>OV743443.1:17176993-17564765 GCA_928269145.1 Agriphila tristella
ATTCAACGCATGTAACACCAAACAAAAGGCAATGGTTCCTCGTGATTAATTCCTTACAACGATTTAAAGGAAAAGTAACAAACCAACAAGCTGGAAGTGGCACGTACAGCATAAGAAACTTTTTACGTGACTCTTTGCTTCTTTTGCGAACAAAAGGAAACTTTTGGGGAGTAAGAAAATTAGCCAGGCATTGTTCTTAGCATTGGAGGTTTGTAGGCGACTGTCGGCGACGTTTTGGCCAGCTATGAGGAATAAAAACTTTTAATACGACCAATCGAATAAAATTAAGTATACTAAGAAAAATAACCTGTTTACCATTGCCACTCTAAAAAGTGCGTTTAATTCAACGATAAGAGTGAATAATACGCTGTTTTATACACCGAGTGAATAAAAATATTTTGAAATTGGAACAAGCGCGCATCGTATGAATTATGTACAAAAATAAATAAAACGTGCCGAAAGTATGAAGCTATTCCATAGATAAAGCTATAGTTATACAATTAAAAATATCCCGCCAATTTTATTTAGGTTCTTTTTAGTGTCTTATTTTTGGGTTCTTTTCTAAAAAATATCTCGCCAAATTAATTAGGTTCTTTTAGTGTCTTATCTTTAGGTTCTTTTCTTTATATAAGAGGAAGATTATTAGACTGTAAAAATTCAAAGTCTATACAAAATAAAAAAAATAAAAAAAATGGTGAAGTGCGCCAAATGTGCTAAATTAATTAATAAAAAAGCCCCTGGGCTGCAGTGCACCAAGTGTAATAAATGGCTACATGCCATATGCGCATCTATATCAGCAGAGCAATTAAACACAATTTATTCCACGGATTCTGTGGACTGGAAGTGCATTTCTTGTGTAGGCACTAGCAAACCTAAAAGAGTATCGTGTATTTTGCCGGACGACGACGGAGATGAATATACCGACACCGAATCTAATGCTATCACCGAACCTACTACAAATAGAATTTTACAACAAATCCGTGTGGAAGTGAAAGAGGTTATACGACACGAATTACAGCGTACATTACAGTTTTACTCTGATAAGATTGATGAATACGAAAAGAAAATGCAATCGTACGACAAAAACGTAAAACACCTGGAAAATCAATGTACGGACTTACGCAATAACTTACGAAATATTAACCTTAAATACGAAGTTCTTGAGAACAAACTGAATCAAATGGAACAGTCACAGTTAGCCAATCAATTAGAAATATGCGGCATCCAAGAAATAGAAAAGGAAAATGTGGAAGAAATCGTGCAAAAGGTTGCTGTAGCAATCCACCAGAACCCTGACGATATTGTCAAAGCGTATAGAAAGAAAAAACACTCCAGTGATACCAAAAGAAAGACACAGTCTTCAATCGCCGTGGTACTCCGTGAAGGTACTCGTGACCCCTGGCTGGAAGCAGCAAAAAGCATCAATATCTCCGGCACAAGTCTGGGTCGGGACGACGCCGGAAAAGTGTACCTACGCGAATGTCTTACTTCTACAACAGCATTCCTGCTATGGAAAACCAAGAACGAACTTAAGGAACTACACAAATATATATGGTGCAAGCATGGAAACATCTTAATACGTAAAGTTGACAAAGCAAAAATCCTTACAATCCGTACTGAACAGGACATTCAAAATGCAAAATCATTCCATCACAACGAGTGAGTAACCATTTCTTTTAATTAGATACTTTTTTTTTTTTTTACCCTGAAAATCATCTCAAGTGCCAATTTATTTTACTGTAAAATTCTCACAGTTAATCCACAATCCTAACTTTATCGAAACTTACTGTCAAACATGGAATGATTTTGCTGACGGTGTACCAAGTTCGACAAATTCATTGATATTTTTTTCATATTAACATACGATCTACTTTAAAAAACTTCGCTCAACTCGAATATATTTTACAAAGCTCGAAACGTACCATTCATGTTATCGTATTATCTGAAGTAAATATCAACGAAGACCAAGTACCGCTATTTCACTTACAAGACTACACTGTTCACTCAGAATTACGATCAAAAAGAAAAGGTGGCGGTTTGTTGTTGTATGTACATAAAACCATTTCTTTCAATAGACTCGATGTAACTAGTTTAAAAGAATTTGAATGTATTAGCGGAGAGATCTGTATAAATAAATACAACATAAAAATATGTGCCATGTACCGACCTCCTAAAACATCAATAAATAGATTTATTACTGAATTATGTACCTTGCTAAGCAACTGCTCACAAACAAGTAACTTCATATTGATAGGCGACATGAATATAGATTTAAGAGAAACAAATCCATTATGTGACCTTTATCTAGATTCACTGTGTAACTTAGGCCTAAATAGCGGAGTAAGTTCTTATACACGCGTAGAGAAATATGGAGACATTATAACCAAATCATGTATTGATCACGTATTCGTCCGCAATGTGAACTCGCGCGATATTTACAACACAGTAGTTAAAACTGCATTGGCCGATCACCGCATAACCGGTTGTGCTATACCGGGCGTTATCGGAACGAATGAGTCACCTCGTAAGCAACTGATTAACAAATTTGACGAGCGTAAATTGCACAGTGAACTAAATAGTATCGATTGGAGTATAGCTATGCAGCACAGTAACCCTAACGATATTGTAAAATATATTTTTGATAAATTCAACACTGCCTATAGTAAATGTAAATACACCATCGAAAAAAATATAAATAGTAAAAGAAAAGTATGTTCATGGGCTAATAACAAACTTAAAAAAATGTGTATAAAACGTGACGAGCTGTACGAAATTTGGTTAAAAGATGAGCATAACCTAAAAAATAGATTATTATATAATGTTTATAGGAATAAAACAAATAAATACGCTAGCTATATAAAAAATAAACAAACTAAGAACAATATAATTCAAAACTTTAAAAATACTAAAAAGGTATGGGAGATAATTAACAGCATCACAGGCAAGATTATTAATTGCATTGACGAAGTACTTCTAAAAAATTTTAAAATTAATCCGGCTTCATTAGCGAATAATTTTGCGACAGAATTTGAAAAAAACACTAAAAATATTTGCAACTTTTGCGATAAACCCTTATTAGATAAAAAATCGTACCAGATTGTTCCCGATAGATCTATCAGGTTGCAACGAGCTTGCGAAAAAACTGTTGCGTGTATTATCAAAAGATTAAATGACAAAAAAAGTCCGGGTTATGACGGAATCCGAGCAATAGATATTAAATTTATTTCTGAACATATGGTTCCGGTATTAACGCATCTCATCAATCGGTGTATCGAAACATCTATCTACCCCGACCTGCTTAAAATTGGAGTTATAAGACCTATATATAAAAAAGGCAAACACGACGAATATAATAATTATCGTCCAATTACAATCCTATCATGCTTAGATAAAATAATAGAAAGATTTTTAGGAGACCAACTAAATAAATATTTACAGTCAAATAACATTATTAGTAGAAATCAGTATGGGTTCCAAAAACATAAAAGTACCACACAGCTTCTAAGCAAATTTTCTGACGAAGTAAATGAATACCTCGATAAAAAAATGCATGTTTTGGCACTTTTTATTGATTTTAGTAAGGCGTTCGATATGCTTAATTTAAGCAAGCTTTATGATAAATTATCTGAAAATGGAGTGCAGGGTCCTCTGTTGAAGCTACTTGTTGACTACCATAATAACAGGTACACGACCGTCAAAGTAAAAGATCAATTTAGTACTAAAACTTTGACCACCAAAGGCACGGCTCAAGGCTCAATTGTCGGTCCAACTGAGTACCTCCTTTATGTCAATGATATGAGCCACATTATAGAATCGGGGGCTGTGTATCAATTCGCAGATGATACGTGTCTTTTGGTGGCCTGTAAAGATGTCCTGGCAGCACAAAAATTGCTTCAACAAAATTTTACAAACATGTGCAAGTGGGCACATGATCACGGCCTAGTAATAAACGCTCAAAAAACTAAATTAGTACACATACACTCATCACATAATAAATCACCAATCACACCCACCGTGAAAGCTCATGAACATGCTTGCTTGCACTCAAACAATACAAGCTATTTGTGTCCGTGTTCTGTCATAGAGGTAGTTAATAATCATAAATACATTGGTCTCACGATTGATAGTCGATTTTGCTGGAGACCCCACAAAGAACACGTATGTAATAAGTTAAGATCCATTATTAGTAAGCTTTACGTGCTTAGATATAAATTACCTTTTAAAATATTAAGATTATTATACCTGTCCCTAGCGGACTCGATTATTAGTTATGGTCTAGGTACATATGGCAGAACATACACAACATACATTGACTCCATCTATAGACTACAACTAAAAATGTTAAAAATAATAACTCCCAAATATATTTTTAAAAAACTTAACAATGATGAGAAAAAGCTATTTAATTATTGTAATGTAATGAGCATATATGAAAAAATTGAATACCAAATCCTAATTGAATCTTACAATCCTGATTGTGTAATAGAAAAAAAAAGACCTATGTATTTGAGAGCAGTGCCTTACCTAAATAAGTACCACCTACCTAAACACAACAACTTGTATGGGAAAAGAACTTCCAGATATTTAATACCTTTTTATCTAAATAAGTTGCCCTGTGAACTACAGATCATGTACAAAGAAAATATCAAAGCATTTCGGTTTAAGCTTAAACAGTATTATTTACCTAACAAACAAAATATGTAAAATTAGCGACTCGCTGTCACCCAGATAAACCCTATGAGGTTTTCGTGGTGCGGCAATGTGTTAAAATATGTATATTTAAAGTTTATTGAATAAATGAATAATAAAAAAAAAACTGATGAAATGGACTGATGTCAGACTGATCATGTAATTTCCCTCATAGCATGGTTGTTTTATGTCATTGGAAAACTTATAGTTTCACTATTTTCTAACGGTTAAATTACCGATTACCTATCTAAATAATAAAATTTGATAACTATAAATGTAAGGTGTAAGTACTGCTATTATGTTTTCTCGCAGTCAATGGTAAAAAGTAGAGTACACAACACGTGAAAAAAATTTCATCTCGGTCCTTTGTATCCCTCGTTTCGCTCAGGATTCTACTTTTGAATCCCTCGCTACGCTCAGGATTCAACTCTAGAATCCTTTGCTGCTCTCGGGATCCAACATAGTAGCTCGAACTAAATTCCTTCTTTTTTCACTTGTTGTATAATCTACTATTGTATATTCCCTCCCGACCCGTAGTTGAACTTATTTACGTCAGTGTGGTAGATATAATTAGTTAAGAGAAAGTCCTAGTACAATAAGTAGATTCTTGAGAATATTTTAAAGGCATTTTTTTTACAAAAATTGGCAAAAGGCAAATAGTGACGATGGTGATCGTCAAAACAAAAATGGATTATAGGGCACTGTTTATGTAAAATAATATCTTTAATATTATGCTTATACCTACTATACTTCACTAATATTCTTGCAATACCGGAACAGAATTTCGGAATAATATCGTCAGCGTAATCCACTGAGTTTTTCTCGATATACTTAAGAGTAAAACAAATACGCAGTAATTATCTTTTGTAAGGTAACTACGTTGCTGGTTCAGTGATTTGAAAATGCTCAAGTTCACCACCATTTCATTTGACACCCGTGTCTATTCAATTCGTAAACGTCTCATCAAATCGGATTCGGG
Organism: Agriphila tristella; assembly: GCA_928269145.1. Lineage (NCBI taxonomy): Eukaryota > Metazoa > Arthropoda > Insecta > Lepidoptera > Crambidae > Agriphila > Agriphila tristella. The sequence goes on from OV743443.1 coordinate 17,182,662, forward strand.
TAATTCTAGCAAAATCTGTTTTAGAGTAACGTACCTATTGTAAATTGATACCTATCGAATTTATATCGCAGCAATTACCTAAGCTGAAAAGTTCGATGCAGTTGCTAAGCGCATTTTGACCTGTGGACATATTTCGAGCTATATGTGTTTCAGAAGGCACGTTAATATTTATTGTCTTATTCACTTAGGCCACTTACGCACCGACTGGTGCCTAGATTAGTGCCTAAAGTCTAGATATGTAACCAAGTAAAACGAACCGGTTGCACGGCGCGCTAGGTGCCTCGGTACACCCTGGAATGTATTGTAGGCGCGAGGCTTACAACCAAAGACTATGAGACCAAGGCGACTATCCTAGCAACTCACCTACTAGTGCCGTCACCAAGTAACCTGGATATAATTATCTAGGCACCAATCTAGACACCTGTCGGCACGTTCGCAGTCTTAGGTTTACGCGCGTACTAAACCTTTTGTTCCCTCTATATTATATCCTGCTACAGTATGGAGTCTGGCTCAACCTGAGATTGGCTGTACGTATTGTCTATATGTGTGTGTTTAGAAACGAGATTTCTACAGAGTGACTCTACATTCAACTTTACAATGTATACCAGATTCCCAAAATCCCAGATGAGAAATAGCATATCAGATTCCTAATTTATCAGATTTTCACAATACCAGACTTTGTACAGCCAAAGTCAAGATGTCAACAGATAATAGCGCGGTTTTAGAATGTACTTTGGTAAATAGTTTGAATTTGAATTGATTTTTTATTTTTCCCTATGTTTTGGCACTTGATCACACATAATCAGGCAAGCACAATCATTTTCACACCTTTATCAAATAGTGCCAACAAATCTATCAAGGTAACAAGCCATTGATGTACAGACATCGAACTATTGATGGTCGACAAAACCAATTCCTAAAATAGATATTAGAATTCCTATCATATCAAATCTTTACCCTGACATAAATCTGGCGAAATTCAAAGTAATGGTTTATTTCAAGTAAAACAGTTTAAAACAGCAAAAGCTAATACAGCTTCTATCGTGATATATATCATTAAGTTCAAAGACGTAATTAGCCCGTATGTTACAATAACCTGTTTCAACATTCATTGTTTATAGAGAATAATATTCCTTAAACAAACATTACGCGTACGTTATACAGTTTAAGGCGTTCGCCATTAATTACACCGCTTATTGTCTTAGCACATGACGTTCAGAATTAACGTGTGTACTTAAAGTGTACGAAAATTTCTAATTTACTTTGTTGACGGCAAATAAACATTCATCTATTTGTCAGTTTTTCCTCGCTTCAGTTGAGCGTTTCATTTAAGGTATATCTAGATGTTTGAATTTGTTTAATAACATAAATTGTGACTATTTATAAAAAGTTTTGATTGTGTTTTCATTTGAATAATCCTTACTTCCTTACTATTCTTCCTAATATTATAAATGCGAAAGTCCGTCTGTTTCTTTGTTTGTTACGCCTTCAGGTCTTAACTACTGAACCGATCATCATGAAATTTTACATACACGTTGCCAGGAGTACAGAGAAGGACATAGGGTACCTTCCATCCCGAAAAAATGTTGTTCCCGAGGGATAGCAAACAAACTTTCCACGCAGACGAAGTCGCGGGCGGCCGCTAGTTATAAATACATATGTAAACATGCTAACATTTTTATCCCCAATAAAGAGAAAAAAAAAAAAAAAAAAAAACATTGAAAATGAGTAACTTAAAATCAAAAACAACCACAGACTATCGCGTATCAAAATCCCTGTCAGATCCTGAAAAAGGTGATAGTGTTGGTGAAATTGAAAAACATTCTCCAAGGAACATAGAATTTGAAAACCGATTTTCTTTTCGTCTTTCCATAGTAAGTCGGTCAGCTGACCAATACAGTTTACGTATAAGAGTATGAAAATATTTTTTCGTTTTTCGACCTATGTTCCATGGAGAAAGTTGTTCAGTTTCAGCAACACTATCACCTTTTTCAGGATCTGACAGGGTTTATTGATACACGATGTATTAGAAATACACTACAACACAGCATGAAAAATTATCGAGTAATTTTAAAAAGTTTGTGTTCAAAAACACAATATAAAAAATAATGACATCCTCGTTTTCATTCATTCATCGCATAGACTTAGAAAATTTTTCGCTATGCTATTCATCGATACAGAATCAAACTGACAATACGGAATGTCACGGCACATACACCGTCATTTTGTAGTCGTTTTAATTAACTTAAGGGTGTGTTGTACCAATGAAAATAAATATTTTTGCCTAAGAAACATGGGTCGAAAAACGACAAAAAAATTTGGGTCCCCCATACTAAGTAGACAGCTATAACATTTTATTAGTATGGGAAAGCAATTTTTTTTTGTAATTTTTCGACCCATGTTTCTTTGGCAAAAATGTTTAGTTCCGTTAGTAGAACACTCCCTTAAGTTGATTAAAACGACTACAAAATGACGGTGTATTTACCTATTCCTTGAAACATTCCTATATTCTTGAAAACAAATTATAATGTAGGTACTCTATCATCACACAAAACGCATTAGAAAGACGCGCTTCTGTTCTTATGCTCAAATCTTCCAAAGTTTTTAGCCTCTTATTTAATTATTTACGGAACGATGGGCACGTTTCGGAACTTTTCAGATAATAAAGTTACGTATCGTTTTATGATGTTAGGAGTACGATAAAAATTAACGATGACGCTATAAAATTGGCTTTATCCGAGGAGTAACGAGGCGTCGCAAATTAGCAAAGAGGTTTTTGCTCCTTATACATAAGTGGTTGAGTAATATAATATTATTAGCTGTCGCTGGGCAATTTTTTTTCTACAAACGGTAATTCTACTAATGTTTAGACCACCAGGGATATTTTCTAATTTCTCTATTTCTTTTTTAAACACCTCATGTGACATATTTTTTGTGCATTTATTAACCGAGCGAGCGTGAAGCGTCTATGTTTCAGCTTGGGCAAAAATGCCTTTGTCTGTCTTCCGGGCTGTTCCCCTCAACCAACTCTCGGGAAATTTTGTGAGCAGAGAGTCTAGCCAAAGTAACATTGGCAAATTTTCGTTATCGCTTCGCTTTCAAAACATGTATGGGATTGACATAAGGTTTCGTGATCAATCGAATTTTAAAACGTCAAATCCATACATGTTTCGAAGCGAAGCGATAGCGAAAATTTGCAAATGTTACTTTGGCTAGGGGGGCAAGTTCGATAATAATATCGATTTTTTACGATTCAGTTTTACAAAATGTTTCAAATGGAAAAATAAATTTCAGCCAATTCGAAATTATTCAAAAATATCACAGGTATACAGGCCACAGAGCCCCTTGTAAACATTAACAACTTTCCCTTTGTAATATTTTTTTCTATTCTACCAATAATATTAATTCCGAGAAAATGTTTTGATGGTATATTTTCACAAAAAATTTAACAACAGGAAAATATTACCTATATTTTTCATTAAAGCGGACTTTATACAAGCACTTTCAATCGTTCGGATAATTTTCAGTAATATTTACCTTTGCTTTTGTTGAAACTGTTTATACTTATATTTTCCAAAGGCGTTCTAAGTCTCACATCAATTCACTAAGTAAGTATAAATATTATAAAATAATAGTAGATTATACACCAAGGGGATAAAGCACTGTTTTATGTCACGGGCGCTACATTGAATCCTGAACGTAACGAAGGACTCTAAATTTAACTCCCGAGCGCAGCGAGGGTGTTATAAGTTAATTCCCGAGCAAAGCGAGGGAATTAAGATTGAGTCCTGAGTGCAGTGAGGGATTCAAGCGCCCAAGAAAAAAACAGTTTTATCCCGGTGGTGTATACTCTACTTTTCTCACTTTATGCGAGACAATAAAAAACCAGGCTGAGTAGATAGTGTTTATTACAGCATATTAAAAGTGCAAATTGATATTGGAGACATTAGTCCAATTATGGAAAGATAATATAGATACACCACAGGCTGCTTGACTTCTTTGTAGCTGATAAATATTCAAAATAGACCAGAAGCACTGATTCAGACACAGACTTTGCGTCTTTTGCAGTTTTCCATGTGTCAAAATCTTTATAGGCTTTCAGGTATTTTTCCTTTGACTTTTCTGGGAGTAGATTATTGACAATGCCTATGGCATCTAATTTAATAGCTTCTGGAGACAAAATACTTTCATCACTTGAAATTTTTTATTTTTTCTTTGAAATATTTATAGAATCTTCTAAAGCTAGTAGTACTACTAGCTACGGCTATATCAACTTCTTTCAGCTGGCGTGGCCTACTCGATTTAACAAACAAATGTCTCATGCGAATCTAGTGGGCCACGGCCTCGGTCTTCGAAAATCGAGTTGGCCGCGCCCGCTGAGGACACATTCTGTTTAGTGAAATTAGACTTTATGTACATAGCAATAAGAATTATGAAAGTGAAAATCACATTATTGACCAGCGGGTTATAATATAACATTATAACCCGGCTAAAGCCAAGAGATATAATGTCTTGCTTTCGGTAAGGTTTACATGACATATAATTCGGCATTGTCGAGCATGTGGTGTGAAAAAATAATTAATTAAGCTCCATACATACATTATTATACTGGCAATCATTTAATAAGGTTTAGGGTCTGTGTCACATGTTTCGGATAGCACATAACTTGTGGTTTGGAACAGAATTTGTGTGAAATTATTTGTTAGTTATGTTAAACGGAACACATACGGAAAATGTGAAACTGGTCTTTGGAATACAAATCCATTTAATAGATAGCGTTTCAGATGGAGTTCCTACATACAAATGGAGCTAGAGTAAAGTTATTTGTCTACAAACAATGAATGGGAGTTTATTGAAACTACGTTACTCATCGTTCGACTATTAAGGTATAATAATAGATGAGTTCTACATAAACTAATATATAATTCTAGTATACAGTTGACCAAGATTGAGACAAAGGAAATTCTACACTTGCGTTGTACAAACTTTGTGTCGAAAATTAGCTATTTCACTGTTGTGTCGTTTAGTCGAGACATCAAAGTTTATGACATCAAAAAAGTAGCTAACAATATCGATCATTTATCACATCGAAAGCTCATGAGATCGATCGTTCATGACATCAAGGTTTAGAAATCAATAAACAGTCGCTATCTCGAAACCTTTGAATCAGAAACAAACTATGTGTGACAGGTATCATTGAGTTGAATTGAAAAAACTTTTAGTAGAATAACGTTTTAAGCATGAGCTTCACTACAAGAAGCTAGGAACAATGTTTTATCGTTTTAGGGTGCCATACTACCCAAAGGGTAAAAACGAGAGGAACTTAACAGTTTACATTAGTAGTGCTTAATAATTTTGACGACCTCCGTGGTCGAGTGGTTTGCACGCCGGTTTTCAAGGCGTCACCATCTCTTGAGGTCCCGGGTTCGATCCCCGGTTGGGTCAATGTAGAAAATGAACTTTTCAATATTGTCTCAGGTCTGGGTGTGTGTCATACCACCGTTGTTTCTGATTTCCATAACACAAGTGCTATAGCTACTTACTTTGGGATTGGAACAATGTATGTGATGTTGTCAAATATTTATTTATTATTTATTTATTAATAATTATAATAATTGTTTGATGTAGATTTTATAGTACATTTTTTTACTGCTCAAAATGTATTAATTTTTGGTGGAAACTTTATTGATTTGTGTAGTATTTGTAGTTTTTGTTCCATGTGTATTAAAATATTGTTTGTGTCCCAAATAAAAATAAAATAAAATAAGACTCCACTGTCCGTCTCTCTATCTGTCACTAGGCTGTACGTCATGCACCGTGATAGCTAGACAGTTGAAATTTTCACAAAATATGATGTAATTTTGTTGCTGCTATAACAACAAATACAAAAACAGAGTAAAAAATATTTAAGTGGGGCTTCCATACAACAAATGTAATTTTTTGGTGTTTTTTGGTACGGAACCCTTCGTGCGCGAGTCCAACTCATACTTATGGAATTAAAGAATTTTCAAGTTAAAACCATGGGCATCTAAAGTTAGAATAAGAATAATCTAACTGTAATTCGAGGAGTCGATTACCAAATTGTGATTGTCCTCAAAAATAAAAACAGTACAATTTAATTGAAAAAAAAAGCTCAAGAACAGGCAAGAATAACTATGCCTTGCTTTACTGATAAGAATTCTTTGTAATAAAAATGAACAGAATGAGCTTGTCATCCTAGATTCCATACAATGAAAACGTTTCCTGAATGGAAAACCGATGTTAAGTACAAATGTAATGGCTCGGACATGTGACAATCCAATCCTCGATTGCCTCAAAATTATGTCATTTTATTTCAACGGAAAGAAGGTTTGCCGTATAATTTTTATCAGGCACTTCTATATAGTACTAATAGAAATATAGTACATGACAGTATACCTTCGCCTAGTGACGATTTTTTTTTTTGTTTATTACTATTATTTCTTAGATTTACTATAAATCTGCTTTTAATATTCTAAAACAACTGTAATGTAGGAACGTTGCAATTAAAATTTAGTATGAAATTTAAACTTCTTCTTCAAACAATTTTGACTAAACAGCTTTAATTTTAATAGTTTAATAACCAATTACTAATGTAGATTTGATTTATTCATTGATTTAATGAATAAATAATAATATTCATGTTGTAAATTATATTGAATTCCACTGATCTCTCCAGCTGTTACTCGCTTGTTCCGCTAGGTGGCGCATGTATGATTCCACGCTCGAGAAATAACTAAAACAACGGATTATAAACTCATATTTATCACAATAAAATAATATATACTAAAACTAAATATTTTAATTATTTATATTTGGTTATTTATAAACAATTAACATTTTATCGAAAACGTAAAAATAAAAGGTACTTAAAGTGTTTCTACTTACCACCAGAGGGAGTATGAGTAATTTGTACTACCAAATAATTCGAAAATACTTTGTAATATTGTGTCTATCACAATAAAATTATGCATAATAAAATTCAATGCTTCTTTAATTTTTAGTTAACATATTATAAAAGGATTAAACTTTATTAAAACCATACCTAGATTATTTAGAAATGTGTGCTACTCGTCACCAGGTGGCGGTTATAGGTTGTGTTCGTGATATAGAGATGGCGGTAGTTTGTATAGCAATCAGAGCCACTTAAGGAATTATTTGGAACTATTTTCTTGCTTACTTTTTTGTTACAAAGATTTACAGAATGGGAGTACGTTGGATATTGTATAGATGGCGCTTTGATGAAAACCCAATAAAAATTATACAATTGGTTTGGTTGAATCAATTTATTATCCTCTTGTATTACAAATGCATCAGGAACGAGTAAAATAATACACTTAAAAAAAATACTACAATAATTTACAAACAAAGAGTTACTTGGAAAATCATAGTAATATGATTTTTCAAACAATGGAAACTAGTAATCTGTTTTCTTCATTTTTCTTCAGTCCTTTCTGTCATTTTCATATGGTTTTCTGATCAGGAGTGACTCTCCTCATTGTTGATGATGTGTAGATAGCATTGATGTCTCCAGACCATCATTACAAGCCATAAAGGGAATGGTACTCTGAAACATCAAAATGAAGGAGTATAGAAATTGACAATTATTTCAATTTTAAATTTTTCTTTAAAATACTACTTAAATCTGAGTATGTTTTGGTCCTATTTTAACACACTAATGGTACTAATGATAAGTAAACTGGTTTGAGCAGAATCTGTTACTTAATCAGTTCACAATAACAAAAATCAAGTTTTGAGATTTTCACCGACGATCAATATTACTATTTTTCAAAAAGTTAATTGTTATTATGCTTTAAATGTTGAAAGCTTATGTTATTTATATATACTACATTAATACATTAAATCAACATAAGAATTGTCTTAAAAGATTCTTTAGTTTTTGAGTATTTCTCAAAAATAAAATTTTTGATGATAAAAACATTGAAAATTTAAGTCATCTTAGAAATGCTTAGAACTTTTCTAATTGATAATCAATTTCTAATGTTGAAGCTAATCTGATCTATACAAAGTGTCCTTATTATATTGATGTGTAAATTATTTCTTAAAATGCATGAAAATATTATTAAAAATAGGTTAGAAAAATGACTAAAAATTGTAAATTTTTTAACAAAGACACTTTTGAATGGATAAGAAATTACAGTACAAAATACTAATTTATTACCTGTTTTATTGTTGAAGCATCATAAATGTGATTAATTCTGTTATGGAGTATCAAATCCTTGTAGGTAAATATTTTCAAACTGTAGTTTTCACAAAACACTTGCATATTTTTCCTGAAACGTATAGAAACCTTGCTTTAGTACATAAAACCAACAAACAAACGTTAAAATGATACACTTTATTAAAGAATTTACGTAACTTAGTCAATTAAATGTATTTTGTTATTGCTTTGTATTATCACAGAACATATGGTAAAAGTTTGTTGTATAGAGAACTTACTTTTAGGATGAAAGATATGTTTTATTTATTTAATCGATGCTCCAATTTGTAAAGGTTTATGTTAAAATAAAATATTATAGGTAAAATACGTATTGAGTTAGAAAAGCCAAGTTGACATTGAACCCTGTCCAGTATTTAATGGAGGTCAGTATTGACAATAGACAAAATTCCGGTCTTATCATTCGAGTTAGGGCTGTCAAAATTTCATATGGTATCTATGAAATACGTTACGTTCGATAAAAAAAAAGTAAATAGTATTTTTAAAGAAAATTACCAATACTTTGTTTTAAATGCATACAGTTGATATTGTATCATAATATAAGTCATCTCATACAAATTGCAAATGATGGAAAGCAATTTGGACTGTCGAATAGAAGCGAATGTTTTGCAAAATAGCAATCTCCAATCTATGGATACTATTGAAGTACATTGAAAACAATATTTTATGTTTTTTTATTGTTTCAATAAGTAAAAAGTATAATGTAGTGAAAAAAATAATATAATAATTATTTTAAGAATATGATTGGCAACCCTACGTGTCATAGTATTTGTTCTGTTTTTTTAGAGACCAGCAAATTAGCCTTGCCATTCACTCACATCTGCCTAGAATATGTAAATGTTGCTCGCTTTTTACTGATTACAACGATTTGGGGAAATTTATGAACTTTGGTACTAATATTGTTGAAAGTTCAAATGATGATAAATTTTAAAAATTGGGTGTAAATTGATAAAAAAAAGGATAATTATAGTTAATATTGTCCTAATGAACACATTGTATAATGAAAGAGGTCTGTCAAGTAAAGATTAAATTACTTATTTACAAAATAACGGAAATAGGGAAAATGAAATAAAAAATAAGGGTTTTCAAAAGTTGTGTAGTGTCACTCTATTATTTATGTATTTATCCATATATTATTTTAATATTTATTCATATATTTAAGTTTTTTTATATTTGTAATCTTTTATTTTGCCTTTTCTATTAGATAGAGCTTTGAAATTGTCGGACATTGTTCGGGATCTAGTTTAAAAGCATTTTTGTTGTATTTTTGTCTTAGTTCCTGGATTTGAAATGCAATAATTTAGCCACTAGGAATTTATTTATTATAAAATAAATAATTCACTGTAGGGTAAAAGTATGGGAACACTGAGAATTGTTGGGAAAAATCGTGAGAACAATGGGGGAATCCCCTGGGAGTACGATAGAGAAATAACGGTTTTTATGTTCTAGAAGATTCGGTGGGTTTGAGTATTTATAGGACTACCGACCGTTGCTCTAGGTCAGTTTAATTTTAACCTCCGAGAAGTAATAATGCTGGAATTACTGCATAAACGTGTTTAGAAGTAATATTATTTTATTAGTGGAATTAATGTTTAAAAATCGCGTTTTAAGGACAGCCCTTGTCCATAAGTTTTAATTGTCGTTTTTAAAATATTCTACGTACAGAAATAGCTCGAATTTTGTAGGTAGTTCTTTGATTTTATGCTAAGCAATTTATTATTATATTTGTTCAAAATTTTGTTTTGAAATTGTATGCTGGTCTGTGTTTTGATGGAGTGTCTGGGGGTGATTGGCAATTCTGGCCAGATTGTCATGATGCCTTGGATGGTTCCTGAAGTTTGTGCAGAGGAACTGCTCTGGTCTGGAAATGTCTCTCTTTTGAAAAGATGACGTTTTCCTTGACGTTAGAGGTGAATTTTCTGTACAAAGTTTTAATGTCAAAATACCGAGCAGATTCAGTTAAAATCAAAACTTCGAGTAACTTTTGTTTGAATTAATTTTGTTTCTCGTAAAGCTAGAAATTGCTTATTATAAAGTAGGTAGAGAGAGAGCTTGACTACGTGGTCTTGAATAAAATGCCGTCGATATTTTGTTCTCGTAGACAAAGTCTTGAGCTCTTCGCGTCGCGAAAAGTGTTTTCTATTTGTGTTGTTTATTTTTAGTTTGTGCGGTTCGCGAATAGAAAAGTGTTTTGGTTTTTTTATTTTGTAATCAATTCAGGTGACGGAAATTTGGATCGCGATGATTCCGTTCGTAGCATCTCCAAATAAAGCCTGAATTTCGTGTCGCGTGTGTATAGTAAAAAACTAGCCAATTTTCTAGAAAATTGCCTGAAACATAAATTTTTCATATTTAATGTCAAAAATATCGTTTATTACATGTTGTTGTAAAAAGCGAAAGGAAATCATTAAAAAATTACCTAATGCTTGGTTAATTTATTTTTTTGAAGAAATGAGATTTATTCAGGTTGTTTCTAGATAATGGCAAAAGTGAATTTCAGTGGTTTTCAGCAGCTGGGAAATTATTTATTTACCAATAAATAATTCGGGGTAAGTGTAGTATGTAAGATTAGGATATGATCGATTTTTGGACAAAATCTCTGTTCATTTTTTTCTTTAAAATTTTATTGCAACGCAATAAATACAATTTTACAGTATGATATTAATTTTTGTACTGATTGTCCTGAAATCTGTTCATATAATACTAGGGAAATTTTTAGGGCTTATTTAAAGATGTGTGTGTTATGTTTTATGCTTTGCGACTAATTTTTTTCAGACTCTTTAAATTTCATAAATTAAAATTTGTGCTGGAGAAAATTTTAACTAGAGAGTGTTATTCCATGTCTAAATTATTTAAAATAGTCATCATTAAACTGAAATAGTGCTATTTTGGAAGATCCATTTCTCAATAACTACAAATTTTAAAGTTTCATAATGAGAATTCCCGCTGTGCTATTTTACTTCTTAAAATCTATTTTTTTGGAGCTTTGTATGAATTTGTTGTCGCTGTTTTTATGCAAATAATTTCTTTATATCTAGTATAAGCTAGAATAATTGCTAGTAATTTGAAATAATCAAATTTGAGAATAAGCGATAACCGTTCATACAAGACTTATTTTCTTAAAATGTGATTTATTTTGCTTTTATTATTGAAATATTTATGCAAATATAGTCTCATACACCATACATTACTCATGCACACATAAAGTAATATATTTTGTGGACATTAATGGATTCAAGTTTGGTTGATCGACTTGGTCGAAGAAGTTCAGGATTAACATCTTGAATTTCAATTTTCTGAGTTGATTGGAGGATGGATTACTGTCGGACTCATATGATGAGCTTTCTTTTATATAGTATTTACTATAATAGTTATCAGAAAGTTGAAACAGCTAACTTTGAGGTTGACAGATTTCATCGCTTTAAAAATTTATTTTCTTAAGAATATGATTTATATTGCTTTTATTATTGTAATATTTATACAAATATAGTCTCATACACCATACATTACTCATGCACACATATAGTAATATATTTTGTGGACATTAATGGATTCGAGTTTGGTCGATCGACTTGGCCGAAGAAATTCAGGAATTACATCTTGAATTTCATTTTTCTGAGTTGATTGGAGGGTGTAATACTGTTAAACTCATATGATTAGCTTTCTTTTATATAGTATTTACTATAATAATTATCAGAAAGTTAAAACAGCTAACTTTGAGTTTGACGGATTTCATCGCTTTAAATTCATATTTTTATAAAATATGATTTATTTTGCTTTTATTGTTATAATATTTGTGCAGATATTTTATTACACATATCACACTATTCATATACACTTCTAACAATACATATAGTGTAGACTTGAGTGGATTCAGTATTTGGTCATTCAACTGAAGCCGATGAAATCTCAAGTTGAGGTAATGAATTGTTGTGTAGTTTCTGTAATCAGGTACTATTGGACCTGCTGGTTGGCACTTAATTACAGAAATGAGGTAATGCTGAGCTGCCATAATTTATAATAATAATATTTAACTTATTGAAGTCTATCTGGGTCTATGGTCCGAATATGATTTTAATGCATCAGTTGTTTTATTTTAGGGTTCCTTGAATGGTTTCCTAGTTCAGTTACGATGTGTGCTTATCTCATCGCTAAGTAAATCTTTTGTGTTTATTTTAGTTATGTGGTACATAGTATCAGTTAATACTAGGGCCATTGAACGATAATCAATTTGATTGTTTGTCAAGGGTTTTGGTGTTCTCAACAATTTGATTAGTAAGAGTCTAATATTTATGAGATGTGGAGGTTTACCTAAAGGTATAACTCTGGGTTAGGTTGACCGACCACCAGAATATCTGTGTAAACTGACATAATCATATTCTATTCTAGGACTGTTACTAAACAAAGGACTAGGCCAAGATATTCTGTTGAATTTCTAGGCTTTAGAAACTGTTCAGTTATAGTTTTGCTTTGCGTTGCCTTTAATCAAGCCAAGTTCCTTGGGATCAAAGACAAACAAAGTAACTCATCCCCACCCCATGTCAATTTTATATTGAAACCATATTTGGATTAATATTTCTATGACTAATTTTATTAGTGATGGCTAAGCTCATAACAGCGGTATTGGTTTGAGTAAAAAGTGAATATTACTCATAGAGTATTATTTATCTCTGACAAAACCTTGTCTATTCTTATCCCTACCGTTCCTTTGAGAATGCCTGATTTATATTTGAAATATAATATAAATATTTATTTTGTTCAATAATGGTTTGAACAACATTTCCAGTTTGACTGTATGCTCTCTCATATACTGCAATTACTGTGTGTCATACAGATTAATTCTTCACATAAATACATCAACACTTACAACAGTGGTTTGTGTCAAATCACTTTAATTTATTTTATCATTCTCTGTTGAGCATTAGCTTGATGTATGTTGAGTCTTAGCCAGTAGTTAAATTCTTTGGATACCGAGAAATCTCAGTGGAGGAATTTAATGAATGCTTCGCAGTGACTGCATGCTTATGTTTAACCGAGAAGTTACACAATACAAATCTTATTCTGACTGACGGTTGAGTGCACTACGATTAAGTAGATTGTATTCTTGTCTTTCATCACTAACGATGAAATTGACCTGAAGATTACATTTTGAACAATCTTGGTAGCGCAGACTCCTTTCTGTTCAGATGAGATATCACTAAAACCTCGTCTGTTCGCAGCTTGGTACACCAACACTTGTAGTTTCTGGGATACGTTCTGTATAGTTCTATCTAAGGCCTACATAATTGTTATCTGTATGACTACATAGTGGCAGTAAGATGAGACAACATCTTTTGGATTGGAAGTATTTTCATCCAAACATATTTATTTGAGAAATCAGATTTTCTCATTCCATCTAACCTATTCCATTTTGTATTTGATGCATCATGGTTAATGCTAAAAAATAACTTTTTGTGCTTAATTGCACTGGTGTGGATTGGAGAGCCCGTGGGGTTTGGTGGAAGATGGGCTACCAAAATCAAAGACTGATTTAGCTTGGTTTTTGATGTTGGTTATAATTTTCCTAATATCCTTTCCTACTTATCTACACTAAACAATACTCACACAAAATTACTTACTTTACTATTCATTTATTATTTATATGTATATTTATTTATAATTGTTAGTTATAAGATGTAAATTCTATGCAAGCGTCTTTGAAATCACTAATTTATTTTCTTTTAAACTTACCTTTAAAAGACTCTGGATTACTGAATTAATTTTACACAACGTAGAAGTCCTACCACTTAACGATCACTTTATGGCCATATATTTAATTTAGTTTATTTTATCTTTAATAGATAAAGCTTTTACTTGGTTTCGATGACCAAGATTAGTTGGGTGTATTTATCCCTACTAATACACTCGGTGTCATGGTACGGATAACCCGTATGGTGCTTGTAAACTCCTATTGCCTGAGACCTGGATTTATGTCCCCGATAGGTAGCTAGGTATATAGGTACTTAGTTACATAGCTAGTTAGCTAGATAAGGGGGGGGTCTTTACAGACATGCGCAGTAGAAATGTGTAGGTATACGAGTATGAACACACGATACACACACACAAGATACATTTATTAATTAATAATGTCTTTCTTTTTATGAAATTAATAATACACCTTGCATTTCCTTCCTATCCGTCCACACTTATACGTAATTTGCTTCGGTGGAAAAAAATTTGGAATCCGATGTTAATTTAAAAACAAAGGTCTAGCTAGATGCAAAGAAGAACACGAAGTTTCATATTTCGTGCTCTTGTCCTAGAAAAGAATTTAATTACCTAACACGTTTTTATTAGGTTGCTTTCTCATTTTGCTTATTTCTTAGTTTGTCCACAGCAAACGATTTTATATAGCTTCCTGATGAACTAGATACTTTAAACTTTGAACACAGGTCAGAAATGGAAAGCATTGCAATATTATAGTGTCATTGAGTTGATCTGATGATGGAGCCGGAAGAAGGCCACAGGGAACTCTGTGATAAAGCTATACAACCCTATCGAGTTTGTGCTGGTTAGAATTGTCTTGATAAGTACTCCGACAGGAGATGAGGGCCAGGGTCTAATGATGAAGCCAGAAGAAGGCCACAGGAACTCAGTATTCAAACCATGCAACCTCATCGAGTTTGGGCTCTTTTTAACATACGTTTTTTGGTTTAAAACTTTTAGTAATGTTGGGTTATCTACATCTTTACGAAATAAATTAATCTATACTTTTTGGTGCGTTTTAAAAACGTGTTTTTTTTAAAAAAAAGTAATTTTTCAGTTATTTTTTCAATTCAGTTCTTTGATTAAAGGTTCAGTTAGACAAAACAGGTGGAAAGTCCTTATTTTATATACTATACTCATTGTGTTAAGAGAAAATTAGTTTTACTTAAGTTACAACGCTTAGAATGATAATTTTTATTTGAAAAAAAAAAACTATGTCACTGTTGTACAGTGAAGGTACTTTGTCTGTCCATCTGTCACAGCTGGATATCTCTAGAACTACAGAGGGGCTACTCAAATGGCCACTTTTCTATTCGTTCGCTAACTTAAAAATTAAAAATATGCCATAAACACCAAAATAACGTGTCGTAGGCTTGTCAATTCCGTGCAATACAACAATGTCTGTGATTTACATAAACTTGCGACGTGTGACTTGATCGTTTAATTGCTTATTTTCAAGCTTTAAGTTAGCGAACGAATAGAAAAGTGGCCATTTGAGTAGCCCCCCAGGAATAGTTAGAGATGACTGATTACTTGCAACAGGGGCTGAAAGAGGGTTTTAAAAATTCGATGTGAGGCTACTAGGACGAAGAGCGTTTTTTTTCCATTTTCATTTTATTTACGCCAAGTAAGTTTTCGACATTGATGAAAAATATAAGAAAATAATTCCCCCCTTATCTCCGAAGTTTACAATGAGAAAAATCTGTAATTATAAATTTATGTGATAGAAGTTTACGTAAATATTACTGGGAAAATAAAGCGGTGTCTCTAAATAGCGTAAGTACTTACTTTTTCAGAAATCATCAACAAAAATTACATAAATTACAGATCGGTCAAACAGTGGCGGATCCAGGATTTTGGTTTGGGAGGGGCTTAACGTAAGTGAAGGCAGGCTTTACCAAGGTAATCAACAGATTTGTTGGGTGGACCCAAATGATTTTGGGGGGGCTTGAGCCCCTTAGCCCCCCCCCCTGGATCCGCTAGTGGGTCAAGAGATGGCGCTGACCTAAAACTGCAATATTCTACAGCCACTACCAGGTTCGCAAGTCCTACTCGCTGTTGACCAGTTTTTAGGGTTCCGTACCAAATTGGTAAAAAGAAACCCTTATGGTGTGACAAAGTCTGCCTGTCTGTCTGTCACAGCTGAATATCTCGAGAACTACCTAATTGTAACAACTTGAAATTTGGAATAGCTTAAGATGACGTTTGCCCAACTATTTTGCAAATAAGAAAGAAATAAAAATTTTTTTTTTTTTACAATAGTGACTGAAAAGGGTCTTAAAAATTTGAAACTAAGGTATGTGGGGTATTATATGAAAGAGCGCTGTTTACATTTTAAAACATTTTTCAATTTTTTTAGGCCGCATAGTTTTCGACTTATGATGAAAAATGTAAAAAAAAACCCGTTCCCTATCTCCAAAGTTAGCATAGAGAAAAATCTGAAATAATTCTAGGTGATAGTAGTTTATGTAAAGATTACAGGAAAAATAAAACGATGTCTCAAAATAACACGCTTTTTTAGAAATTCAAAAAACAAACATAAAATTTATTATATTACACTACCAGTGAACAGATGGCGCTGACCTAAGAAATATTAAAATAGTTCCACTATAGGTTAAGAGATGGCGCTGTCCTAAGAAAAAAAATAGTTCCACTATTGGCCGAGAGATGGCGCTGAACCAATACTGCAATAATAAATTTTATTATTCTACTCTGCAGTGTATTTATTATGATGGTACGGAAACCCTCGGTGCGCGAGTCCGACTCGCTCTTGACCGGTTTTTTTTAAAAGACTTTAGCCACGTGTATGCCCGTTTTCACTTCGAATTATTTGATGAAACTCCGATGTGTTTCCGCTATTGGGCTATTTTTCGGTTTAAAGCTATTGAAATATCAAGGGCCGACAACAGTGACGGTTAATCGAGACCACTAAAAAGTTACCACTAAATAAATAAACATTTTAGAAAATACTAGTTGCCTAGATGACTATTTTTTTTTTCAAAAGACCATTACGATCAAGTTTACGCACCTGCGTAAACTTGCAGATGCGAATTTTTCACTCAGAATTATGTGAGTTTTCGTCCATATTCTGATTAAGTCGTCTTGGCTATTTTTCGGTGTCAAAGCTATTGAAATATCGAGTCCCGACAACAATGACGGATAATGGAGACCACACCTGTTCTAGAGAACGCTCATGTGAAAAGTGACGCGTTATAAATGACTGCCTTATAAATGAAGTGTCAGGTGCGCTTGAGTAATTTCTTCAGGCTTTTCGTGTCGCATATTTTCTTCGATATGATGTATTAATTTTACAAAAAAGTGTGAATTCTAAAATATATTTTTTATCTTTTGTAATTTAACCGTCGACAATATAGAGTATAATTTATATTTATAAAATAAATACAAATATTTAAAATTTAATGTCTTGCTGAATGTAAGCAGCTTGTTAAAGCTGAATTCGGAATTGACATTACTAATGAATTTATTGTAAACTAATGTCCGCCTGCGACTTCGTCCGTTTGGAGTTTGTTCTAGATGGCGTATCAAGCTACCACCGATTCTCAGAAATGCAACTGTGAAAACTGCATCTAATTTGGTGCAGTAGTTTTTCCATCATGCGCGTAGAAACTTACAGAATAAAGACAGACAAACAGACAAAAAACGAAATATATTTGTTTTTGTTTCTTATGCCCTTAATAACGACCCCTCATAGATGTTTTTTCTTAAATATCTCGTATGTTAAAGACTTTGGTAACTAGTTCTAAATAACCTTTACATACAAAGTGTGTACTCGTAGGTATATACATATACCTATACAAAGTGTTTAGCTACCAAAGTATTTTTTTTTATCAAAGAAATCTTTGGAAACTGTTTGCACATCATTATTTTTTTTTCTTTACGAATCTCCCGGAAACAGGTGAAAATAAACATTGTATTCAGATGAAGCAAACAAATTAAAAAATAAGACTCTTTTATATTATATAGTTGGCTCGTCAACGCGTGTTTGATGTTATTTCGCGTGGTAAAATATTTCTTGAAGCTTTTTTCAAAGTCAAATCTTGTCTTTCCATGCATAAGTGCGAAGTTTAAAATAAAGGTTGATTAGTCGAAATAAAGATTTTTCTCTTTTTCGCGGTAAGAAATAATCTGCTTTAAATGCACACGTACACATACAATTCCATACACACACACACACACACACACACACACACACACACGCACGCACGCACGCACACACACACACACGCACGCACACACACACACACACACACGCACGCACACATGCACACTCACACACACACACTCACACACACACACACACGCAGTTTTTTTTTGTTGAATTGCAGAGTTGGCACCAAAGTAAAAGTTGTTCATATTCATGAGCACAATCACCACCTAAGAGGTTTTGCGTTTTTTCATTAACACGTTGTATTTGCCAAATCAGTATTCAATAACTGACAAGTCATAGCAAGAGAAGGTACTTCTCAATTCACAAGCTTAGGTTAAGCTTCGATGTCGACATTCCCTTCCGCAATAATAATGTTATTATTAGTGTCACCTGAAAAAATGTAAAAAATGAAAAGTCGCAGCACATAATCAACTCGCAATCTCTTCTAAGAGAGTAAATCGAGTCTTCCGGCATTTACAATATTATGTTCAATGAATATTTTATTCACTAGGTAGCAGTGGCGAGGGGTCAATTTATTGCGAAGGTAAGCCGGGGACCACAAAATTGGGTAAAAAGTAAAAAGATAAGATAATACAAGAAAAAATACATAATTACCAAACACGCACGTAAACAATGATAATGGCGCACACGTAGCTACCACTAATAAAACTAAATTCCTTCCTTCCGACGACATCCAAAATCTGCTTCCGATTCCGAAACAAATCGAACAAAATTATACTTCTAAATAAAAAATATCTGATTTGCGATATATTTTCTTGTATCATTCTTATTTTATTTATTATTCATCATAAATACTCATTCATCTCTCCAACAGAAAGAGAAAAGAAACTTTAAAATCGCTTCAAATAGAAAGACAGAGAAAACTTAAGCCGGCCTGCTGCGGATTACCTCTCACTATTTTCAACCGAAAGGCACGCGACTGTGTGCATTGGTGAGAAAGAGACAGAGTAATAACAATCAACCGTTACCCGTGGCAACCGCGCCAAGACACAGTACGAAAAGGTAAGCTAAAGGATGTTGGCTTGCCTCGAGGTTTTGTGCAACAACGAATTTGATACTCCTTGCGTGCTCCTTGCGCTCGGCACGGCGTGAGTTTTTCGCAAGAAGCTTATACCTCCCTCCAATGGAGATTGCACGGCCATATGTCATAGTGAAGATTGAAAAATGGTCCTTTAGTGACGTGACGGCTTATTGCTACCTCTTTCTTTAGTGTTACAATACGTGTTCGTTGTTCGTCGTTCGTTCGTTCGTGAGAAACGAAAACGTATTGTAACTATAGTTGTTAAACAGCAGTTGTTATCGGGTAGTTATCCAAAGCAGCCGATAATATCGTATAGACAGCGGCTGACAACCGGCTGCTTATCCGACTCAATACCAAAAGGTCTTACAATTTTTACAGTTCCTGAATAGAAATTGTTATAAATACAAGCCGTTATATAAAAATAGCAATTTTTACTAAATTTATTACCTACTCTGACATGGTTTAAAACATAAAACTGTTAAATATTATGAATTAGGTATTTTGCAATGTCCTTCAACAAGACAGATAATAAACTAATGTACCTACTTATTTATACGGTACATAATTAGGATTTAATTTGTAGGTAGGTATGAAACTCCGTTTCGCCATTTTTATTATTATTATTACTGCTTAATTTTATTTAAGACTAAAATGTCTTAAATAAAATAAAGCAGTAATATAAATTAATGAAATTTCTTTCATACTTTTCGGCCTTAGAACTGTCTCTAATCTCTACTTGTAGTTAAGAAAAACAGTTTTTTTGCCGTATACTCGTTTACTTACTTTGATGTTTCATTAGAAACTTTAATTTTAATAAATGTTAATAAAGTCGAAAGTGGCTTGCACTCATTTTTTTAACTAGTGATCACTAGACAATGTTTTTTAGTTACAAAAATAGGTGCAAGCGATATTCGACCTTATTGACGTTTGAAATTCGGTTGCTTTTTTTGCCGTATTCTCGTTTACTAACTTTGATGTTTCATTTCAAACCGTCATTTTGATAAATGTCAATAAGGTCGAAAATCGCTTGCACTAATTTTTTTAACTATTGGTCACTAGACAATGTTTTCTATTTAAAAAATAGATGCAAGTGATTTTCGACTTTATTGTCGTTTGATATTCGGTTTTCTTTCCCATATCTCTCGTTCACTAACTTGCTTAGCTAAATAGCTTTTACATAATACTAATTGACTTAGTTGTGTCATAAAAGTCTTAATCGAACTAACACAGTATAAGGTCGCGCGCGATATTATATCTAGTGTGCTGCGAGAGAAACGCGCGTAACGCGTCCGGTAGCAACAGCGCGTACGCGATGAATTCTCGCGCCTGCGGCCGGCCAACGACGCTCGCGCGATATTTATATCGCCAATAGCGTCTACTTACGTAGCGCGCTATGTGCGCTATGTATAGATAGCGCGCTATAATATTAACGCTATTTTAACCACCTCTAAATGTGATCAGCCCGAGTAAGATGAAACATCAAATTCAAAAGTTAAGTATTTTAAAATAACATCGACGTAACTAAGAAATAGGAAAGAGCGCTTACCTGAATTTATTAAATCTGAAGTAATGTATAAAGTAAGTAGTTAGTATGTAGATAAATAAAAATAATCACTTAGAATATAAAACAGATTCAATAAAACACAATGACATGTTTTCAAAGGTAGACAGCCGCTGTTTATGGGGGATCACCGTAGTCAGCGAAAAAAGCGGCTGGTAACCGGCTGGCTGACTAAGATAACAAGCGCCTTCACATCTATAATTGTAACACTAAAGAAAGAGGTAGCAATAAGCCGTCACGTCACTAAAAGACCTTTTTTCAATCTTCACTATGACATATGGCCGTGCAATCTCCATTGGGGGTATAAGCTTCTTGGTTTTTCGCCGAGCGTTTTCACTCTTAGAAACCCCTAAATATTAACCGTAGGCTTTACCGAAATGGTGAAAATTAATTAAGTAATGACATGTATGATAATAATATGAACTGCATGGTGGATCGGTGGGGTGGGATTTTGAAAAGGTAAGCTGATGGGAATCGGCTTGTATGGACCCTTCGCCACTGCTAGGTAGTAGCACAAAATAGAGAGAGGACAGAAGTTAAGCTGTATGCGCGCTCGAGTACGCACACACAGACGGCTCTCACCTCAATAAAAACGTCAATAGGTCAATGGCGTCAATGCCTAGGGATTGACAACAATATCTGGGTCTTCCAGGAATGTAGATAATACCTAAATATCACACATTTTTATCCACAACGGGACAGTGCTTGGCCTTCACCTCACCTGATGGTAAGTGACGATAAGGTCGAAAGTGGAAGTGCGCTACCACCCGGAATCCTCAGCACTGGGGAACTGGCTATCTTACCTCTAACTGCCGGAACACAACCATTTTAAAATTGTTGTTATGGCGTCAGAATTAGGTAAGATGGTGGTAGCTAGGTAGCTAGCCAGGCAGACTTTCCTCTTTATAATATTAGTATAGATTTTACTCCCGGCATTTACACGTTTCCAATCAATTTTCATTATTTAACAAGACCATTTCCAAAGCAACACAATGTCCCCTTTAACTTATTTTTTTATATTATTATAGTAGTTTTGCATAACACTGGTCAAGAAACATCTTATTATATCTAAAATGTCCAACCTTTTACATATAAAGATGATTTCCAAATATAACTTAAGCGCCTTTACAAGTTCAATGATAGTAGTTTCTTCAATAGAAATTCCCATCCACAATGACACACATTGACTACAATGAAAATCTCACTACGTACATAATCAACTCGCAATATCTTCCAAGCCAGTGGACCGAGTAACTTTATTATAAACCTACAAATCTTTCCTCGTTATTATATTAGTATATGATATTATTATCACTCCCGGCACTTACACATTTTCCATATACTATCTAACAAGACCATTACCAAAGTAAGCCAAAAGAAGTCCCTTTAACTTAAAAAAAATAATAATAATAGTAGATAACTATAAAATGACCTACGTGTTGCTTAGAAAGATTGTTTCCAAATATACCTTAAATACCTTTACAAGTTGAATAAATAGTGGTTTAGTTTCTTCAATAATGGCATTCCCATCCACAATCATTAGTTTCACCTGAAAAGGTTTACAAACTGAAAATCTCAGAACCTACATAATCAACTTGAAATCTCTTCCAAGAGAGTGGGCCGAGTAGAGTATCTTTATTATATTTACTCCTGGCATCTCCTAATAACAGCGCAGTTTCATATTTCACATCAAAGGGACTTTGGCATTGTTACTCCTGAATCTGAATATTCAAAGACGTTGACCGTCGCTATGTGATCAATGGCGAATGTTTCATGACAATCGGAACGACTATTATTAGATATTGTATTTATTTTCTTGCTCAGATCATGTATTTGATGTTCTAAAAATTGACTTACCTTGTTTATACCTTACCTAAAGGTAGTTTTAAAATGAATTGGGGGCCCTCATTGCAAACATTTCTTTACACTCAAAACGCTCAACAACGGGCTATGCTGTTAAGGCAAATTGAACTTTATTCCGTAGGTGGAGAAGCATTATGTCCTTCGTTGCTACAAAACAATAAATTGACTATTGCGAACAACGATCTCAGAACCTGAGATCGTTTGCGAATGTAAATTCTATCACAAGACTTGCCGTGTTTAAAGGGACGTTCTTCTTTTTTATCGACAATCTGACAGGCAAATTTTTACATTTTTTTAAAAAGTAAACATGTGATTTGTTTAGTAAAATGTGATTTAAATTATTGCCTCGTTATTGTACATTTCAAAAACATATAATGCATCGAAGTATTACTTGTAATTTTCGTTTAATTTCAAATTTCGTAGGAATGGTATAAAAAAATAA
This sequence comes from Agriphila tristella, assembly GCA_928269145.1. Lineage (NCBI taxonomy): Eukaryota > Metazoa > Arthropoda > Insecta > Lepidoptera > Crambidae > Agriphila > Agriphila tristella. The sequence goes on from OV743443.1 coordinate 17,205,740, forward strand.
CACCTATAAAATAAATAAATAAATAAAATTGTTTATTTCCAATAAGTTTACAAAGCTTAAATAACTTAACTAACCCCCACACTAGGCTATGCCTGTCCTATGGGGGAAAGAAAAAACCTCAGTCACAAAATTGAATATTTTTTTTATTTCTCATTTAAAATCAGATCTTCAGTTTCTTATTACTTTCTTAACAAGAATATTAACATTTATTTTTATCTAGCTCCTTTGGACGGAATTCTTAAAATAAATATTTAAAAAAATATATCCAATACCACTCTGTCACATTTTTGCTTCTTAAGACAAAAAACTATTTAATATTATGGAAGTCGCCCAATACAGTAACTTGAAAATCTAGTGTACACCTTTATTGTTTAGCATGTAATACTAAAAAACTTAATTTTAATAAATATTACCAATAAAGTGGTTCATACATTACTTTGAACTTAAATTATAAGGGGGACAATGGTAGATATTAGTATAGTCTTACAATATCTTATCACTTTCTCTACTTTTCAAAAACTTCTATTGGTTGATCAAATTCGTAAAACACGCGCCTTCCTCTTTTAACTACCTCCTAAGGTGGAATAATATTATGAATATTAACTAAGGCTTCTAAGTTCCATACAAAAATGACCACTCCGTCACGAGTTATACCACTCCGTCACATTTTTGTGACAAAGGTGCTTCGTGACAGAGGTGTAAAATAGTAGTGTTCGAGATTCTCAGCATTTTCCTAATTATAATTTACGCATAAAACTGGACATATATGAAATATTTATAAGGAATCGATAAAATAATATTAAAACACAGAAATTACAATAACATTTGGAAGTAGTAACTTACGCGACAGAGCGGTCGCCAAATAAACACACGTACCTCCTTTTACTGTTTGCGAGCGCTTGACTGGTAATTGCCGAGGCGTAGGGACGCAAAGCGTGGGTCCGGGGTGGAGGGGGACTATTCTCTTGTCTAGTGACCAAGGACAAAATTGCTAACCCACATTATTTTGTACCATAAAATGAGTGACAGAAGGTAGCAACAAAAATCGTATACGTCGGCCAATAAAATATTTTTTTATTGAATAATAGAAACATTAAAAAATATTTCTTCTTATGAATTTAACAACAAAGGTTAAGTAGTTCAGTAAATGTTTTTGTATAGAAACTTTCAATGTGTTTTTTTTACCAGAGTAGTTTGTTTACATTAGTGGTCATAGAGGGACATATTTTATTTGTATGTAAAACACCTCCGTCACGCTTTTTGTATACTATGTCACACAAATTTTGAAAAAAAATATGAATAATTAAAATCTAGTTTGAAGGTATTATAATTATTGCATTTTCAAGTGTATTTTTATAAAAAAAAATAAGAAATTTAGTATTTAGGAGCAATATATTATTTTTTTTGCGGAGAAGACAGGTCATTGTCGATAAAAAAGAAGAACGTCCCTAAAACATTTTTTAATTTTAACTGCCTCTGTGGCCTAGTGGTTCGCCCAGTCGTATCAGATGCAGGGGTTCCGGATTCGATTCTGAGAAGGGGGGTACATTTTTACTCGGTTTGGTTGGTGGTAGGGAATATTTCAAATCCGCCCGGCTAGCTACCACCATCTTATTTAAGTCTGACGTTATGACAACAATTAAAAATTGTTGTGTTCCGGCAATTAGAGGTAAGATAGCTAGTTCCTCAGTGATGAGGATTCTGGGTGTAGTGCGCTTCCGCTCAGCTCAGGTGAAGGCCAAGCACTATCCTGTTGTGCATAAAAAAATACTGAAATCTGATATTGATCTCCATAGATTAAATTATTTATAACTAGCTGATGCCCGCGACTTCGTACGCGTGGACTTTATGACTTCGGCGTATGCATATAAATGAACTAATGCAGTTTTTACATAAGAAAATACTTGTAGCAGTGTTATGGTTCTGCATCGAGTGTTCCAGATCTTAAATTTTTATACCTCCACAAAAAATGCTCATCAGGCTGAACAACTTTTGCAAAGACGTCATTTTTACATTTTGTATAGTTTAGCTGGACCAATATGGTTCTGCATCAGGTGTTCCAGATCTTCGATTTTTGTACCTCAACAAAAAATGCTCATCAGGCTGAACAACTTTTGCTAGGGTGTCATTTTTATTTTTGTAAAGTTTAGCTGGACCAATATGGTTCTGCATCAGGTGTTCCAGATCTTCGATTTTTGTACCTCAACAAAAAATGCTCATCAGGCTGAACAACTTTTGCAAAGACGTCATTTTTACATTTTGTATAGTTTAGCTGGACCAATATGGTTCTGCATCAGGTGTTCCAGATCTTCGATTTTTGTACCTCAACAAAAAATGCTCATCAGGCTGAACAACTTTTGCTAGGGTGTCATTTTTATATTTTGTATAGTTTAGCTGGATCATTATGGTTCTGCATCAGGTGTTCCAGATCTTCAATTTTTGTACCTCAACAAAAAATGCTCATCAGGCTGAACAACTTTTGCTAGGGTGTCATTTTTATATTTTGTAAAGTTTAGCTGGACCATTATGGTTCTGCATCAGGTGTTCCAGATCTTCGATTTTTATACCTCAACAAAAAATGCTCATCAGGCTGAACAACTTTTGCTTAAGTGTCCTTTTTATATTCCTTATAGTTAAATTGGACCATTATGGTTCTGCATGGTTCTGCATCAAGTGTTCCATTTTCCAAAATCAGTTATACCCTATGTTATTCCCAGGCTTAACAGCTATATAACAAAAAAAGTTTCATTCGAATACGTTCAGTATTCCCGGAGATTACGTTTTCAAACAGACAAACAAACAGACACACTTTTTTTTTTAAATTCTTACTCTATTAGTATGTCTCCATCGCCCCAGATTTTTTTTTTGAAATATATGTTATGTACAGACACACTTTTTTTACTATTTTATTTGTAAGGATAAGGATAAGGATTCGTTCCTTTCAATATTCATTTATTTATCTTCTTGTTTTAATAAGTCCAATCAGAAATTTTAATCACCATTAGTCCAATAAAGTAACATGAAACTCAATTTATACAATCTATAAAATAAAATTATGAGGATGTGAAAATTTTCCTTATTGATTTAAAAAAGTCATCGCAGGATAATATTGGCAGCGGATAATTATAAAACCATTAATTCCTGCATAAATTATTATCTTGTTGTAGGGAAACAAAGTAAAACAAACAAACTCGTGAACCCAAAAATCTAAATATGTACGAGTATGATAATATTTCATAACAAGCAAATTGAACTAATTAGTAGTTACTAGTTAGGTCCGTAACCAAAACATAAAAAATAATCTACCTAATGAAGTATATTATATTACGTTCAGCGTAAAAAAAACATAATAATAACCCCTCGTCTACTGCGAGCAAAAACGCGAGTTTGCGCGCATCTGCCGCGCTGTTTTCGAAAATTTTGCTTGATAATACTGCGTGTGACTAAAACTGCGATTTTTCAAGAAACTTGTATGAAAACTATACATAAGTCATATGTTTTTAGAATCTTTATGAAATAAGCTATCTAATTATGTATCATTGTTTGCAATTCTATATTTTAATGAGTTGTAATTCGTAGATAAAAGTGGAATCAGCCATTTTTTCCCCGTTTTTTGTAAAAAAAGTGTCTTTATCATAAATAAAAGCCTGTAATTGTACTTTATTTTTATTTTATTTATATAAAAATGTAATCATTCACAAAAATCAATGAAAAGAACACACCTTCCTGTACATTTTTTTTACACCACAAGCCTAACAAGAGTGCCCCTTAAATACACGTCCCAAAATCAGAGCAGAAAAACGGTATGTGTTTTTACGTCGGTTCCCAAAATACTAGAGACCAAAATGCTTATTTATTAAATTTATCCTGTAGTTTAGTTCTTCTGCATCATATATACTGAGTTTTAACTATGGAAAGCATTTAGTTTACGAGTAATATAGATAATACAACACGCATGAAAATAACCCCTAAAAAGGTAATGTCAAACTATGGCTCATACAAAGAAATATATTCAGTTTGTGCAAGATATGATTTTAATTTCTTAAAGTTTAGGAAATTTGCTATAGGAATCAATAAATAAAAAGACCAGCTGCACTACATTTTTTTTTATTTTCTTTACTTTAAAAACATTCAATTTCTGTACAAAAATCACCTTGTACACGCTATGGTAGTATGGATAAGACTTCGAATGTATAAACAAAATAACTTTTTAATCTGATCATGAAATGAATATTTCATTTCAACCTTTAATAATTATGATTAAATACAACTTATTTTTATAATTTTTTTAGAAAAAAAAATGCGAGTAGTTACTTTACTTTTTTAATTGTTTTTTTTATACAATTGAATAAATGCACAAATTTTCAAAAGAATACAGTTAAATAAGTATAAGTTATTTTTCCTATATTATTATAATTAATATTTTATGATTATTAATTAATAAGAAATAAAATATTGAATTATAAAAAAGTACCATTTAACACATTATGTATACCTATGTATATTATTATATCGAAGTCGAGATATAAGTATATCCGATATATTTATATCTCAACTTATATATCCAACCATACAAACATCCAAACTATCAGTGTGCCGAATTTCATCTAAATTCGTTTATGGCGTGACTAAGTAACATCAAAATATCCAAACATCCAACAAACATACAAACTATCTGTGTTGCAAAATTTCATCCATTTTTGTTTAGCCAAAACATCCATACATGAAATTTAATCTTCCATGAAAAAGAAAAAAATTAGAGGCAGTAGAGAATAAAAACAATAAAAAAACAAATTTTCAAATTTTTAAATAGGTATCATTATTGATTCCAACAAACAGCCCACAAATAAAAAAAATATATATCAATGAACATTAAAATAATCTCCTCCTTTTTTGATGTTGGTTTAAAAAGTCTTATCCACTTATCGACAACATCGTGCAAATGCACCACGTGACCCAAAATGCAGACAAATGCTGGCGGCCCGATTCGGGCCGCCAAAATTATGCATTTTTTTGATCAAGTATTCATCCAAATACTAGACAAAATTATTCAAATGTAATGATTATTTTAAACGAAGATATGTTATATGATATGATATAAGCAACAATCCTCAATCAATACACAGACATTTAACTATCAAAAATGAAAATGTGCAGTCATGGCAAAAAAAATTGTCATTTTATTTGCCGACAATGTTTCGAAAATGTGAAATTTTTTGCCTAAACTTATTTGAATACTCAATCTATTGATAAAAAATTGTTTATTACTTACTTTTCCATGTTAAACACTTTTTCATAACACTTTTAAACAGCAAAACACAAAATGCAGAACACAATTAGCCGATGTCAAATGCCACTAAAAATCAAATTAGGTTAACCGTAAACAAAGGGTCATGACATTTTTGTTATACTCTCTTCGTTAAAAATTTGACATTTAATAGACTCTATATCGCACTAGCTAAGGTCTCTTAAAGTTTGGCAAGGATCGGTGCAGTATTAATCTGTGTCACTGACTTTAAAATGAGCGGGAATTCCGAGGCCCGATTCGGGCGTCTAGCATAAGTCTCACTTTTTTTCGAGGCCCGAATCGGGCTTGTTAGCACACGAGGGGATAAAGAAAAGTTCTTTAATAAATTTTCTGAAGCAATGTTAACTGTTCGTCTCGCCACCTTTCCGAAGTATTATCACAAACCGGTCATAAATTAAAATGTGAGAACAAAAGGAAATGGCCCAAGAAAAAAGGAGAAAAAGGAATCGTTATATTTTTTTATTATTCCGTTTCTATCGCTCCAATTGGTGTTCGGGCAAGAAACTAATTTCGCCCGAGTATTATTGAATAGGCTGTTATGAGATAAAATGAAGCAGTACTACTGGCCGGGGTGTAATTCCGCAAGGACCCCGGGTTACAAAGCTTTTATATGACAAGAATAGTTCGGACCTTTTAAATTAATGGTTAGTGGTAGGGCTTATTTCAAGTCCACCTGGCTACCACTATCTTACCTTAGTCTGACGCCATAAAGACAATTTAAAAATTGGTGGGTTCCGGCAGTTAGAGGTAAGATAGCCAGTTCCTCAGTAATGAGGATTCCAGATGTAGTGTGCTTTCACCTGCGGCCTTATCGTCGCTTAACAACAGGGGAGGTAAAGACCAAGCACTATACCGATGTGCATAAAATAAGGCTTTATAAGGCTCAATATGGATAGAATAACAGCTGATTAAATATGATACATTCAAAATTATATCTAATCATAATTATTTAGGCTTTCAATTTGACAATTCCTGCTCCCGATGTCGGTTAAATAAAGGCTCTTACTATAGTTATTGAATCAGCAGGCTCCATAAGCTGGTCTCTTTCTGTTGCTCAGAAACACAGCTTGTCAAAGACCGAGCTCCTCCGACCTTCAGAATCAGAAGAGATGGTAAAGCTTGGGTTTCCTAGGATGACAGTGGCGTCATATTACGGCCGTAATTTAGGGGTGTAGAACGTTGACTATGTAAACAATTACGGCGCGGTTTCTGACGTTACGGTGACGTAATATGACGGCATCGTTGTCTTAGGAAACCTTAGCTTAACCGTTTAGTCATGGCTGCATCTGCAGCCGTTAACAAGCACCAATCCGCATTGGACCCGCGTCGTGGCTATTGTTCAAATACCTACGTGATTTTCTCATTTTGCCAGTGAAAATGATTTTGAGTGACGAAAAAGAGATGGAGCTATGGAGGAATGCAGTACGCCGTGTCAAGTCACTTAACCCTTATCATTCGACGATATTAAATTAGCTTAGTGACTAAAATAACATTGGAGTTTGAATACTTAATCTTAACGATATCCAAATATTCGAACAACATATTTTCGACACGCTGCCAATCGGTCACGTTTATTCGCAAATATTAGTCGTATACATTAACTGAATAATAAATACGAAGTACCTTATATTATTTTTTACCATCGCCACTCTAAAAAGTGCGTTTAATTCAACGATAAGAGTGAATAATAAGCGATTTTATTCACCGAGTGAATAAAAATAATTTGAATTTGGAACAAGCGCGCATCATGAATTAGTACAAAAAAGTATCTATACCTACTGGCTGCTATGGAGCTATTTCTTCGAGCAACAAAAGGCTTCGAAGCCCGTCTTTCTGTAGAAGCCCGTCTTACTCTAAGAGCTATTTCATAGAGCCATAGTTTCACAATAAAATTAAACGAAAAAAAATATCCCGCCGCATTTAATTAGGTTCTTTTTAGTGTCTTATCTTTGGGTTCTTTTCTATCTATTAGAGGGAGATTGAATGTTCAGCCTTGCCTCAGTCCATTCCATCAGTCTGGTACGATATTTAGTCTGCAAAAATTCAAAGTCTATGCAGACTGATGAAATGGACTGATGCCAGACTGATCATGTAATCTCTCTCTTGGCGTGGTTGTTTTATGTCATTGGAAAACTTCTAATTACACGCATGGGCCGCATGGGTCGGTCATGGGATGGGTGACCAAAAAAGTTTTATCTCGAGCTCCTCCGTTTTAAATGCTCTAAGCCTCCATGCCTCGGAAGGCACGTTAAACAGTTGGTCCCGGCTGCATTTGCAGTCGTTAACACCCATAAATCCGCATTGGGCCCGCGTGGTGGGTTATGGCCCATCCTTCCACTCATAAGGAAGGCCTGTGCCACAGCAGTGTGGGGACATTAAAAATGGCTGATGGTCAACTATAAATACTAAGTAAGTATAAAGTACTGTCAGAGGTACCTTTTTGTTTTCTCGCAGTCAATGGTAAAAAGTAGAGTACACAACTCGTGAATAAAAAAATTCATCTCGGTCCTTTGTATCCCTCGCTTCGCTCAGGATTCTACTTTTGAATCCCTCGCTACGCTCGGGATTCAACTCTAGAATCCTTGTTGTATAATCTACTATTTCGTGCTGGAATGTGTATTAAAATATAAAGAATTAATAATAATAATAATAATAAAACACTTTATTGCACACAAATATAGAACATACAGAAAACAGGAAAACACGATTAACAGAACAATAGCACACAAAAGGCGGCCTTATTGCTAAATAGCAATCTCTTCCAGGCAACCTTGAGTATTAAGAGAATAAGAGGAAGGAGCTGGGAAAAGGGGTGGAGTGGGTGCAAATAAGAAAGGATGACTGATATAGATACATAGAATGAAAGGAAAAATAGTATAAATAAAATCAAAGAGAGAAATAGGAAAGGAAATAAGTACTAAGAAGGATGCTAGACAGAAGAAAGGAAATGTCTTCTGACTTGATCGCCGAAAGATTTCAATGTTTGAGCCCTCCTGATACTCTCCGGAAGTGCGTTCCACAAACGAACAGCATGCACAGAGAAGGAGTAGGAAAGGAAATCAGTTAAATGGCGTGGGATTTCGAGCGTAAGATTTGAAGAAGAACGAAGAGTGCACTGTGTAGATGAGGAGCGATAGCAGAAATATTTCTTAAGGTAGGGTGGAGAAGTTGGAAGGAAAAGGATAGAATAAAGAAGCGTAAGAGTATGTAAGTCCCTGCGCCGGCGAATGGGGAGCCAATTAAGTTTAGAGCGAAAATGGGATACGTGGTCAAATTTGCGTAGGTTGAAAATGAAACGGATGCACATATTCTGCAGACGCTCTAGTTTGTTGAGCATTGCCTCGGATAGATCGGTGTAACATACGTCAGCATAATCTAAAATGGAAAGAAGAAGAGACTGGGCCAGAGTAATTTTAGTTTTAGTTGGCAAAAAGTTACGTAAGCGGTTGAGTGAGTTGTACGCTGCAAATACTTTTTTTCGAACTGAATCGACCTGAGGAGACCATGAGAAGCACTGATCAAAGACTACGCCGAGGTTTCTGACAGTCTTAGAAAACGGAATTGTAGTACCATCAAATGTCACAGGGGGAAGCTGTTCAAAGTCGACTCTCGAAACGAAATGTGGACTACCAATAATAATTGACTGAGTCTTAGACGGGTTAACGGTCAGTCCAAATAATTTACTCCAGTTACTAATAAGAGAAAGATCTGAGTTCATAGCTGCTACTGCACTGGAGAGTTCAGATAAAGGTGCCTGCGTGTAAATCTGAAGATCGTCAGCGTAAAGGTGATAGGAACTTGAAAGTGAATGCGTAATGGAATTAATAAATATCGAAAAGAGTAGAGGAGATAAGACGCCACCCTGAGGGACTCCGGCATTAATGTCACACCATGTAGAGGAGGAGTCTCCAAAGCGGATGCACTGCCTACGCCCTATCAGGTAACTTTGAAACCAACCAATTGCAGCTGGAGATATGTTAAGAGATTTTAGCACACCTAGGAGGATATCGAAATCTACCGAATTAAAAGCGTTACTGAAATCCAGTAACGTCAGCAATGTAAGCTGTCGGTTTTCCATCCCCAGGCGTATGTCATCCGTAATCTTAATCAAAGCTGTGGATGTACTGTGGCCTCTGCGAAAGCCGGACTGATAAGGATTAAAAAGGTGATTAATGTTGAGATAGGCAGTCAACTGGCCATAGACTAATTTTTCAAGGACTTTGGAGAGGAAAGGAAGGATAGAAATAGGACGATATTCGGAGAACATTTTAGGATTACGTTTTTTAGGAAGGGGGATAACATTTGCGTCTTTCCAGGACGCAGGAAAAACACCAGTTGATATAGAGGAGTTGAGAATGTGACTAATAATAGGGACAAGGATATCTATTATAGGAAGGATCATTTTACGGGAAATGGAATCAGCACCCACAGCATTGGAATCGATGGACAGGATATTTCTCTTAACATCACAGTCCGCAAAATGATTAAAAATAAATGATGAATCTGGAGTAGGCAGAGTTGAAAGATGTGACAAGGTTTTGACTTTACTATTGCCATCAATAGGCACAGACGAGGAAAAGTGATTATTAAGTTGATTTAAATCAAGATTGTTGCTGGAACCGTTGAGATCACGAGATTTGCCAACTCCAAGAGTTTTTAAGAATTTCCACACTTTCGCGGGATCGTCTTCGTTTTCTATAGAATTGTGAGTGTGGCGTCGTATGGCGTCCCTAATCACTGTATTACAACGATTTCTGGCACGGTTATATTTTGATTCATTTCGTTCCGACGGGTCGACCTTGAACTTAGCTTTAGTCCTGTTTTTCCGATTCATAAGTTTACGTATGTCTTCAGTCAACCAAGGTGCAGGTAGGTGTTTGATTTTTACAGGTCGAAGTGGAGCATGAGCGTCGTACAGTTTAGTGAGGTTCTTGGTAAAGAGTTCAACCTGCACATCTACGTTGTCAGTAGCAAATATCGGGGCCCAGTCCATGTTCACGGCGTCTTCGAGAAGGCGCTCATGATTAACTTTAGAAAAGTTGCGCTGGAGTTTCACTGTGGGTTTTAGTTTAGGAGGACGAATGCGATAAGATAGGTAGACCAAATCGTGGTAGGAAAATGCATCTGCAGAATATTGACCATGCTTAGCAGCTAAGGTTGGAGAGGAGACAATAATAAGGTCGAGAAGAGACGGAGAGCAATTTGGAAAGTGATGAGTTTCCTGTAGCGGAAGAATATGTAGATTAGAAGAGCTGACCACGGACTGTAGTTGTTTCGCACGAAAATCATCTTTAAGCAAACAGGTGTTAAAATCACCCATAATTATAGTATGCGGGTAGGAGGGGGCGAAATTTTCTAGAAGCTGTTCGAATGACTCAAAATAGTCAATTCGAAGTGAGGGGCTGTAAAATACACCTAGAAGGAGTTTGGTATGGGACAGGGATATCTCAAGAAAGAGATGCTCAGCGCTATTGGGGGGTGGCGGTTGAGGGGATCTACTAAGGATAGAAAAAGAGATGTGAGAACGGAGATAAATAGCCACCCCTCCATGTGAGGAACTTACACGGTCATTACGGATCAATTGGAAACCAGGTAAAGAATAGGAGATAGAAGAAAGGCAAGGGTTGAGGAAGGTTTCCGACACTAGGATAGCATGTATATTTTTGCAATCAAACGTAGCGAGCAAATCCGGAAAGTGGGCGGGGATGCTCTGTGCATTGATGTGTACGACGTTGAAATGTTTGGGAACGTCGGAGAAGGTAGCATCGAGCAATTCATTCAGCGGGCGATCTAAGCTATGAAAGCTAGAGTCAGAACAGCTGGAGGAAGAACAAGATAAAAATAAATCAGAATCTAGTGATAGGTCCATAAATTAATAATAAATGTATATATATATATATATATATCTATTTAGGAATAATAAAAATAAATAAATAAACTACTTGTTATAAGTACCCACAGGTTGACTGAAAGAAACGGCTGTAAATACACAATACAACACAATTAACTAAACACACTTAACAAACACAAAACAGAGTGAAAAGTATAGATATTCGTTACAACAACAACACAAAGTACAGACTACTAAGTAACGTAACAAGTAAAGCAAAATTCGATCATAAAAGCAAAGCACGGAAAATAGATTAATTTAATGGTAAACGGCGATCGATGACCCAGCGATCAGTCCACTGGAATGCATCTAGTGTCACTGTTACCGAATGCATCCAGTGTCATGTCACTGTCATATTGATAGAAATTCGTAAAGAAAAATAAAATTACCTGCTTGTTTGTTTCCGATAAAATAGCAAAATATTTAAAACTAACAAGTGATAAGTGATGTCTACATACAATAATCATATGCAACAAGCAAAACAACAAGAAGGAAAGAAATAACACAGGAGGAGCTGACAAAACTACAAGTAAGTAATAGAACAAAAATATACAAACAGAACACTTTTTAAGCAATAAAATTAAAGAAAGAGAACGAATACAAACATATTATTACTTCCTCTTTGCAGAGGCAGCCCTCTTCGCTTTGGGTGCAGGGGCCCGAGGATCCGCTGGCTGTCGCGCTGTGGCTGGTGGCTCCGCCGAGAATTGTGAGTTGGTGATATTTTTTATCCACAGCTCAGAATCAATGAATTTTAAGTGGCAATAAGAATGAAGGTGGAAAGGCCCTTCATTTGGTTTCCAAACTAATATCGGATTTTAAACTGCCATTGCATTGAATTTTTAATTCCGTCATCGTCGAGGGCAGAACGCCGAAGGCATGGAATATAAGTGAGGTGGTTTTGTTCTTAAAAAGGGTGATAGGTCCCCCTTAAAGAACTACAGACCCATCTCACTTCTGAGCCATATCTATAAGTTGTTTTCGAGAGTCCTTACGAATCGTCTCGCTCGCAGGTTCGACGACTTCCATCCAACCTCCCGAACAAGTCGGGTCCCGAAAAGGCTTTATACCATAGACCACATCCATACGCTGCGGCAGGTTATACAGAAGACCGAGGAGTATAATCTGCCACTTTGCTTGGCGTTCGTGGACTATGAGAAAGCCTTTGATTCGATTGAAACCTGGGCGGTGCTGCAGTATCTCCAGAGGTGCCAAGTAGACTACACAGGTATATCGAGGTGTTGAGGTACTTATACCAAAATGCCACCATATCGGTCCGAGTACAGAACCAGAACACAAATCCTATCCAACTGCAGCGAAGTGTGAGACAGGCAGATGTTATTTCTCCAAAACTGTTCACAGCTGCGTTGGAGAACATCTTTAAACTCTTAGAATGGAAAGGACTCGGCATCAACATTAATGGCCAGTACCTAACAGACCTTCGTTTTGTCGATGATATAGTTCTTATGGCTGACACACAATGCTCGAAGATCTCCGTCGTGCTTCCCAAAGAGTGGGTCTCAAGATGAACATAGATAAGACGAAAATCATGTCGAATGCCCATGTTGTGCCCGCTTCAGTTCATATTGGGAACACTACACTTGAGTTTGTTGACCTTTACGTACACCTAGGACATGCAGTCCAGTTAGGTAAGTCCAACTTCGAGAAAGAGATCTCTCGTCGATCCAATTCGGATGGGCAGCATTCGGGAAGCTTCGAAAAATCTTCGCGTCCGATTTACCTCAGTGTCTCAAGACGAAAGTCTATGAACAGTGTGTGTTGCGGTGTGAGGCTCAAGGTCACTTACTCTCGAAGGATCGCTTAGCTGTAGTAGCAGTGGGCTGCATGGACACACAGAAGGAAGAACCGATGGACGTTGGGGCGGAAAGGTTCTGGAATGGCGACCTCGCACCGCACGACGCTCCGTGAGTAGGCCCCCGACAAGATAGACTGATGATCTGGTGAAGGTCGCGGGAAGCCGATGGATGCGGGCAGCGCAGGACCGATCATCGTGGAGATCCTTGGGGGAGGCCTATACCCAGCAACGGGTTTCGTGCGGCTGATATGATGATGATGATTATGATTGGATTGAACGTTATCTGATGACGGTCGTCATTCTAGAACCTGTCCACCAAAATGGTCATCGGTCCGGTTCTTCTCGCTTTGTGTCTCACCCACTGCCATTTGGACTGAGAAATCAGTTATTATCCTAGAAATATCCTTATTTTTTATTCTTTTATTGCATGCTGGGTGTCTTGAGCCTTTAGACACCCATATTTAGTGGCATGTGGTCACTGCTGGCAACACACACTGGTCAAAGAATTGGTCCTCAAGATGCCCAAGCCTTGATACTGAAGAAGATGGACGTGAAGTCTCCAATGCTGCCCAAATCCTGGCCATTTGGAGCTATATTTGACGAGAGATATCTTTCTAAAAGATGAACTTACCTAACTTAATGGTCAACAACTTCGAGTATAGTGTATGATTTTCAATCCGGCTTATAGAACTTTTTGAGTAATCAACTTAGCCAAGTTTTGAAAGGATTTATATGAAAGCCTTTTAAGAGCTAAGACAAATTATAAACAGTTAAAAGTCAAGAAGGATTAAGCTAATGGAACTCAATATATAACCAGATTATCATAAATCAATTTGTCAGATTAATTCAACAGAATGCCTACCGGTGTTATGTCTAGACTGCTGGATTCACAAAACTCATCTATAACTATTAATTAATCCAAGTCCATGAACAAGTTGCAATATCATTTCTTTTTCTTATTTATTCAGTGAGTAAATAAAGGTCCAATATTTTGACTGATGTTTTTACAGTAATTGGTTATTTTATTGTTTCGAGAATACACTTCGACTTTCTGGTCGTTGTTTGATCCATAAGTACATGTTTAATGACTCACATCTTGACTTGATTAGATTCATGATGAGCAATGACCAGTTTAATCATCGGTGTTCAAGCTTATTGGGAACGATTTTAGACAATTGGTATCTTCAATTCCATTTGGCCACTCTAGCGTGTTGATTAATGCTGATTGTTCTGTGTCTATACTATGCTGATCTATCTCCGACAGCTCTATCACAATTATTATTCTTTTTCTTGATGTGGCTTTCCACTACTGGACGTTCACCGTCAGCTCAGTGAGTCTAGCTATGTCTTGCGCAAAGCGTTGTTTAACGCTGGTAATCTACAAGACTTTTTTCTTCTGCCAACGAGTCGCTATCTCATTAGGTCTTTACTTTTCCATTACAATTATTATTAATCAGACTAATTAGTTAGTATTATAATTAAAGTACTTTCTATGGATTGTTTGCAGATTGCTAGTTCACATTCGTAGAAGGCTTCAGTATATTGGCCAGCCGAATTTTCCAATTATGTTGATTTGGCAAACGTCCAATAACTTATTGAAAAGATAGCATATCCACAAGATGCGTATAACGCCCAACAACAAATGACTATCACAGTATATGATAACTGCGTGAGCGTGGACTAATGAATGAAAACGCCTTTCAAAGCAAATACAATATAATTATAAGTAATTTGCAAATAATCGGTTACAGATAGATATCTTTCTAGTTCAAAGTACCTGACGTTTTCCAAACCAAAGAGACCACACAGTCATATTCAAAAGCGCACTAATACAACTCTATGCCCACCAGCCAGCCAGCTTCCAACATCCCCGCCCCCAGTGGAACACTAACAATCGTTGGAAGGTGGCTGGCTGTCGGAAGATATAACTAAGAGCTTTCGGACTGGGCGGCGCAAGGTTCCCCCTTTAGTGAAGACGTCGGCGACGCGCACAGTTCCGTCAGCCCCCTTAAATATTTTAATAACTCTTCCCAGTGGCCATAGGCCCCGCGGTAGGGAAGAGTCCGCGATGAGCACAACGTCCCCCTCGGACAAAGCTGGAGAGCCGCCGCGTGGTCCTCTAGGTCGCAGTGTGGGCAGGTACTCTTGCAGCCACCGCGACCAAAAGTGGTCAGCCAAACGGAGTGTCTGCCGCCAATCACACCGCCTTATTAAATCCGAGTCTGTGAGAGATGACGTCCACGGACTTATGGATGATGCGCCGAGAATGAAGTGGAATGGCGTTATGGCTTCCGGAGCTTGCGGTGAGGGTGATATGTACGTGAGCGGCCTTGAATTCACGATTCCCTCTACTTCAGCCAGTAGGGTTGTCAACACTTCTTCTTTGGGAGATCTGGTCTTTAGGGTGCACCTTAGGGCAGTCTTTACAGTCCGGACCAGACGCTCCCAGGCCCCTCCCATGAATGGTGATGCGGGGGGAATAAAACGCCACTCGATCTTGTGGTTTGTAGCATACTCTCGTAAACCATCTCCGTGCAAAGCTCTTAGAATTCGATTGGCGCCGACAAAATTTGTGCCATTGTCGGACATGATGACTGATGGAGATCCTCTTCGGGCTATGAACCGCCTTAGGCTCAACAGTGCGGAATCTGATGATAGTGACCCGACCACTTCGAGGTGCAGCGCTCTGGTTACGAGACAGGTGTATAGGGCTACATAGCGCTTCTCGTGGCGACGATTGACCGTGACATCTACGGGGCCGAAATAATCGAGGCCGACGTTGGTAAAGGGTCTTCTGTGGTGTTCAAGCCGCACTGATGGTAGGTTGCCGGTTTGCGGGATAATAGGCTGAATCTTATGCCGCTTGCATTCGTTGCAGGTGTTGGCGACGCTCCGTATAGTGCTCCTCGCTTTGAGTATCCAATATCGCTGTCTTAATTCGTTCAAAACAAGCTCGTTGAATGAATGAGCTGACTGGCGATGGTAGTGCAGTATCATGAGGCGGACTATGTGATGGCGGCCATCCAAGACCATCGGACATTTGACACTCTCACTTACCCCAGGAGCGGCGGTTATACGTGAATCAAGTCTAAGGAACCCATCGGGGCCTAACACTGGGGAAAGTGCAGCTATCCTGCTATTCTTGGCCACTGTCTGCGATGACTGCAAGGTCTTGTATTCTTCAGGAAAGCTGTCAACTTGCGCACGATGAAGAAGAAGGTTCTCGGCGTGGGAGATATCCAGAGCCGTCAATCCAGAGGGGGAGGTGGTGCCATCTGCGTACAAATAAGAGCGTTGATCGATTGGTCGAGACAAGAAGGATCTAAAAATCCGCGCGGCTTGTATAAAACGTGCGGTCGCTCTCAGTAGGCGCAACCATTTACTAAAACGCGTAAATTCGGAGACCGGTAAGTCCGGCAGAGGAATATCGATAAGAAGTCTCACTAGTTCCGATTTGTCGTCGGACGCTGGTGTGACTTCCTCATCATCACAACTAGATTCGATGGGCCAGTCAGAATCAAGGCATAAAAGAAACGTCGGCCCGGAAAACCAACGATGCGACAAATCTAGTTTCAATGCCTTGGGCTTTGTAGCATCGTCAGCGTTATTGAGTGCACTTGGAACCCATCGCCAAATAGAAGGGTGTGTTGTCTCCAATATTTCCCCTAAACGATGGGCTACAAACGGCTTAAACGCTCTAGCATCACCTCTCAACCACTTGAGGACCGTGGTCGAGTCAGTCCAATAAAAAATTGCGGAAGGCTTAATGCGGTGAGCTTTCAAAAATAGCTTGAGCAAATCTACATGCGATTAACGCCGCTTGCAGCTCCAAACGCGGAATCGAAATGGGTTTCAGTGGAGCAACTCTGGCCTTGCTACCGATAAGTGACAAGGACACTTCATTATTACCGTAAGTAAAGCGCCAGTAGGCAACACAGGCATATGCCTGTTCACCGCCATCAGCGAATACATGTAACTGAACGTCTGAAAATGTCGATTGGTTCATGTAATGTCGTGGGATGCTGACGTTCGACGTGGATTCCAGCAGGTTAAACCAATGATTACACTCGGGTATAAACTTTTCGGGTATTGGTGTGTCCCAGTTCAATCCCTCTCTCCACAGCTTTTGAAGGATTATCCGACCTTCAATAATGATAGGCATTAACAGGCCAAGTGGGTCATAAATTTTCATGACCTTTGATAGAATGTATCGTTTTGTTAAAGAGGCGGAAGAGTCGTGTTGGACCACGCGAAAGCCCAATTGATCTGTTCGTGGGTTCCATCTAACCCCTAAAACACCTACGTTAGTATTTGGTGGAAGATTAACTTCAGAGCCGCTCTCGCTTCGCAGTTCAACTGGAATTTGAGACAGCGCTTCTGGACAATTTGAAACCCAAGAGCGCATTTCAAAGCAACACGCGCTATGGACTTTAACGATGTCGGAGGCGATTTTCGAAGCTTGCAAAATATCAAAATGGCTTCCCAAATAATCGTCCATATAGTGATCGTTTATGATTGCAAGACAAGCATCTGGGAACTGAGATTGAAACTCCTCAGCGTTTTTGTTTTTAAGTGCCAGAGCAATGAAGGGACTAGAGACAGCACCAAACATCATCGATGACATACGATATTCCTTTAGAATTCCTTCCTTGCTCCGCCCTAGAAAACGTTGAGCGTCTCTATCCTCTGCTGCAATCTTTATTTGGGGGAACATTTCCCGTATATCTGCGTTCAGAGCGATAGCGCCTTCTCGGAAGCGGAAAAGAATATCAAGCAAGGGTTGAAGCAAATCTGGGCCCTTAAGCAATAAACTGTTGAGACATATGCCTTTGGTCTTTGCCGCTGCGTCATGCACCACTCTCAGCTTACGCTTCTGTGGGTGCATCACGCCAAATGTTGGTAAGTACCACCGTATGGAGTCATTATTACTCGAACAAGAGCCGTGGTAGGTCTCTTTCTCACATTCTTCGGCGTAACCTTTCTCTATGATTCCAGAAATGAAGGCTTCATAGCCGGCCTTAAGCACGGGGTCTTTAGACAGCTGTCTCTCGAGCGACAAAAAACGCGATAATGCTAATATGTATGAATCAGGCAGTGGTTTCGGTATATTCTCGCGCCACGGTAGCCTCACTTCGAACCGACCAGTATCGAGTCTTCGCGCTGACTTCGTAATAATATCGAGTGCGTGTTGATCTTCGGCGTTTTCTTTCGGTAGCTTTTTGCTGATGCCTAGAGAATCAATCTCATATTGATGTTTAATTAGATTCTCTAACTCATCATATTGCCTTTGCATAAACGCTTGTGTTTCGCTTTCGTTAGTGTCATCGTAAGTGACGTTCACAAAATCGATAGGTTTTGAAGAAGTCGAAATCGCGCCGTGTAACACCCACCCTAATAAGGTCCGTGAGGCAACGGGCTCGTTCTTTTTACCTACTCTTACATCTCGGCTTAACGACAAATCCCAATTTGAAGCTCCGATGAGTACAGTCGGACTCGCGTTGTCATGTGACAGCTCCTCGGAAAGGTTGGCCAAGTGCTCGAAGTCGCGGTAGTTTATTTCGCCTATATTCTGCGGACGCAAGCCTAACGGAGTAATAGCGCGAGCATTTTCAATTAAATAGCGTTTTGTTTGATTACGTCCTCTTATATAAAAATTGACGTAACTTATGTCGACGTCTTTAGACATACCGCCGACACCCTCTATGCGAAGGCGGCTTTGGCGTGTTGTAGTACTAGCTCCAATACGCACGGCTACGTCGCCATCAATTAGTGTGGCAGTACTACCCTCGTCGAGAAGTGCTGTTGTTGCAAATTGTCCTTTTGGACCTTCTAGCACGACCGGAAGCACCTTCAAGAGACCTCGCGGTAGCGCCTTTGGTTGTGGCAGCCCTGTTGCGTTAATGAGACTTTCGGATAAATTAGTCACCTGAATATTAGACTGGTCAGTGGGAACGTGAATAATACCTGTATCAGCATTTGTCATTGCGACTGTACCTCCATCTACCGACCCGCTACTGTCGGGCTGTGAAGAAGATTCTGATGCGCCATGGAGCAAAGAGTGATGACGCCGTGTGCACCCGTTGTTACCACAAGGTTTGGCTCTACAAAAATTCCACCTGTGTGGATTAGACTTAAGGCACCTGTAGCAAATTTTAAATTGACGTATCCATTGCCAGCGACTATCAACGTTAAGAAGCTGAAATGCCTTACACTTGACGATAGAATGCGAGCCTTGCTTACAATAACTACACTGTACGTCGTTGCTCTTTGCGACTGTGGCATGTACGATCTCCTTTATGACCGGCTTAAGAACAATGAATCTATTCGAAGAGCAAGCGGTTATTGGGTCGGAAATAAAGTTGAATTTAAGTTGACGGTCCGCTTCCTCTAACAAAAAGTCCGATAGTAGTTGCAGTCGGGGTGTTGTGTCATTTTCTCGAGACACGACACGTGTGGACGCGTAGTCGGTAAAACGACTTCGCGTGTGCTCGCTCAGTTTTGACAGAACGCTACGGAAGAGTTCCGGCGAATACAAGTACTCGTATTGACGCAGATATTTGATAGTTGAGACACAATTGCGCAGTTTGTTAGCCAAGACATTTAAATGTTCTGTGTTACTTATCTTAATATTCCGCAGTGCAGAGATCTCCCGCGCCACCAGAATTTCTGGCCTAGCGAAGCTCTGCTCCAGCGTGCGGATGACGTCGTCTGGGTCGCTTGAGTCCCACAGGTGCGACGCCACGGCTTGATACGCTGGGCCGCGAACGGCGTTGCTTAGTCGTACCAAATTCTCGACTGGAGAAAAAAGATATTTTGTTTTATCGTAGCTAGACTTAAACGACATCCATTGACTGACGTCACCTGAGAAAACACCTAGCTCCGGCCGTTTGGGCCGTTCGGAAGCAGCAACAATAGCTTTTGTGAGCTGTGACATACAGTCGGTGCTATTGTTGTTCGGTGGAAGTGCAGCATCTGCTTTGGGTTTTGATGGCATAGGTGAAGTTGCGTTCGCTGTCGGAATGTGCGTCGCAGAGATGGCCGGCCGTTGTAGGTCGTCCAGCGGCTTGTGCTGGATGACGGTCGGTAGCGACGCTTGGACCACCGCTTCCAGTGGTGTTTCTGACATCAAAACGGTCCGAGGGATCGACTGTCGTAAAGGGTGACGAGTGTTAGCTTCCGGTTGCCGGTCCGGTACTGAATGTGTCGGGCAGGTTGGTTCGTTTACATCTGCTATAAATGCGCCATGATTCTTGACCCATGACTCTGTACGTCTCTCTGACCTACGGGAGGTTCGAGATGAACCTTTAGAACAGGTAGTCTGCTCAGCTTCAAGTTGGAGGCGTGCGAGCTCACGTTCGCGCTCGCGCTCTCGCTCCGCCTGCATACGCTCGCGATCGCGCTCGCGCTCCGCCTGCTCCTGTGCCAGCTGTACGCAGCGCCGAAGATGCTCCGCTTCGGCGGCAAGCTTTTTGGCGCGTACGGTGGCTGATGAGTGGGAAGACTGTGAATGTTCTCCCTTAGAACTACTGCAAACAGAAAAATCTTTCAAATTTGCAACACTGCCATCGACGGGTTCGGGGCGCTGTGTGAGCCCTGTTTGTGGGCTCGCGCTCGATGGTTGTGCCAAAACGTTAGTACTGTCAGCGCTTGGAGTCACCTGTGGGTCGACAGCGTTTCGTGTATGCGCGGAGCGTGTATTACGCTGCATACGATCGACTCCGAGTGCTGAAATATCTGCAACCGACTTGCTTTTACTACGTGTCTGCATGATCGTGAGATGAAATTATGAACTATATGACAACGGATGGCGAACTATGACAATTGAAAAATACAATGAAATGAAACCTGAATTATGCTGGATATACAATTTTGACTAACGAAGGACCAAATGATAACTGCGTGAGCGTGGACTAATGAATGAAAACGCCTTTCAAAGCAAATACAATATAATTATAAGTAATTTGCAAATAATCGGTTACAGATAGATATCTTTCTAGTTCAAAGTACCTGACGTTTTCCAAACCAAAGAGACCACACAGTCATATTCAAAAGCGCACTAATACAACTCTATGCCCACCAGCCAGCCAGCTTCCAACAGTATAATTGGGATATGTCAGTCTTGTCAGCTTGGATAAACATACCATATAAATTAAAAACCCGAAATGTTTAATACTGAATGTATTGATATACTATGAAATTCTTACGGTCGGACGCTACGAAAATTGGGATGTTCTTTGATCGCGTCGGATTTTAATGAAACGCAAATGGCTCTACGTGTCTCAGTCCGTTTGTTATTAAAAACGCAACGGGAAATTGAACTCCGCTATTCCGAATTCCATAGCTGATTTCGCTACTGTTTTGGTTAATCTAAATAACATCTTTAAAGTTTTAACATAAAGTGAAATTTTGTTAATAGAAGAATTAATTAAAAATAAAAAGTGGTTATACTCAAAAATGCAACTTATTAGTTCGTAATAGGTGGTTGAAAACGTAAATAAAACATTTCAGACGTTTCGATATGTCTCGGAAAACTTGGTGGTGAAAGAAAAGTTCAAAACACCTACTTACCTATTTTACCGAAAGTCGGGAACACGCTTTCTATCCCGATAAGGGTTTTACATTGAAAGTGTTCTTTCATGGCGCCTCCAGCTATGTTTCAAGTTGCTAACAAACAGGGTTGCCAGAAAAAAGTCTTTAATATAAAATAGTTGTAAGTACCTATTTAAAGTTATTCAAAGCTTTCTATCTTTGTAAAATACTTAGATATTTTAGATAAGTGATGGGTTTCTTTATTTTACTTTTGAACTAGAGACAAAGAATCAAAAAACTAGACTGGCGGCAATGAAATAAGCCCTAACCACTGACTGACCAAAGATGGAATTCCCAATATGCTTTACACATTGGATTGGTTTGAAACCATGATAATAAATTAGAATATAATGTGGTATTTACTCGGAGCGGCTTCGCAGACAACTTGGCTGGCGACTTCTAACAATTATGGCCGATTGCACTAAACTTAAGAATCGCCTAAGTCTTTTCCTAACTACAACATGACCAAATTAAAACGGTGTCATAAATTCAGCCGTCGTGTAGCTGTCATTCGTTAAGTTAACTTGGTCGAGTTGTTTGTGCTTTCACACGTAAGGGCTTTTTATCGATTGAATCTTTGATTTTTGTTAGTTTATAACATTAATAAAAATAAATATTAAATGTTAAAACTCAGGACTATTCTCTTTTTCAAAATTAGCACCCCTACCTAACAAAATTGAAATCGCAAAGTCATCGACGTTTATTGTTAGCTAGTGATAAGTTGACGGTGAACGCCAGCAATGGGACAAAACACTTATTAGGTACGAATTCCCGATAAAAGTCCAACGAAATAGGTCATAAAATAGAACTTCAAATATTCATTTTTGCTTTTCCTCTCCAAAGAGACAATGGCAGCTAATAAATCTCTTTGTCACAACTCCGTAGACGTAGTAAATCATTACGATAATAATAAAATGGTTTTTATTACTCGTGAAAATAAACCGCTATGGAGTCTTGTAGGTTTCTGTTTTCTGTAGCTATGTTATATTTTTACCATCTAGGTTTGTCTTTTTACACGACTGCCCAAAGCAAAAAGAGTGTATATGTGTTCAGGGTTCATGTATGTTTGTGGGTATGTGAGTTTCTTTATTCCACCATAACTTCTAAATGCCTGAACTGATTTGGATAAATGGGATATCGTTAGAATCCTTACAGCATTCCGAGTGACTCTGGCTATATTTTTTTTAGAAAATATCAATATGGCGACTGTAAGACGCCATTTTCAAATGTGAAAAAAAATTTTTTTTCTTCTATTATAACAATATGGGCATCAAATGAAAGGCCTTGATGAGCACATTCCAAAACTATATAATATGTCACTAAAATGTGTGAAATAAAAATAAATAAATTAAAAAAATATTAAAAACACGACTGCCCTGCCAAAAACGAACTAAAATGTTAAACAACAAGTGTCATTGCAGTCGGGGGACCTCTTTGATCAAAAATTGTTCCATAATAAGGTCCCCGACTGCAATGACACTTGTTGTTTAACATTTTAGTTCGTTTTTGGCAGGGCAGTCGTGTTTTTAATATTTTTTTAATTTATTTTTTTTTTTTACTTTTTTGTTTTAAATATGGAATAAGTAATTTGAATCGTTCGATACCAATAAGTGAATATTAAAAGAGGTATGTACTGCTAATAAATTTGTAGGAAAAAATGCAATTAGTGATATCTAATTATTTAGCTTTATACTGCCGTTTCTGTCTGAAAGATCCCGAAATTGGTGAATCAACTCATCTAGAAATAATGTTATTTAAAATGAACCTTATTTTTATGACATTCAACGGGATTGTAACGGTAAAATAACGTTATTTAACGTATTATAAAAACCGGCCAAGTGCGAGTCGGACTCGCGCACGAAGGGTTCCGTACCAAAAAACAGGAAAAAAATCACGTTTGTTGTATGGGAGCCCCCCTTAAATATTTTTTTTATTTTGTTTTTAGCATATGCTGTTATAGCAGCAATATAAATACACGATCTGTGAAAATTTCAACTGTCTACTTGTAGTCGTTATCAATATCTAGCAAAAAACGACAAAAAAATCACGTTTGTTGTATGGGAGCCCCCCTTAAATATTTATCTTTTCCTGTTTTTAGTATTTTTTGTTATAGCGGCAACAGAAATACATCATCTGTGAAAATTTCAACTATCTAGCTATCACGGTTCATGAGATACAGCCTGGTGACAGACAGACAGACGGACAGCGGAGGCTTAGTAATAGGGTCCCGTTTTTACCCTTTGGGTACGGAACCCTTAAAGATAACGGTAATTACGGCAAATAACGCTAATTTCAAAATAAATTTTTCAATCCCTGAAAAAACAAAAAATACACCACAAAATTGTCTTGCTTCTATGAAAAATTCCACCATTAAATTAGTTTTACCTAAGTCAATCACACCAACGCAACCGCCATTTTCCTGAATAACCAGCCAATTGATGGCCAAAACACGCAATCAAATACCTAATCAACCCATATTACCACTAACGTCTAACTCATTAATGGTCAACGTTGAAACGATTATGTTTCGAATGGGATTCAAAGCCATAATTTCCATAGAAGCGGCTTCATTTATTAGAGCTCATTGAATTAATTAAGACAATTGCCCATTAGTGTTAGGGAGGCCACTCACGTCACTGTTGTCCATTAGATTTCAGTAGCTACAAATTGAATTAAACACGTTGCCGGCAATCTAGTGGTTGGTAACAGAAACTGCCCCAGTAATCACGTAAGGGATGATTAGGAGTTGACACACAAACCTATTTTACTATAGTTTGTCAATTAAGGTCCTCATTGTTAAATAACATATGTGTTCTTAAGCTTTAGAGCAGGTTCACATGACAAGCGCTTAACGCGCGTTTACATATTTTATTCAGACCGCACACATGCTAAATCACGTTTTGATAAAGCGCGCGTTGAACGCTGCGCTACTAGCTCGACTGTTGTCAGCGCGTGTCAACGCGTCAACGATCATTTGGGTTTTGGTTTTCTGTTACTGTTCAGATGAGCACGCACTTTTGACGCGGGTAGACGTATTTTAGGGTTCGCTCAGTTCATCCATAAATCGTCCAAAATGGAAAGGGTATCTTTTAATACCGAATTATCGAATCGATATCGAATTACCGAATAAAATCTTCGTTAATAGTACATTATGATATAAGTGCGGTAAGTTGAAAATTACAGCTGAGGCGATATTGCTAGCCCGAGCCGTAGGCGAGGGCTACAAGAAAGCAGAGGCTGTAATTATCAAAGCGCACGTATGTCATACGACGTTTTATAGCATATTTGCGAGGAAATAAATAAAACTCGGACTTTGCATTTTTGCTTTTTTTCCATAATGATGAAATTTTGATACACTTGTAAGTATTTATCGGTCGATTTTTCTGCCTTTCACTTTGATTGTGAGGAAATCAAACAACAATAAAGTAAAAAAACAAAAATTGAAAAAAAAAAAAATTTTAGTGACAAATTATATCATTTTGGAATGTGCTCATCAAGGCCTTTCATTTGATACCCATATTCAAAAATTAATAAAAAAATTTTTTTCTTAAACTTTAGTGACAAATTATGTAATTTTGGAATGTGCTCATCAAGGCCTTTCATTTGATACCCATATTCAAAAATTAATAAAAAAAATTTTTTCTTAAACTTTAGTGACAAATTATGTAATTTTGGAATGTGCTAATCAAGGCCTTTCATTTGATACCCATATTCAAAAACCGAAAAATTTTTTTTTTTTTTAATTTAGTGACTAATTATTTTTTTTTGGAATGTGCTCATCTAAGGCCTTTCATTTGATACCCATGTTCAAAAATCGAAAAAAAAAATTTTTTTTCTTATATTTTAGTAACAAATTATATAATTTTGGAATGTGCTCATCAAGGCCTTTCATTTGATACCCATATTTAAAAATTTTTTTATTGAAAAAAAAATCATATAAAGTAAATTTTATTCATAAAATGTTGACCTCTTTTCTGATATAAAAACTCTTTGCTAAGATTTAAAAAAGTACCGTTCGTTTTAGACGAAGCATCTTGTTAAACCGTGCGTTTTACTTTACATTACCGCACAAGTTCGTAATGAGATACAATACGATATTGAAATTGGCGTAATAAGAGACCCTTTACGAGCAAATATGTTATAAAACTGTTTTTACGTCCATTTTCGACAGATGTAAAACTCAAACTGTACCAAAGTCAGCCGCGACAACGCGCGTTCGACGCCTGACAAGCGCGCACCATGTGAACACTACTTATACAAACAATTTACGCGCGTTCAACGCGCGTTGAGTGCTTGTCATCTGAACGTACCCTTAGAAGCGAATGATTAATTACAATAATACGTTTATTTATACACCATGCAAATAGCTAGAGGCGATCGAAGTATGTATACTTACTATGTAAGACTTTTACAGACATCCTCGTTCTGTTGACATGGGTTACATATACAACATCAAGGATAAATGGAGTCTATTTGCGTAGGTGTATTGTATTGTATTTGCACACTAATTGCCACGGCGGTAGCAGTAACAGTCAATAAAATGATATTTTTATTGTGTTGTGTTTGAAGATTCGAATCAATGAGCGGTTTTCAAAAGGCAGTTTAAGAAAAAAAAGTAGTACCTAAAAGACGGCTAGATGTCGTTGTTCAACTAAGTACGTAACTTTTTAAGAAAAAAGCAAAGGATTTTGTCAATTTGACAGTTAATTTTCTTCTTCTTATTTTTGTTATGGCAATCTAATCCTCTTCAGGGAGTAACTTTTGCCAGTGTCGAGTCGATAACATAAACTTAATATCCACTGGAATAGACGAACAGAGTTCACTTGACTGCGAAACCAAAAGTGAGATGAGCCAGTGTTTGTAAATATGTAAACGTGTGCGTGAATTTCAGAGATGCACTGAAGTCCATTTTAGGTTGTCGATAACCATAATGTATTATTGCTGTAATAAATAAAACACAAACAAGATTTGAACAATTTTATTTAAATAATTTCTTAAGGTCTCCTTCGAGGCTCATCACTGGATTTACAGAAAACCTGGAAATAATTGTTAAATTAGTACTTAAGTTGGTATAATTTACCATTTGAAAACTGTCGGTTACAAGTAGCTTTAAATAAAACTATCAGTGTTCACAAAGACAAACAAAGTTATATTGGAAATCATCGACATGAGTATCGATATCGATAATTTTTTATCAATATCTACGGCTTATTTTCTCAAGTTCACGGACATAATTTCTTTTTATCTAACACATAATGTTTAGAAATCAGCCTTTATTTAGGAAATAGGCGTTTAAAAGCATCATATTAGTATATAACTTAGTGTGTTTGGGAATATATTCAACTAAAACATGAATTATGAAAATGGTAATAGTACAATCATATTTACCTGTGAAATGAGTGTTTATTTGGGTTATTGACGTAAGTAACATTACAATCCAGTACAGAACACGACACCATTATTGATTTATATAGCTTTGAGAGCCAAACCGACCCGATCGCGATCAAAATTAGAAAATAATCTTGTTGACGCTTTTCACCAAGGTGATAAACGATGATAAATGAAGTCAAACCAGGTTCAGCTGTCAGTTTTTTTTACTCTTTCTCGCATATCGCATATGCTGTAAGAATCGGTTTCTCACTCGCACCTTTGTCCGTCTACTTGAGCATAGCGAAAAATTTTCTAAGTCTATGGTCGATAATTCAGTGTTATATATAACATGGTTATACTCAGCTGCTAGGAAAAATTAAAAAAAAACCTACCTAGATGAATAACGCCATCTATCAACATAAAAATAAACTAAAATTCTCAGCTGTCAGAAAACCGCTCATTAAAAGTTGAAGTAGATTCATCCTCCTTTTTTGTGTTTTTTTTTTTAATTCGGTGAAAAATACATTGTGATTTCAGTAGAACCAAGTCGCAGCAACTCGTTTCAAAGTGAATATCGAAAAGCTCTGTATAGTGTGCTCACAACAGGCAACCGTCAGTCAATTTCCGCATTTTGTATTTCAAAAAAATTGTCAAAAGACTGCATTGCAATCCCACAGTTGCATATAAGTTATTTGTCACTAGTCACATGTACAATCGACCACACTGGAGCTTTACCATTCCTAAGGTTAAAATGGATTGCACAACGCGCCGTCACTACATAGATTTCGCCTTTCGCCCTTCGATAATTTATATGATCGAAGCTTTCGCCGCATAGGTTTCGTTTTCGTAAGGGTGCGAACGCACCGACAGGTGATGTGGTAGATATATCCAGGTTACTTGGTGACCGCACTGGCAGGTGAGTCGCTAGGGTAGTCACCTTGGTCTCATATTCTTTGGTTGTAAGCCTCGCGCCTACGATACATTATATGCAGTCGCCTGGATGTATCGAGGCACCTAACGCGCATTGCGGCCGGTTGCGAACATTCATGAACTTTCGTTTTACTTGGTTACGTATCTAGGCTCTAGGCACTAATCTAGGCTCTAGGCACTAATCTAGGCACCTGTCGGTGCATAGGTGGCCTTAGTTCGCACCGCTCGGGTCAATGTGCGTGCACACAAGCATTTATGTCAAGTTACTTAATTATGTCAAAGCTAAAAAGGTAAAACACGTAAGTGGCAGATTGTAATAATACAAACAAGAAGCCTAGATTAGTTTGAGATTGAATGATTGCGTCCAGGAGCAAACTGAAGCTAATGAAAGGTATTTTATACCATTAATATTATTTCAAGACAATATATAACAAAACTTACTGATGACCGTAAAGTTGAGCCTTAGGTTTCTCGTAGGGGAATTCTTAAAGTCCACCCTACAGCGATATATGCCTGCATCGGTGGTGACCACGTTGTCTAAGAACAGTACTGCTGGGCTGGCCACCGCTCTGAAGTAAGCTCTGGTGCCGAAGACTGACGGCGATGACCACAGCTTCGGCTGTGTTGCAAGGCGGCCGCGGACATCGTAACTGAAAAAATATGTGGTTATCATTATGTCCTGGATTATACAGCCTGCCTAGCATGACTGATTTATATCGCGTGATATAGCATTTTATCGACACTCAACTGTCAAATTCCTTTTTCTTTTTGACAGTTAAACGTGATAAAACGCTATATCACGCGATATACATCGGTCATGCTAGGCAGGCTGGTATGGGCAGATTCATAAGACATTTAGTAAAAAAGACTAGCATGTATTATATAGGGACCATCAAACTGAACAACTTTACTACGGAACCAACTCTGAAATCACGAAAAAAAAATCAACTGTTTATTAATATCGAAAATATGAAAATGTATGTACCTAACAGCTTTTTTCGGGATTTCTGCGTCGGTCCCATACTAAAAGTTGTTTAGTTTGATAGTCCACATCTACCATTTTATGGTTTAGCCATTAAATTCTGTTAGGTACACATTTGCATATACGAACACAACATGTTACATTTCGCATTCTATCAATTGACTAGCGGTACAGTTTTATTATTACGCAAACGTAATCACTACTGCATCGGAATCGGACTATTAGGTATAATTATTTATTAGTGAATTTGGGTCACAGGACCTTGAAGTATATCCGTGATATATTGCTTCCCTATTATGTTCGGTTAATTAAACTAAATATTGTTAGATAGTTTACATGCGCGGAACATGTACTCTAACGGTAACATATATACGGACATATACAAATGTTACACTTCGCAATCTATAAATTGATTAGCGGTACAATTTTATTATTACGCAAACGTTATCACTACTGCATCGGAATCGGACTATTAGGTATAATTATTTATTAGTGGATTTGGGTCACAGGACCTTGATGTATATCCGTGATATATTGCTTCCCTATTATGTTCGGTTAATTAAACTAAATATTGTTAGATAGTTTACATGCGCGGAACATGTACTCTAACGGTAACATATATACGGACATATACAAATGTTACACTTCGCAATCTATAAATTGATTAGCGGTACAATTTTATTATTACGCAAACGTTATCACTACTGCATCGGAATCGGACTATTAGGTATAATTATTTATTAGTGGATTTGGGTCACAGGACCTTGATGTATATCCGTGATATATTGCTTCCCTATTATGTTCGGTTAATTAAACTAAATATTGTTAGATAGTTTACATACGCAGAACATAAAGTATAATCGATATTATTCTAAAACCCAAACCTGCGAACGTGTCGATCAAATCGACAGGGAGTGATAAAGTATCGGATTAACCTCTAGTCTATATTGAACTATTCAATGTTCAACTTCAAATATTTATGGGTTAAGAAGAATTTGTTTTTTATTTCGGAGCCAAAAGATATTACCTGTTCTGTTACCAATTGAAGAAATACTGCATAATAACTAATAAATAACTCAAAATATAAACGATCTACTGCTATATGGTTCAAACCATGTTCAAACATATTCTGACAACGTATTTATTGAGCTGTGCTACAGCTTTGCAAATCCTAAAAAAGTTTGCGCCGAAGAAGCCGCAAGTAAGACAAGTTTTGTTGAAACAACGCCAGATATAATATTGTAAACAGTCATCGGGCTGACTGATATAGTTCCTATTCTTGTATAATCCTCACATGGTAGACTAACGATCTGGTTGAGGTAGCAGGAGATATAGACAGCGCTGAACCGACCGTCTCGTGGAAAATATTAGAGGGAAGCTTATAACCGACCGCGACCGCACACCGGACGACGTTACGTGGGTAGGCCCCCGACAAGGTGGATCGACGATCTGGTGAAGATCGCGGGAATCCACTGGATGCGGGTAGCGCAGCACCGATCGTCGTGGAGATCCTTGGGGGAGGCCTATACATAGCAGTGGGCGTCATGAGGCTGATATTATAATGACGATAAAATAAAATAAAAAATACCTGTACAATGGTTCTCCATCCGCCTCCTTGAACCATAGCACCATGGAGACATGGTCCCCTGCCGCTAAAGGCTGAATGTCACAAGGCAGGGCAGCCTTCTTGCCCAGCACTCCCTGCACATGGGCAGTGGGAACTGAAACAAAAGATAACATTTTAAATGGCTTTGGCGATTTGACAATGATTGATTTCAAATAAAGAAATCAATAAATTTAGCACCACAGCTGCTGAAATGATAGCAATTTATAATCTGTAGTATAGTGCCGTAAATCTGGCATGTATTCTGTGATCTGGCTTATTGCTCGCAGTATTATTGATGTAACCTACGGCACATTACACGGATGTAACATCAGCCGGAATTATAGCTCGTAAAGAAAAAACCTATATAGGTATTATGATCAAAAATTCGAGCTAATTCTCCATACCTAACTTAATCGTAATCATTGTAAAGGGTATGTGTTACAATGCCGAAGTGGAAAAGACCGAATTTTACAAGACCTATGGACCGAAAATCAAAAGGTCGAATGGTTGTTTGGCCGTACGTTTAAAATCACGAAAGGACATTTTACCGAAAATACTAAATCCCGAAGCTTAAAAAACCGAAGGCTAATATACCTGTCCTACGTTCTATACCCCTAACTACTTAATACCGAATGAACGAATTAGTCAAAAACAACAAGCTGTAAATAATTAAAAAAGGGCTAAAAATTAAAATAAATTATCTTAATCACAATAAGTTTAATTTAAAAAAACTAACAACATTATTCTTATAATAATCATAAAAAATGGTTAATCAATAGGTACGTATCAGAAAGTCTATACTTAGATTGTCTAAAGTAAAAATGACGAAGTTCACACTGTCGAAAATTAAAATGGTTTAAAATGTCGAAAATCATTATGTACAACTTCAAAATAGCAAAATTCAAAGTATCAAATCTTAATTGAGGCTGCGGAGGTATCTTTGGGCTTCGCCTAAAATGCTTTATAGCAAACTAGCGGCCACCCGCGACTTCGTCTGCGTGGAAAGGTTTTTAGCTATCCCTCGGGAACAATACTTTTTTCGGGATGAAAGGCCTTCTCTGTACCCCTGACAACGTGTATGCAAAATTTCATGATGATCAGTTCAGTAGTTAAGACGTGAAGGCGTAACAAACAAACAAATGGACTTTCGCATTTATAATAATTAGTAAGGATTTAAGCTGCGGAAATGAGTCTAAACTAGTCAACTGGGACTTAGCGTAGACTGTAGGTCACGAGATAGGTGCGAGGAGCGTAGCGATGAGCATGTTAGGTTGACATAAACCCAGCGAGCGAATTCCCAGACAGTTCAATATAGAGAAACAAACATAAGATAATTAACTCGGGCCTAGATAAGTAGTTGCGATCCCATCTTTTCTTCAATTTCATTTATAATGTGGAAAGAAAAAACTTCGACTCAAATCAACGCACATAATAAATTGATGTTAAAATAAACATTACTTTTTGAATCGAGTGACAGTTCCCACATATTTGTACTGTTTCGTCTGTCACCAGCGAAGCGGGACGTCGCACGGTATCACATGACTGAGAATTCAACACAGATTTCATATCAAGTTCCTTACCAACTTAGATTTAATTACTTATTCGATTTTGGGCGAGGGTGTCCTTGTGCCGCTCTAGTTCTTAGAAGCTTGGAGCTATATTGATAAATAAAATAATTCTTGTGAAAGCAAAGGACATTAGTATTGTAATTTTTTCACAAGAAATCTGTAAATCATTTGTGAGCAAATTTTCACAAAATTTTGTTTGTGAAACAGAGAAGATAGTGTGTTTAGCATAGTATAACGACCGAAATTGTGCATGATATCTGTTGCGATAGGTACTAATAAGAAATAAAAATATACTTAGGTAACTTTCTTTTCACTTTCAAGCTTTATTCGCAAATAAAGACTTAAAACTATCCTCTCAAAGCACAAGGACCGATAAACTTCGTACAGTTCACAAGGAGGTGCTTAGATAAATCAACATCCCCACTAAAAATGTCTCCCCTCCGCTATATCATAAAGGTTTCCTTTAGCTAATCCGTTATCTCCAGCATCACTTGAGCTCAAGTGTTTGGTCAGCCCGGACGCTGTTTATACACCCGTATTGTTTCAGCCGGTCTCCATTCTAGAAATGTTTTCTGAGGGAAACGCTCGAGTTTAGGGTTTTCGGTACTCGAAAAGGACGTTTGATTTGATTTCTTGAAGATTCTGATAATATTGTCTTTGGAAGTGAAGATTTTGAAGAAGTGTTTCAAGTGATAATAGTGTTCAAACTATTTGCTTCACCCAGTATGTAATATCCAACATACAACCGAGTGTAATGTCCAAGAATCTTATATTCATATTCTTTGTCTAATTTGTTGGAATCATCGCCACGATGATAAAGACTATACTTGAATGCATGTGTGTGAAGATTTATTTTGCTTTCTATTCGATAGCTACTATATTAAAGTACATACTAGACATAGGGGTTGTCACCTTTGTTCTAAGCTCGTTAAGGGCGGTGGTGTCAATATTCATGCAGAGGGTTTAACAACCCTCAAACGGTCGCTATGTTGTTAGACGGCGTGACACCACAGAATAAATAATAGTACAAGGAGATACCTCAATTACGAGAATATTCCTGCTGCAGAAATGCAACTTTATGTAAATTTAACTACAAGTAAGTAGGTACAACAATCAAGTATAGGTAAACTGTGAAAGATACATTTTAGATATTGATATTTTCATCTAATTTCCTAGAAGTATTTTTAAAAGCTATACTTTTACTTACTGAGAAAGGGTAGTGCGTTTGATTCCCATCCAAGTTTATTGTTAGAGTTGCATTTTCTAGTATAAAATTTAGCGGTGAACATACAGTTGACAAAAAGTTTTACGAGATAAATGAAATTATTAGTTCGGAACGGCTCGCTCACACTTGTCTGATATGATTTTCTTTTTTTAAATATTGTCTAGAACTCTTGACTGTCTAGAAAATAAAAATATAAAAAAATAACACATCTAGACTAAAATTCAATTTGTAAATGCCACTTCAAGACAATTGTAGTAGTTTGGCCTTTGTCTTTTTGTTGTGATTTAGGTTG
This sequence comes from Agriphila tristella, assembly GCA_928269145.1. Lineage (NCBI taxonomy): Eukaryota > Metazoa > Arthropoda > Insecta > Lepidoptera > Crambidae > Agriphila > Agriphila tristella. The sequence continues at coordinate 17,239,316 of OV743443.1, forward strand.
AACAAGAAAGAAACTTACAAAAATTACAACATGACATTTTTTTTTCTAGTGATCTTACGTAGGTAGTATACACGGGTCGACTTGACAGGTGACTTGCTGGTCGATTTTAGTCAACTAGCTCTTTTTATCGACAAACGCTTATATAACATCGAATCACCACCTTATTGAAATAAGGGTTACGATTAGATTATACAAGCGATTGCCGATAATAAGCTCTATTGACTAAAATCGACCAGCATTAGTCACCTGCAAAATAGACCCGTGTAAATACCGTCTTACACTTTATACGTCAACAGCAGTTTCAAACATCTATCTTTTTTTCTTAGAATGACTTACAACAAAGCTTATTTTTAGTCAAAGTTAATCTTCAAAGACTCTCGAACATAATTTCTTCGTAACAATCCTTTTCTGATTTATTTTTAGGATACTTACTTAAATCAGTACTACCTATCTATCTCTCGTTCGTCAGTGTTCTCAAAGGATTCAAAAATTTATGAATGCTATTTTTAATCCCTCCCAGTACTAACCAACAAACGAATCAACATTTTATAGCGTTTATTTATATAAGGCAAAAAATGTAATGCCTGTGGGTGTTTACATTATGACAAAAACTTGTATGGTTTGATAACACAGTCTCGCGGTCTAGAAAAGTTTAAGTAGCGATAATTGGATTCAAGAGGCGAGGCTTGAAGCATCTGTTTACACTAGGCAACACAATCATTGCCAAGAAAAATTGCCACTTGCGTGCAAGAAACTTTCCGTGTGTAACAACGTCTTTACAAGTTTTGTTGTTAAACATTCTTTTCATCGGACAGATAGTACCTACATAAAACAATATATCACGCAAACCCTCCACAGGAATATACCATATCTGACTTGCATACATATTGAATGAGCGGCGCACTTCTCGCGCACCCTATACCTGTACGTAAACGCAAATGTTTGCGCAAACGATAAATAACTTATGGGAAATGGGAATTTACACTTTACGTACTCGTATGCTTATTCAGGAAAAACGTATAAAATTGTATTGGTTGGTGGAGTGGGAACTTTTTTGAGTATTCGAAGGTGGAAAGAATAAGAAGAAATCTTAGATTTCTGCACGTAATTCTCTATTGAATTATTTCAATAACATATCCCTACTAAAGCTAGCCACTGACTAGTTGTCCATTTGGCAGACACCCAAATAGAATAATTCCAAATGGAAGTACGTCCAGATTTAAACACAACCTGCGGACGTACCGGCTAACTTACATGGCTATCGTAATCGCTTTCATTTGACAGATGGATGTGATACATTGCTGTTTTCTTTGGTAAGGTTTTATTTGTGCCAAAAAGAAAAGCAGCAATGTATCACATCCATCTGTCAAATGAAAGCGATTACGATAGTCATGTAAGTTAGCCGGTAGGGCGCCTGGTGCATCCAAATGCAAGTACTTATAGTCAACGATGCTATTACGTACTTCTATTTGAAATCATTCCATTTAGATGTCAAATGTCAAATGGACGTCTCATCATAAATGGCCTTTTTGTATGCTGAAGAAACTTCACAAATAGCCAAGTGAAGATTTGTTATTATAGATTTCATATAAACGATAAATAACAACCAGTGCCAGTATATCATTGTGCTCTTTAGTACTAACGAGGGTTCGGTTTCTGAATCAGAAAGGAGCATTGGACAATCCAGCTGCACATATCCCAGTGGTCTATTGTAGTTTCACTCTTAGGCTGCGAACGCACCGACAGGTGCCTAGATATATCCAGGTTGCTTGGCGACCGCACTGGCAGGTGAGTCGCTAGGATAATCGCCTTGGTCCACTGACGTCCATTATACAAGTACGCTGGACAGGCGAACGTCACCAATCGTTTGTTCCGATTTGAAAATCGTCATATTGGCGCTGAGAGCAGTAGATTCTGTACTATGGCAGTAGTGAGTGTACTTGGAATTAATTAGTTCCAAGTACACTCACTACTGCTATAGTAGAATCTAGTGCTCTCAGCGCCAATATGGCGATTTTCAAATCGGCACAAAAAATTGCTGTCATTTCATGACAATAACGTGTCCAGCGTACTTGTATAATGGACGTCAGTGCCTTGGTCTTATAGTCTTTGTTTGTAACCCTCGGGCCTACGATACATTCTAGGTAGTATGTATCGAGCCACCTAGCGCGCAGTGCGGCCGGTTGCGAACTTTCGTGAACGTTCGTTTTACTTGGTTACATATCTTCCTGTCAGTGTGGCCTTAGGTGATCCACTTAATACTCACAGGACAAAAACTTCCTCGTAAACCAGACTTCCTTCAGCCGGTTACCACAAAACGGCAGAAACGACTTCAAAACTCAGTCTCTAGAACTGCAAAACATTGTTAATGGTCCTAAGAAACTTGTCCGTTTAGCCTTTTTTCATCTCAGTCAATTTCGTGGAGTTAATTTTTTCTTCGGACAATTTAGTAAAACTCATTTGTAACTAATGATGGTTGATTTCGAAACTGTCTATTTTCGAACAAAACTTTGCTACTTCGAGATCTTTTCAAATTCTTTACTCCTTTACTTTGCAAGATAATCTGCTGTTTCAGACACAAGTTGTTCCTTTATTATCATAAATGACTAAATTATCTTCATTAAGTATCAAAAATAACCACAACTTTAGTATTCGTTATTTATATTTAGAAGGAATAAAAATTAAACCTGTAATTTTTAAACTACCTAATAGTTTTTTTATGTTTTCATTGGTTCATTACGAATCGATTTCTAAGTAAACATCGAACTAAACCATAAACAATGCCATGTATTTCAGATAACAAGTTAATTTATTTACTGCTACAATTCCCGAAAACAATATTTGCCAAAAACCACACACAGTCTGACCAGATTTTGTATTAATTAAGCGTTTATCGGGAAAGGGCCATCCATCTTGGGGGCACCAAGTGGAACGTGCAACCTCGCACGTTCCACTTGGTTCCACTGAAATATTGTTTGGAGTGGTTGCACTATAAGAAATTGTTTGTGGAATTTACGGGAAATAAAAGTTTCTATTTTCTACAAGATTCACTATGAAACTTTTTATAATGTGTAAATGCAGACAGTAGGACAGTTTACTTACAAAAATCTAGCTTTGTTGTGACTAGGTTTAATTTTAGCTTAATGCAAAAAACGGATTAAATATGAGGATATTGTATGGCAAGCAAAGCTGCATGTATATTTTGTTGTGTTGCTATTTTGCGGTCTGCGGTTTTATTATAGTGAGAAAACGCCGTCACTGCAATTTTAACTTTGAGTGATAGCAAAAGGGTTTCATCTATCATGTAGATATTATAAGTATTTTACAAAACAAAATTATCTCTATTTTTAACCGTTATATCTCATAGGCCTCGTTTAGAACAAAGGAAACAAACACCTCTAACTAAGCCTCAGTTTTCACAAAGGCGTTTATCAAAATTCCTTCCCTATTTTGATTACTTAACTTTAATGAAAAGTCGTAACTAAAAGCTTTTACCAGGAAAAAGGTCATAAAATGAAAACATTGTGGCTATTTTTTTGAAGAAGAAAAATCTATTTTTAAAACTATGCCAATTATTTTAGGCTGAGAAGTAATACCTTTTGATCTACAAGGAGAACATCTGAACTATCGGTAATAGACTTTTAGGGACCAAAAATAATGATTTCAGTTGGCTATCGGCATAGTATACCTTTGTCCCGAACTGATTTAAAAATAAATCAATCTAAATTGTAAAGTTCCTACGTGTTATGTTAGATTGATTTTTTTTAAAGCATAAGCAATACCTAAAAGAACATAATTGACAGGAAATCCCATGCTTATCTAGAAAAATGTCTCAAATTCGTATAAACCATATGGTTAACCAGCTTCATAAATAAATATTCTTAAGATGCTTACGTTGTTTAATTTCGGTCTTGCATGCGGTGGGGTGAAATGTGCTCCTTGATAAACAAACAAATTCAGCTGTGGCTGAAATTGTAGTACACAAGATTCTGGACTTTATCGCCAAAGCATAAACTATATTTTTTATGAATATTCATTCAGTGCTCAATTATGATTTATTGGTTTTGCAACTACATTAACTGCATGGGAAATTGTAGAACTAAGTTTCCCAAGCGTTTTATTACTCGTAATAACATGAAAGAACGTTTACTTTTCATTTCATATTAAAATGTACTTACTACTAGAAATCATTGTTATATGCGAATAATAATTTCAACTATTAAATCGTAATGTTTTACTGATTTAGCAGTAAAACTTTAGCCCAATGCAGGGTACAGTGAAAAGGATAAAAAAGTTGCCGTATATTCTTTAAAATTTTCATATAAGAGCACACTGCTATATTAATATAATAAAACTTGCCGACTACACTATTCACGTCATAAGCAGTTGATAATAAAAAGTATTATTGGATTAGCTAGAAATTATTATTTGCTATGCCCTGTAGGACACATAGCGAGAAGAACCGATGGCCGTTGGGGTGGAAAGGTTCTTGAATGGCGACCGCGCACCGGACGACGCTCCGTGGGTAGGCCCCCGACAAGGTGGACCGACGATCTGGTGAAGGTTGCCGGAAGCCACTGGATGTGGGAAGCGCAGGACCAATCGTCGTGGAAATCCTTGGGGGAGGCCTATACCCAGCAGTGGGTGTCGTGCAGCTGATATGATGATGATGATGCCCTGTAGGATGACCACCGTAACACAACACCGAAAAATCCATTTTTATTTTGACAGTCAAACAAGTAAGTAGGTACCTATCGATAAATAGCTTAAGAGTGTAATAATAACAGGTCATTCTATAAATTATAGGGGCTGACTGTGGAACCGAAGCTATACAGGGTGGTAATAAAAGACGGTAGTTGGCGGGAAAGTACCCTAAATATTGATGATGGTAAATTTTACTGAAAGGAAACATTCCTTTATTTTAAAAAGAAGTAAAACTGCTTTTAAAGATATTTGACAAATCGCTTGTCTCAGTCAGAAATCAAACGGGCTAAAATCTGAAAAAATAACACCCTGTACCCAAGAAAGATAAAATATAAAATCCCGTTCGATTCACGGCTGGCACAAGAAATTTCTCAAAAATGTTATATGCAGTTTTACTTATTTAAAAAAGTAATTGCTATCACCAATATATCTCGGGTACTTTCCCTCCAAAAACTGTCTTTTATTTCCACCCTGTATACTCAGATCAAATAAAAAAGTAAGATGAAGCGTTGTGAACAATGAAGTGAGGCCGGTTTTTGATGGTACATGTGTGCGTACAAGGGGGCGGGCGGGGGCCGGGCGGCAGGGTTTTATGTGGAAAGCCAAGGCGTAGTTTCGTTACACGTGTGTGCGTGAACTGTGTATGTACACAGCCAAGGCGTAGTTTTACAGGCCTTTGTTCGGAAAACTCCGTCTTACTTTTTTTATTTGGTCTGAGCCTGTATATCTCTTACTAACCTTATAAGCAGAATGAAGTCTTCACTAGACTAGTCTTCACTTTTATTGCCCCCACTGCTGGGACACAAGCCTACCTTATGGGTGGATAAGGAGGATGGGCCATAACCTACCTTGCAGGCCCAATGCGGATTGGTGGGTGTTAACGACTGCAAATGCAGCCGGGACCAACGGCTAAACGTGCCTTCTGAAGCACGGAGGAACTTGAGATCACCCATTCCATGACCGACCCTTGTGAAAGTTGCTTAACCTCCGCAATCGCTGGGCCAGGCACTAAACCACTTCTCCACCGAGCTCCTTGCTCTAACTAAGTAACTAGCTAACTAACTAACTAACTAATCTTATTCTATACCTACGTTACAGAAGATACTGTCGCAAATTACGCAAGTGCGTTGTCGTATCAAAATTATGTTATGTAAGAGAATAGTTTAGACGACACTTTACCATCGTGTAAGCTTTTACCAGATATTGCTGGAGATAACAACTGAACTTCAGCACCTGGGGCATTCGCAGAGTCGCTTTAGGGGAAGCAATTATAGGTCTTATCGACCCTTTGTGTACAATCTGATCCTTTTAGTCAAGTTATTACACGAAGGTCGGGTCGATCCGCGGTAGTATATAAGGTTTAATGGATGATTTTATCGACTTCTGGTAAGGACAGTGGTCGGTGGGGTTGGAAGCTAATTTTGTTGCTATTGTTCGCCAAATGTTGAAGTATCTTTTAAGTGACTTTGAAAATATGAAGTCTTTTGTATACGTTTGGTGGAGCATCTTTACTATCAGCCATTTTAATGTACCATGGGCAACGGCGTCGCTTAACCACTCCTAAGGTTAAAATCACTTGCACGCCGCGCAGTCCGTCACACCATACGTTTAGTTCGAGCAGTGGCGATACGCACGCACAGGAATTTTGTTCCTAACTGGTTAAGCGACGTTGTTGCCCAAGTACTTACTACCAAGGCATAAGCCTTCTTTGTGGCTGAGATGAGACACAAGCCTTCCTTATGTTTAGGCGGGCTGGATACAAATTCGTGTAACATACACTATAAAGACTACAAATGCAGCCAGAACTAACAGCTTAGCTTGCATTCCTAAGGATTGAGGATATTAAGATAATTTGTTCATGCACTAAGCTAAATTTTGCTTCAAATTTTATCATCCATACCGCTAGAGAGTGGAACTCCTTGCTTGAGTCTGTGTTTACTGATAGGTACTAGGTACAAAGGGGGGGCCCTCAAGTCGCGAGTGAATATATTGCTTCTAAGCAATTGCGTTTCATCGGAAATCACATCATCGCTTACCACCAGGCGTGACAGCGTTGATCGCTGTCACGCCTGGTGGCACTTGCCTATCTAACATAAAAAATGGTCACCCATCCGCCCCTTGCAATATCGAACTCCTATGTTACTTTATTTTTCAGATAAATATTGATTTATTTTCGTTGACATACAAGTATTCAAGACATTTTTATACTTACATCCAACACAACTTGTTTCAAAGATCAGATAAAAGAAAAACATTATTTTATTACAAAAATATTTTCTTGTTAAATCTAAAACGGGCATCAGAAGTCGTATGTTGTTAAAAGTTTAGAATAACATTCGAAACTCATGCGTGCTTCATCTTTCTCGTTTAGATAAAAAGCCAAATAACGTTTTTTTAGAACTGTTTTATTAAAAAAAATAGCGAACTGAATCGCGATATCTTTCTGTCCGTTAAAGTTATGTTGATAATTTCCCGTTTTTTTGTCAGAACTCGGGAAAAATTCACAAGATCAACTTTTCCGCTTTTGTTGTAATTTTAAGGGCACTTTTCCACTTTTGTTGTAATTTTAAGGGCCAGTTCCATAAGTCCTTTAGTTTTCCTTCTAGTTTTAAAGTCTATTTAAACTAAAACGTATGTTTATCCGGCCTAAATCTGTAAAACATAAGTTAGTAGATTTCTTCCACCAAATTATAAACATATTTGTAACGCTTTTGAACCACATCATCATTATAATATTTTAATAATTAATTATGATAATCATAATAATTTAAGGAAAATTATATTTTTCATTCTAATAAATAATATCAAAGCAATCCCAACGCAAACTAAATTCCTTTGTGTTTTATAAATACTACACGATCTCATAAAATGTTTTAAGGTGGAGCTAGGTTTACTTATTTTAAATATTATTTTAGGTTCTTATAAAAAACTGATGTGAATTCCTTTGATATAGTATAATGAAACTTTGTAATATCATAACTATTCACGATAAAGACTTTGAGATTATACAAAGTAGAAATAATAATATGCATTTCAAATTTTATTTAAAAGTTGAAGTATTTTTTATATTTCCATTAAGCAATTGAATGATATTTTCCAGTAACAGATTGTTAAAAAAAATTATTCGCGTACGTTATTTTAAATACTATTATTATAGTGTTAAATATCTACTTTGTATTACTTTGTAACTTTCTTAATTAAGTATAGAGAAAAAATACGTAAAAAATATTGTTATTGTTATATTATTATGATATATTAAATAAAACGAAGAAAAGATATTCGCCGTGACAATTTTTTTTACTGGGACGGGGTGCGGCGGTGATATAGGGTGAGGCCAGTAGTACCACAGCAATAGCAATAGCCAACTGCAAAGTAACCAAAGTCCTAAGGCATTCACTTGCTTTTCCGATAAATCCCGCATCTCAAAACTTGAATAAACTCACTAGGTGCTCTTGACTGTACCTAAAATTCATATTTTTCTCATCCTTAATTTTAACTTGCCCCCTCTCCCCCTTGGGTCATGGGCTGGTGACGCCCTTGCTCCTTACATTTAACGTCTCCAAGCGTCACATCCCTAAACAAACTTTTTGGTTATTCTAACGCCCCCTTGGTCACAATGAACGTGCTAAAACAGGAAATTTCTCAAAAAACACCAATTCTAACTTCCGCATCTCCAAGTCACGAGGAAAAACGACAATGACCTTCAAGCTGTTCCTGTAACATCCTGAAACAAGTTATTTCGAGACGATAAAGTAGACAAGTTGACGGCTTTATTTCACCAATTGGACGGCCGCCGCACTGAGTAATGAGAAAAAAACTATTTCTTGCTAGGGTTGCCTGAAGCCAATCACGACTAAACACAGCAGTCGCAATTTATTATCAGAAGTATTTTATTTTCACTCATCCATACTCAATTTTACCTTCTAACCCCGGGGGTCTCTATTGTTTTGTATTGTTTTCTTTTTCTTTCTCCTATTGTCATTTTGTTTTTTAACCGACTTCCAAAAAGCAGGAGGTTATCTGTTCGTCTGTATATTTGTTTTTTTTTCTGTATGTCCACCGATTACTCGAAAACGGCTGGACCGATTGAAATGATTCAAACGTTATTATATTAGGTAAACTCTCAAGTTGGTCCCATTTTTTAAAATTTGGAAATCGGTTCAGTACTTTTCAAGTAATCTTGAAAAAAGCACGAAAATAGTATGATTTTGTGTGAATTACCTCGATGATAATGGTCGTATTACTTCTTTGTTTATGAACTAAATAAGATAAAAAAATATTTTTTGTTGGAAGAGTGATATCTGTGTAGTTCTTTAACCGACTTAAAAAAGAAGGTTTTCAGTTTGACCCGTATGTATGTATGTTTCTTCGCGATTATCTCACGTGTGGCTGAGCCGATTTGACTACCTAAATAATTTACCTACAAGGTACCTACACTAAAAATAAAAAAATTTAAAAAAAAAATAAAAAACCGACTTCAATAAACCTACCTCTAAAAAGCAAGAAATAATATTCGTAATAATAAAAACACGTCTATTGAAGTCGGGTGGGGCTGAAGTACAGATTCCTTTCTTTATTCTAAAAGCCCCACCCGACTTCAATAGACGTGTTTTTATTATTACGAATATTATTTATTGCTTTTTAGGGGTAGGTTTTTTGAAGTCGGTTTTTTGTTTTTTTAAACAATTTTTTGTATAATACTTAGCCTGGAGAACTATAATATCGTGTACTTACTTTATTCGTTATGGAAAAGCGGGATCTCTTCTCCTAGCAAGGCGATCCCAATATTAATTCAAGCTTATTTAATCTCCTTGTTACTGAATTAATAAACGTATATTTGTATAATTTGCTTCTTTTTTAACGCGATAAATAACAATTGAAGACTTTTTTACATTTGATACTGTTTTGGTGTGATTAAGAATCAACATAAAATATTTGAAATATAATCAAGTATGTACACCCTTGATTTCAATGTCTATTATTCGTCTTCGGCAAAACTCCAGAGAAACTATAAAAGTCGCGAGCGAACATCAAAGATCAATAAAAGCTTCCAAGAAGTGACATCCCTATCTTATTAGTACAGTTAAGGAAAAAACTATTTGTAGCGGTTCTGACTAGCGCGGCTGGGTTCCGTCACGGCAAGTGCGATCCAGGGGTAAAAGGACCGCAGTAAAGCTGTGTTTACACAATTGGTTTATGGGTTATGTCCCAAGACAGGCCAGATAAGCGATCATATTTTAAGCTACATTTTTAAAGACTCTTAAGTTTTTCAAGTAGTATCAAGAGCGTCTTTTACTTAGAGATTGATATAATTTAAAATATCTGATAATAATTTAATATGAAATTTAACAGATTCAAATTAGGACCATTATTAGGTAGGTAGGTACTTATAATAAAGTTACGTCAGACTCATGAATTCGATTTTATTTTTGTGCAGTTGCATAAAAGTCGAACAAGGTTCAAAATAGGTGAGTAAAAAACATCAGACAATTTTAAATTCAAAGGATGCAAGACTTAAAAAAAATCCAAAACACACATCAATCGATCATAATCATAACAATACCTACGCCAAATAATAAGTTTTATTGAGTAATTTAAATGAAATTTGAAATTGAAATGAAAATGAAAACAAAATGAAATAATGAAAGTGGCAAGGGCTAAATTCATAGTACCTATAGGTATTTCATATATGGAAAAAACTATATCATTGACCTTTTGTCCACAATCATGATACGGTATTCCCACCATTTCTGCTGGGAATATCGTTTTCCAGGTGTTTAAAAACCGCTATCGCTTCATCTTGTTACTTGGACCACCTCAAAGTATTGTTTACCCTCGTGACCCCCAGTGCTCCGCGGGAATACATTACTGGACTTGTGAATGGACAATTTCAGTGTTTATATTGACCTTAAAATAATTATGTTTACATCTCCCGATAGCGAGGAATTTCAATCTTATTTCACAAAGTAACTAGGGAGTAAATATTAATTTTAGTCGCGTTGAATCAGCTTGAGTTTAAATCTAAATCTTGAATAAATTTTCTTTGATATACCTACGTTTTGATTTGAAAAAGTATTTGAGATTTCTTCATAAGTAGCTAGCTAGCACAGAAGCTCATACGAGCCTTCGCCGCTTCTGCTTTTTGATCTACAAAATGCGATTGTGGTCCGTCGATTTTCATACAAACGAGGTAACTTTGAAGCCTTGGTTCCCCGCCAAGGATTGACCTAGCTGTGATCTGATGATGGTCATCCAGGGAGTGAATGGAGGAAGTTCAGATCGCGATACATACCCTACCCAACTGATCTGATCAGCATTGTAAAAGTAATTTGATTTTTATAGGGCCTAGCCCAATTCCTTATCTAGTATTCTAGTCAGATGTTTTTTTTGTGGTGACTATTTTATGTTTTCCATATAAACTGTGACAATTCCAAAACACGTTTTTTGGTTTTAAGGATCGTGAAGTAATAAAAAAAACAAATTAACTACACTTGTCTAATTTTAAGTATTTACCAAGTCGTATAGGCTTTACACTTGGGAACATTACCTGACGAGCGACGGTTCCTTTGAACAAAGGCGTTCGAGAGCTTTCAAGCCGCTACAAAAACATTTAAAACCATATTTGTTCATTTTTAGGGTTCCGTAGCCTAAAGGCAAAAAACGGAACCCTTATAGATTCGTCATATCTGTCTGTCCATCCGTATTTCACAGCCACTTTATTCCGAAACCATTAAGATTACACAGTCAAAGTCAAAGTCAAATAAGCTTTATTCAAATAAACTTAATTATTAAGTACTTTTGAATCGTCTATATTTTCCTACCACCCGTTCCAGACTTTTTTAGCTGACAAGAAGAACGGGCGCAAGAAACTTATCAGCTGTAACAGCCATAAGTAACGATATTTACAAACTTGAATTGAAACAATACAAACAGTTGAAACTTGGTACCTAGATGTATTCTGTAAACCGCTTTACGATTTTTACACCACAATAAAAAATGATTAGGGGGGGCTCCCCATACTAAAAATATTTTTTTCATCAAACCAACATGTGCGGTGTGTCTATAGGTATTTAAAAATGACACTGAGGTTTCTAAGACTATTTTTTCTCAAAGTCAACCGTTTGAAAAAGTACACTGCCAAGTTGGTAAATTGTGTCCCTCTCCCTATATCTTTTAAAATAAGAGAGTGAATATTCTTAAAAAAATATATGCTGTAGATCTTAATAAAACCTTTCAACGAAAATTGGTTTTTCACGAGATGATATATTTAGTAGTTTTGGATATATAGCATATTTTCCAAAATCGCAAATATCTGATTTTTAAAAACTCTGAAAAACAAAGTTATTTTTGCAGATGAAAAATGATAGTGGTATTAAATAAGGCATGGTATATGGTAACTAGGGAACCCTGCTGCGCGTAGCCCGACACGCACTTGGCCGGTTTTTTTCTATTACTCTCAAACATATCGAACAACTTTTAATTTCAGCAATAGCCGTAATGTTGTTACACCAAGGAATCATTACACACTATAGTTACCTGTGTTTTTTTTTTTCGAAAATGATTATGTTATAACGAATTTCCAACTTATTGTAATTTCAAACAAGTTTGTTTATTATTTTCCTACCTAACCTTAAATTTGCAACTTCTCAAAGCATCCGGAAATATTTAATATGGCACATTTATAAAGGTTTTCTGTATGTTGAAAAGAAATACTTTTCATTATAAGTTCGTCTGGGGATAAGCCACAAGGATTAAGGCAACCCTATTAAATTTTCGACGGCAATCGTACGACTTAGGGCTGTACCTACCACTTTTTCCAAGATAATTTCCACTAATAAAAATGTAGCATTTAGTCAAATTTAGTTAATGATTTTATCATCATGCTTCTGATATTGACTCTCCTTGTTTGTTTGATTTCTCTTTACCGTATTGTTTTTAATTCTTTGCTCTAATCAAACCCTTTATTTTCTACAAGAGGTATATTATAATAGTACATCAACCATTTTTAATTGTCCCCAATGCTGGGGCACAGGCCTTAATTTTGGGGTAGATAACGAAGTCTAGAGATTTATTAGACCTTACTATTCCACATCCGTCTAACAATTAAAATACCGTACCTACCTACTATTAGATTTTTATGTCTTTTTCTTACACTTAAAATCTTACAATTTGCATCTGCGCATCTTTTCTTGTTTTGTCGACTCATAATAGGACACGGGCTTTACTTTGCTTCAAATTCTCTTTAGAAAAAGGTTTTCCCAAAAAATATAATAAAAAGTCGACAGCCCTACGCAAAGTTACTTTGGATATCAAACAAAATGTTTGCTAAGCAACTAAATACAACTTATATGAAGCCAGTATGAAGCCTGTGGCAGAGCAAAGGCTTTGTTCTCAGAAATATTCTAACAAATAAATTTTCTAACAAATTCACATTACTTTGGTAATTTATACATATAAAATGTGTATATGACTTTGCAAGTCATTAAAATTAAAAGATTGCCAACAATTCATCAATTTTCAGAAAATTAGATTCTTAGTACACTAAGGGAGTGACTTTGTTAGTACAAAGTAGTGGTACAGTAGCCCGTAGTACATTTAAATTACGAAAAAGGTTACCGTTCGCCGTTGTGATATAGTTACTTATTACGAAATTATAGATACTTTAACCCAAGTTTCATAGATCGCAACCCACCGTAACCTATATTTGTATATCTCCAAAAATGATATTTTTTATTTTTCGAGGTTTACCACATGGTTTAGCTATTGTCGTGTTCTACAGCTTTGTTTTTGATTGCCACTGATAATAGTAAGACTATGGAAAGTGACCATACGCAGATTTAAGACCAGATGAAAATGGATGGACTTTACCTGGTCTTAAATTTGTGTATGGCTGCTTTTTATAGTCTTACTATTATCTGTGGCAATCAAACAAAGCTTTAGAACACGACAATAGCTAAACTATATGGCAAACTTTGAAAAAAAAAATTTTTGGATATATACAAATATAGGTTACGGCGGGTTGCGATCTGTAAAACTTGGGTTAAAGTATCTATAATTTCACAATAAATAACTAAATCACAACGGCGAACGGTAATTTGTAATTTAAATGTACTACGGGCTACTGTGCTATAGGTAGTTCTTGACGTTTATGTTTTCGTGATCGAGTATATAGTGCTCCGATTTTTGAAATTGTGAGATTTGTATGTAGTTTCGCAGATATGAGAGGTACGCAGATGGGCTATATGTAAAAATGCGCATCTAGTAGAGTGCTTCAAAGTGCAATATGAATTCCCAAAATTGGTTAGTAACTTTTTGAGATTTTCTGAAATTTGACAATATTTCAAAAGTTTTCGCCGACTTAGATCGAGAATTTCCCAACAACTTTTCTTTAAGCTCGCTATTCAAGAAACGGGAAATACTAATCTCGGGATTGAATTAAGCTACAGTTTGAGCCATCTTAGGAGGCGGGTGGACAAAAACTGTAGGCTGTATGGGGTCCCTTACGCGCGAGGTCAGTCTGCGCTTCGATCACTTTATCGTCAGTATGATAAATAAATCATTACTACTCGTATTTATCATGTGCATGTGTCGTCCCGTGACCACGGCCCCTGGAAAGGTGTCGAAACGTCGGAAACCCAAAAAAACAATGAATTAAGACTAAATATTTCTAAAACACGCGCTGTAATCTGTAAAAAGTGTTTTATTTCTTATGAACTGTATGCACTGAAGTCTTAGAAGTGTAAATATATTTCAAATTTATTAGTTTTATATACTTTGTGGTATCGGTATAAAACAACATTATCCTGCAAAGGTTTTTAATTCATTTAACCGACAGGTAACATAATTGTATTCGGTAATTTTGCCACAAATACTTCCAATTAAAAATATCACTATTAGTTCCTTTTTAAGTATTCCAATAATTTATTTGTTACTAGCTTCTGCCCGTGACTTCGTCCGCGTGGATATTAGAGAAAATCCTCAGGGAACCTGAACCAACCAGGATCCGTCCAGCCATTTTTACGCGATTAGGCGGATCCCCATCAAGCGCGCTGCGTCGCGAGGCAAGACCTTTGCCGCGTGTGGCGGGCCACGTATGAGGCTTTCCGTTCCGTTCCCTTTCTGTTCCCGTTCCCGTTCCGTTCCCTTTCCATTTTCGTACCATTTCCGTTCCGATCCAGCCTAGTTCCCGTCCCGCTCCCGTCTAGTTCCCGTCTCTTTCTCGTACCGTTCCCATTCCGTTCCCTTTCGGTTCCCGTTCCGTTCCCTTTCCGTTCCCGTCTAGTTCCCGTCCCATTCCCGTTCCGTTCCCGGCCCGTTCCCGTTCCCGTTCCCGTTCCCGTTCCAGTTCCCGTTCCCGTTCCCGTTCCCGTTCCCGTTCCCGTTCCCGTTCCCGTTCCCGTTCCCGTTCCCGTTCCCGTTCCCGTTCCCGTTCCCGTTCCCGTTCCCGTTCCCGTTCCCGTTCCCGTTCCCGTTCCCGTTCCCGTTCCCGTTCCCGTTCCCGTTCCCGTTCCCGTTCCCGTTCCCGTTCCCGTTCCCGTTCCCGTTCCCGTTCCCGTTCCCGTTCCCGTTCCCGTTCCCGTTCCCGTTCCCGTTCCCGTTCCCGTTCCCGTTCCCGTTCCCGTTCCCGTTCCCGTTCCCGTTCCCGTTCCCGTTCCCGTTCCCGTTCCCGTTCCCGTTCCCGTTCCCGTTCCCGTTCCCGTTCCCGTTCCCGTTCCCGTTCCCGTTCCCGTTCCCGTTGAATGTTGAGACCATTGAAATATATGTATAGAATCGACCTCGCGGCCCTGATTTTTGCTCCACGCGTTGAGGTCAATTGACCTCAACTTATTTAGTCACTCGCCAACGCTCACCGCGAACGCACGGTGTAATTGTGCCGATAAAAATGCCGACCTGTGTGTTGAAGACGTGCAAAAATTATGCCACTACGAAGCAAAAAAATAGTGGAGTGAGTTATCATCGGTAAGTAAACAAAACATCAACATAAACCAACCAAAACTAATTGTTATACATTATTTCTACTGAGCCGACATTTTGTATGAAAATCATAGATTATGAAAAGTGAACTATACAGATTGTATACGTAGGTACTAAACTAGGATAGGTGAACTAATAGCACAGTTTTACAAAAAAAGTCTATTATTATATTCCATTAAGAACTGCCTATGATGTAGGACAACACCGCCGCGCGCCGCCACAGTGTAGGTACTTAACTTACGCTGTCAGGCGAAAAATATGTCCAGCGGCTTGTCAAAAAAGAAATATTAATTAAAAGTGATTATTAATCTTAAATCCCTACTGTATTTTGTTGTCGAGGCACATCCGTGCACAGAACAACTGTCCTCCATTGCCGCAATTACTCATCCCGCTCGAGTGGCAAGGCAAATAGTGAGTTCGAATGTGTACTCTGTGTACCTACATTACCCCTAGCACGAATATCTATCTAGAAAAAAAAACGCGCGTAAAAGTGCTCAATAGAGTAATTGTCTATGAGAAAGGAGAGTGGGAAAATTTGTATTGGAAGTGGTCCATGAACCAATAGCGACACTGTTGTTGTATTTATGTAGGGATACCTCAACTACACCCTTATGCAAAGCGGCATCAAAATCTGACTCGGTAGTTTTGAGAAAAAAAATCAACACAATATGTTTTTGTTACATTTTTTGTTTTGACTATTTTAGACTGTATTATACCTACATCAGTTGTGGCATCGTCGATGGTATAGTGGTTGATGTGTTTTCTCTTAACATATATTTTATATTTTTAATATATTTATGGGTCCAGCTGAAAACCAGCGTTGTGGAATAGACTCCACAACACAAGCTAAGCCTGGTCAGACCTTTCGGTCGTCTAATTCTAATTTTTAAGATCTGTATTGTATTGAAAACGCCAAATAAATGCTAACTTTACTTTACTTATGCCGTTGACTACCATTTGGATAGGCGCTGTGCCGGCCGGTTCGATCCCCAGTACGTTTCAACGTGTTTTTGAATTATAGAATTCATTAGTACGTTTATTCAACGCTTTAATTTTGAGGGCGCATTTTCTAGACGCTAGCTAGTGTCTTATCTTCCCTTTTTAATTTCAATTTTATAAGATTTAATCGCAATTATAGATTTTTATTTCAATTCGTTTATTTCTTTAATGCTATAGTATAGAGTAATTATTATAAGCAGCAGATAAAGCAGAGTATATGTAAAATCGTATTTGCAATTTTTTTATAATAATATCGTATATGCAATTATTATGATATCAACTAGAACTAGCACTTTGTGAGCTTTCCGTGGTTTCCGGACAAGGATCTGGGTTAGTAAATATTTTCCTTGTTGCCATAGAAATATTTTTCCTAATAAAAAAATCTATTCGACGACATCAAATACGGGTACTAAATGCCCATCCTCCTTTTTCGAGTAAGTATTCACATGTACCAATCACCTTATTAAATTGCGTTCTTACTATAATTTTATGCAATTTTATTAAACAAGTAGGTATATCCTAATCATTATTATTATTACTATGGATTATTGTTCCTTCCATATAGTACCTTATATTTTCCTAATAAAAAATCTATTCGACGACACCAAATGATTGTTATGAGTGCGGATACTCAATGCCCATCCTCTATTTTTTATTTTTCCGAGTAAGTATTAACATGTACCTATTACCTAATTAAATTGCGTTCTTACTATAATTTTATGCAATATTATGAAACAAGTAGGTATATCCTAATCATTATGAAGAATGTGTCGCATCTGTGTGCATGCTACTTTTTCTTTGACAACTCACGCTCGCACTGTCCATGCGTAGCCGCCATCTTTGCAATCGCTGCGACAATTTGTGCCGTAGATCTGTCCATTCTAGTTTACATACATTTCAATGGCTGAGACGCAGCACACAGCTATGACACGCGCTTGTCTGACACCGTCTATTTTACAGATACCTATATTTCTGCGTCGCACATGTGTATAAAACTGATCAGAGTATTTGGGATGTGCAAGCGGGATTTAGGAAGGGAATGGGATGCACGGATCAGGTCTTCTCCTTGAGGTGCTTAACCGAAAAACACCTGGCTAAGCACAAAAAGGTTCACTGTGCCTTTGTGGATCTGGAGAAGGCCTACGATCGAGTTGACAGGAATGAGCTTTGGAAGGTGTTGTCCGAATACGGATTGGAGAGCAGACTGATTCATGCACTGAAATCTCTCTATGAGGATTCCCGTGCATGCGTCAGGATTGACGGCGTATACACTGATTGGTTAGTCATCTTTAGGGGTGTCAGACAGGGATGTGTTGCGTCACTATGGCTCTTTTATCTGTTTTTGGACAGTTGTATGAAAGGTCTGAAAGAACGTGACTGTGGGGTTATGAATGGGACTCAAATCAAGTGTCTCCTCTACGCTGATGACCAAGTTATACTTGCGTCTTCTGCGCAAGAGTTGCAGGAAATGATGTCTGTTATGAATGATGATATTGTGAAAAAAGGGATGAAAGTGAATGTAACTAAGACGAAAGTGATGGTGTTTGAGAGAGATGAAGAAATGACTGACTGTACCACAGAACAATGTTCTGTGGACTGTACGGGTAATGTTAGGTGGCGAAAAAGTGGAACAAGTCCGTGAGTTTGTATACTTGGGGAGTTTGTTCACAAGGGACGGAAAGAGTGAGGAAGACATAGAAAGACGAGTGAAGAAAGGAAATTCGGTGAGTGGTGCTATACACTCGATTATGAGTAGCCAAACCGTTTCTGCAAAAGCGCGAATGGCTATTCATAACCAACCAACACTGATGTATGGAAGTGAATCTTGAGTATGGCAGAAGAAGAATGAAAGCCGAATAAATGCGGTAGAGATGCGGTCGTTGAGGAAAATATGCGGAGTAAAATTAAGTGATAGAGTGAGCAATGAGGTGATTCGTGAAAGGTGTGGTCTGAAAGATGATATAGCGACAAAAATTGAGAAAGGAATGCTCCGGTGGTTTGGTCACTAAGAGAGGATGAATGAAAGGCGAATCACGAAAGAGATATATTGTGCGAATGTGGAAGGAACGATTGCACAAGGGCGTCCCAGAAAAACCTACGCGGACCAAATAGAGGTTATTATAAAAAAGGCTGGTATACGCAGTAATAAAAACCGCAGGGCATGTATGAAAAGATTGATGGATGTGAATGAAGCGAAAGAAGTGTGCAAGGATCGTAGCAGGTGGCGATCCATAGTCTCTGCCTACCCCCATGAGAAATAGGCGTGAGAGTTTGTATGTATGTACGTGTGTATACCGCCGCCGCCGCTCAACAAGTTCATACATTACAAAATCAGTTCTGCCCTAAGCTATGCGTAAATTTACGTCGCAGCATACGCTTACCCTTTGTGCAGAAAAAAATCATGACATCCCTAATAACGGGGACGAATAATAATAATATTGTGACTCGACGCCTGTAGAGTGTTAAATCATACACAGATATTGGCTTTACGTAACCAGACTCAGAGCACCCGAGTCCCGGATATCGGGCTTAAAGTCAAGTGAGCGTGACGGATTTGCCCGGTCACACTTCACCAGCTCCATACACCCGTGTGATAATCTAATAGGTTTATCATTGTACAGATTAAACAAATAGGTACCTATAACAGATTCACAAATTAACGAACCTGTCAATACTAGGACAATACTGGGACAATCTCTTATAATTTTCACTCACCTATAACATTTAAATGTCGCCCATGACACGCACGTTAGAAACGGAATCAATTAAAAGTTTACCCTAGTCTCTTTTATGACGTCGACTTGCTGCTTGTTATGGGACGAGAAGGTCAATAAAAGGTATATAATTGTGAAAATCATAAAAGCACTTACGGTTAGGTAGGTTTCTTTGATGTCGTTATACCTTTGAACATATTTTAGGTTATACTTTAACGTTGTACTCGTATCAATTGCTTATATTGAAAGTTGACCTTATAAAGTTAAGTGAACAATGACGTTACTTTACAATGGGTAATATTTAACCGAGCGATAATAAATTTGACAAAAATACTGAATACCGGCAGCGTGCTGAAATACTGACTAGGGGACAGACTGAGGGCGACTGTAAAATACTTGTACAAATCTGAGTTACTACTACAATAATTTATTTCAGTAACAATTTTCCGGCACACATATTAAAATTTTGGCATACCTATACCTATATTTTATTTGTACATATATCTTATTTTATTAGCTCATATCCGTTTATAGTACTTATACAGGGTTATTTGTAAAACACTAACAACCTCGCAGGGGTAGATTACTAACACGATAAACAACAACATTTTGTTCTACGACTATTACGAAAATAGACAAAAAAATCGACTTTTCACACAAAAATCCATCAGCTATTCTATCATTTGTACAGAAAGTAGATTTTTTTGTCTGTTTTCGCAAAAGTCGTAGAACAGTGACACAGATCAGTTAATTGTTGTTGCTATAGCTGTGTCAATAAATTTATAGTACTTATTTAGAATGTAACTTAAAACTAAGGCGAGAACTACTGCCGACAAACTGCTGAGCAGTTTCGCAGATTCTATTTCTGTGAAAACACTGTATAGTCACTAATTGGAAAATAAATAAAAAAGTAACCTACTTGGTATAATAGTCGCCCACTCAATATTTGTGTCACTCATTTACAATAAACTGCAACAAAATTACAATACTGAAATAATTTATTCAAACCGCTACACAGCCATAGCACAGAATAGAATATAAAGTACTACCGTACAGAAAGGAAACTCTCCGCCTCGCTCCGCGCCCCGCGAGTTCGTAGGCCAGTCCGTATCATAGTAGAATCAAATAAGTAGGCCAACTCGCGCCTCGAGCGAGCGATAATAGCCTAAACTCGTAGGGCTGTCGCTTATAGTTTATACAATCAATCGTCAAAAATGCACAGTCAATCTCTATACAAAACAATATTTCCCTGTAGGATAAGCATTGGGGATCTATAATACGAAGTTTTTTAATTATTTTTGTAAGTACATAGACCAAGTAAGTATATGACATTACCTACGTCATGTTATCTGTGTAGTGATTTGAAAAATTACGGTCGAAATAGGATTAAGTAATGAAAACGTGGCTTTACTTAATCATGTATTTATTCAAATAAAATAAAATAATTATGAAATTGTATTTATACACTATTAACAATTTTATCTAATTAAATCCGTCAAGTTTACTTTTTTCATTTACCTACACTTATCAAAATTATAATCTTTAAATTCGCAAATTTAATATTTTACAATAACCTCAAACATTAGACATTAAAAATACTTTTTTCTGTAGCCAAGTGTTTTTTTACTAAATTTCACTTAAGATACCGAATAATATTTCGTCTGTTTCGACAAGTATCTAAGAAATGCCTTATAGACTTATTCTTACAAATATTTTTTGCTAAAATATCTAAGGAAAGCATGGTAGGTTATTATTATTATTATATTATATTAAATAATAATAAGCATGGTAGGTACTGTAGATAAGTTGTAGATAGGTACACGTACAAATTATTACGAGCGGCAGCGCAGCGGCGCGGAGCGTGCGTGAGCGCGGGCGGCATTACATACGGCGACGCAGCCGCGACTGGCGCACCTTTATCACCTTTATCACCTTTAAATTTTGTCAGTGTGTGCGTGTGACGACGCATACGTACAGGCGCGCTCACATACAAACCGTGTCGGTGCGTATAATGAGTAAGATGGCTTACTTATTTGATTCTACTATGTCCGTATGCTCATTCGATAGCCCTTGACTTCACGCACACAGTTGCGCGTGTGCAAAAATGTAACTGTGAAGCGTCTGTGTAATAGGTAGTTGAATCGCGGCGCTTGTATGGAGTGCCCGGGGTGTGGCCATAGTTCAAATAATCCCTACTGACATCAAAACTATTAACAAATTGGGAAGTAAACTATTTTTAAACCTTACCTTTACGAGCAGAGCTATGTCCGTAAGTTAACATAATAACATTACGTTTAATCGCGTTCGCGTTCCGGCAAATTTGAGACATTACAAGCTAAGTTTATTACTGAAACCCGGACGACAAATCCAACTAAAATGAAGCTACGACGCAATTTGTCTTGAGGACTTTAATACGAAAGGCCTTAGATTTAATTTAGCTTAGCATGTTTTATTTAGAGCTATCATTTTTATTATGTGTTGAACACATTTGGAAGTCTTTTATGTTTGTTGTATGCAACACTGCATGGTAATTTAGGATTGTGTTTAAATGAACTTTTCATTAAAGTAATTATTAAATATTCTTTTTACCATTGCCACTCGAAAAAGTGCGTTTAATTCAACGATAACAGTGAATAATACGCTGTTTTATTCACCGAGTGAATAAAAATATTTTAAATTTGGAACAAGCGCGCATCGTATGAATTATGTACAAAAAAAATAAAACGTGCTGAAAGTATGGAGCTATTCCATAGATAAAGCCATAGTTATACAATAAAAAAAAAAATATCCCGCCGATTTTATTTAGGTTCTTTTTAGTGTCTTATCTTTGGGTTCTTTTCTAAAAAAACATCTCCCCAAATTAATTAGGTTCTTTTTAGTGTCTTATCTTTGGGTTCTTTTCTTTATATTAGAGGGAGATTAGATGTTCAGTCTTGCATCAGTCCATTCCATCAGTCTGGTACGATCTTCAGCCTGTAAAAATTCAAAGTCTATACAAACTATATCTATACAAACTGATGAAATGCACTGATGTCAGACTGATCATGTAATTTCCCTCATAGCATGGTTGTTTTGTGTCATTGGAAAACTTATAGTTTCACTATTTTCTAACGGTTAAATTACCGATTACCTATCTAAATAATAAAATTTGATAACTATAAATAGGTACTATAGGTGTGAGTAGGCTGCTATTATGTTTTCTCGCAGCCAATGGTAAAAAGTAGAGTACACAACTCGTGAAAAAAAAATTCATCTCGGTCCTTTGTATCCCTCGTTTTGCTCAGGATTCTACTTTTAGTTCTACTTCTAACTCTAGAATCCTTTGCTGCTCTCGGGATCCAACATAGTACCTCGAACTAAATTCCTTCTTTTTTCACTTGTTGTATAATCTACTATTATAGGACTTGAGGATTATAACGATAAAAAAATAAAAGTTCAGTTTTCGGGTCGGTAATTTATCTTTTTTTGTTCCGAAATAGCATTGGATGCAAATGGGACTGACTTTAAATAGTTATTTTAAATTTAGAATTACATAAAGAAAATGTATTGCAATAATTATTTCTAGCTTAATTTGTGGTTCTATATTATAAATTATGTGATTTAAATTCAAAACAGATTTCTATCCTGATTTCCTAGATATGAGATTAACGAAATGCAAAACATTCGATCATATTAATTTCATGAGTAACTAACTACATACATAACTACCTACATGAAATATGAAGCAAAAAAAATAAGAAATCAGAATAGTGTTGAGCAAAATAATATTTGCATATACTCATCTCAATGAGATTGGAAGAGCTTAGGAGGCTTTTGGGCATACAAATAAAAAGATTTTCTCCGATGTGTTAGGATTTCTGACGTGAAGTGACGCTCAATCCGCTTAGCGCCTCAGCCAAAGCTTGTTCGATAGGGCTTTTATTTAGCTTTAATAACATTCTCTTTTAGTATCAACATTTATTCAATAATTTAGATATGAAATAAAAAAGCAAATGAACTGGCCAATAATATTTATATTAGCACACAAAAGCACATTACAAACAAAGAAGGGTTACATTATTAACAAAGTACACAACAAATGGGCATTTTCGTGCTTAATTCGTCCAAGGCATTTTCCTACACGTCGGGTTCTCTTTCAAGCAAAATTAAGTAAAAAATTTTCATTCGTAAAACTACATAACAATATTATATTCACCTCATAGTCGACCATCGAAATTAAAGTAGTTTGAAGAATCAGAACAGTATCATAACTTTGCAACTTCCTGTAACTAACTAGTTTTCTGCGACCTTTTTGCAGCCAGACTAATTTGAAATGCGACAGCCCACAGCAATAAGATAAGTCTTAATAAATGTGCTGGCACTCTTCCGAATACGGCGGTCGTGGTTTAACTTGAAAAGGACAGTGATAAAAGGAATTATTCTTAAACAGGGTCATTTTGTATCCACCATCCAAATTTTGAGGATGTGTTCAGTCCATGAAACTGAACAACCTTCTCTACACAGGGTCAAATATGTAAAAAAATTGACTATCCATTCAAATCAAAGAGATCACTTGATCAATTTAGTATGGGATGACCAAAATTTTGTGGCGAAATTCGACACATGTTTCTTGGAGGAAGTTGTTTAGTTTTATATTGGACACATCCATGGGTTAGCAAGTTTAGAATGACCCTGTATAGAAGCACAGAATATAAGTACTACCGTACAGAAAGGACACTCTCCGCCCCGCCCCACAATCTATTACCTCACCCCACCGCGCGAGTTCGTGTGCCGAATCGTGTGCTCATTCAATAGCCCTAGACTTCACGCACACAGTTGCGCGTGTGCAAAAACGTCACTGTGTAGCGTCTATGTAATAGGTAGTTGAAACGCGGCGCTTGTATGGAGTCCCCGGGGTATGATAGAAGTTTCAAGAGCATAGCGTAATAAATCTACCTATTTTATATTGACCGATCGACTTGATATCTAAGTACTTATAACACTAAGTATAAAAGTTTTAACATAAGCTTATAAAAATAGCAAACTAATTTGGGATCAATGGAAAGTGAATGAAGTTCTACAGTATTTATTTCACAAATCTTAAGCTACATGAAAAGTTCAACAATGAGAGAGAAGGAATATTTTACAATACTAGTGGCTCCGTGAGCTGTAGACCTCGCGAAAAAATAAAATAAAATGTCGCCATGAATTTTTCAAAGCACACAGTAGGTACGTGAGTATTGCAGCTAGATGGTGCTTCTAATTTTGATCATTTTTCAAAATAGGTGAGTTTTTTTTAATTTGGATAAATTGGCTTGACTGAACAGTTATATATAATTATCGAACCTACTCACAAAATTTCACCAGAATCTGTTGAGAAATGCGACTTGTAGAGGAGATCAAACAGCCGGAAAGCTGGAATGAAATATGGTTTTTTACATATCTCCGTCATTTTCACAAATTTTGAAAAACTGTCTCGACATTTTTTTTTTATATATTTAACGAACCTGCTCACAAAATTTCACCGAAATCGGTTGAGAAATGCGACATGTAGAGGAGAACAGCCAGCGCTGGAAATACGGACTGAAATTTGTTTTTTTTACATTATCTCCGCCATTTAGAAAAAAAAATGAAAAACTGGCTTGACATAAGAAATCTATACAATTTTCAAACCTGCTTACAAAATTTTACGAGAATCGGTTGAGAAATGCTACCTGTAGAGGAAAACAGACAGCCCTGGAAAGCCGGACTGAAATATGTATTTTTAACATTTCTCCGTCATTTTGAAAAATTTCCAAAAACTGGCGTGATAAAAAAAATCTATATTATTTTCGAACCGGCTCACAAAATTTCACGAGAAAAAAGATATGTAAAAAAAACCTATTGCAGTCCACTGCAATAGGTTTTTTTTACATATCTCCGCCATTTAGAGAAAAAACGAAAAAGTGGCGTGACAAAAAAATTCTATATCATTTTCAAACCTGCTCACAAAATTTCACGAGAATCGCTTGAGAAATGCGACCGAGAACATACAGACATACGAAAGAATTTTTGCCCAAGCTGAAGCAGAGACGCTTCGCTCGCACTTCGTGCTCGCTCGGTCAATTAGGTAGGTATCGAATCAATTTCCTTATAAAACCAGATAAAATCCCACTGAGCCATAGGAGAAGCTCTCTAGCTCATTCCAAAGGAAAATCTTCCAGGCTAAGCAGTAAATAAGGTTAAGTTGGCTATTAATAACTTGGCAAGTGACAACGCTATGCAACCTGGCCGCTAGTTTAACTTTACGCTCTGTATTATTAAACCACTGGTTTTGTAAACTAGGAAATAATTTAATTTTACTAGATTCTATTGTTCTTAAGTTCAAGAGTTTGCGACGCATTAGGAGGATTTATAGAAGTTCAGATGAGTGGTTAGAAACGATTTGATTTTTTACTAGGTGGAAGCCCTTATGCACTTTATGATCATTATTATGTTATAGTCAAATGCCGAAGCTCCGGCTCTCCTAAGTTTAACTAGTCAAACCTCAGGTTTGACAAGAAGGATAAGTCAAAGTCCAAAACCAATACTGTGTTTCGGTCTTTGACTAACGAATTTATGTCCAAACCTAGGAGACACCAACTCAACAGTCGAACGCCGAAACTCAATACGATTAAATCGGGGTTTGACCAGTCAGACTTAAATAAGGTACCTTACATAATTCGCTATTCTGAACTAATGAATGTTGAGCATTTATAAAAAAAAACAAGCACTATGTTGACTTCTGTAATTCAGTCTTGTTTTTATCAAACACATTCCAATAGAGATCGAGAAATAAACAAACAAAAAGTAGATTGTACAAAAGTAATTTGACAACTTGATATATGAACTTTCTAAGTAAAGATCAATGAATGAAAATAGTAAATAGCTTAGACATAGTTTTTTCTTCGAGGAATGAAGTTTGAACACAAAGGCTAATTAACTTTTGTCCTAGTTTAAATTTTTATTTAGCTTGTTAACGTGAGCGATGTATAAAATATATTAGACATAAATTTCGAGTATTACATAAAACACAATCTGATTTCAAATTAATATTTAGGGTTTTTTATTAGGTTATTTTTGTCACTGTTTTTAATTTCCCGTTATTTTGACCTTTCCAGAAGCCGAGGTGTAATCGCGAGACCACGAACTCCGTAAAATTGACCGATAAATTTTATTTCAATTAACAATAATTTGACAAAATATGAGAATAATAGGGTTTAAAATATAAAATTGCCAATTTTTTCTCACACACAGAGGCTTTCATATTTTTTATGATGATAAAGTTGCTTTAGTTACTTGTTATTATTTCGAATTATGGCCATAACGACTCACGATCAGCAATATAAATATTTCTGATTTTCTTTCCTCAATGTAAAAAAATATCCTAAAAGTGACTCCTTTTTAACCGACTTCAAAAATTTGAAAAGGAGGATCTATTCGTCGCGTATATATATTTTTTATATGTATGTACACCGATTACTCGAAGACGGCTGAACCGAGTGAAATGATTCAAACACATTCACATGACATTTGTTTCCAAGTTGGTCCCATTTTTTTAAATTTTGAAATCGGTTCAGTAGTTTTCAAGTAATCTTGAAAAAACTGTCGTTTTTGTTACCATTTTATATGAATTCAGGCGGATTTTCAACCATAACTTTTTTGTTTATGAACCGATTTAGAAGATTCTTTTTTTGTTTGAAAGAAGACACCTTAAGGATGATACCATATTAATTTCATTGGTATTGGACTTTGGATTTCGAAGATACACAAGGGAACTCCTCAAAATTAAATAGGAACTGTACAGTGATTGAAATATTGGTAGGTTTATGACAATCAAAAACAAGTTAAGGTACCTATTTATTGTCAAGGACGTGCTGGACTAGGGTTGAACTGCGAAGGCCCAACGGAACTCTTGTGGAAATTGAGTTACTCGGGGTGCCTACCTACCACAAAAAAGTTTCAAATAAAAAAGCTTTTTAAAAAAAGCACAACCTCCTTCAAAAATCTTCATCAATCGATTAATTAAAACAAGTCTATTGAAGTCGGGTGGGGCTTTAAGAATATAAACAATACAATAAATAAAAAAAAATACTTCCAGCTCCACCCGACTTCAATAGACGTGTTTTAATTAATCGATTTAAACATTATTTCTTGCTTTTTATAGAGCTGTTTTTTAAGATTTTAAAGGAGGTTGTATTTTTTTAAAAAGCTTTTTTTCATTAGCAGAATTTAACACTTATATCGTTGTAGCTATTTTTTTTTTCACTTAACACATGTGGCATTTGTTTACTGAGTGTTTAAACATTTAGTGTCCGGGCACGAAAACTGCGACGGCGGAGCGGCAGCGGGGCGGCGCGACAGCGGAGCGGCGGCGATGCATTCAACAGTATGGCACAGTATGGAGACGCGCACGAAACGGGCGGTGGCGGCGCGGGGCGACGAGCGATGCACGGGCGGGAGGAGAGCGACGAAAACAAATGAACAAACTAGTTGGATTTGGTAGCCCGCGATTACAGTAGTGTTGTGTTGAATAATATAATAGTGTCTGTTTGATTACTAGGTAGTACCTATTTATTCAGTATGGATGTCGGCATCTTGGACATCATTTAAAAAACACAAGATGAGCAAAGAATCCGGTTTTGAAACTAGTTAACGCCTACACTTAGACCATTTTTTCGAACTAAATAAAATTTTTAGACATAGGATATATTTCGTCCTTTGAATATTTTTCGGTATTGATTTAACAAGAAATTGTTTCCATAGCAACATCACATTTGACACATCAATAGAAATAAAAAAATAAGAAGTTACTTTAGTGGTATACCGTGGTCCTACCAGTAGGTCAAATCGGTAGGTCCACGGGCCCTTAATGGTATTTAGCCCATCTGTCACAACACTACTAGCGCGGCTGACCGACCGCTAAGTTTCGTGCCCACGTTCTCATCGCCCCGCCCCGCTGCCGCTCCGCTGCCGCGCCGCCCCGCCACCGCTCGGCCGCCGCCACTTTCGTGTCCGGACACTTAAGCTTAAAAGTTTTCAAACCTTCATGGTTGTTAAATAAATGAAAACAAAGTCAATAATGTGGAAAATGCTTTTTTTATTTTCGATACTAAACGATAATTTCATACTTAAATATTTGTAATTATTATCTACTCATAGTTTACGCGTGTGTTATATTGTGATCGCCTTTTGTTTTCATTACGAACATAATATTGGCACACAAACTGATATAATTACAATAATCTATCTGTCAGGTTTTAAATTAATAGTTTATTTTGTCAACATCAAGAGAATACATACGTTTAATTTGGTCAATGACAAACGCAATTCGAGTTTCTCTCTAAGTCATGTTTGATGATGATAAATTTCGTTTGATAAAAACATAATTATAACAATCGGTCAATACGTAAGGGTTCGATTCCCAGGGGGGTACAATTTGTACTAGGTTTGGTTGGTGGTAGAGATTCTTTGAAGTCTGGCTAGCTACCATTATCTTACCTAAGTCTGACGGGGTACGTATAAGAAAGTCTAAAGTTAAAATGGCAAAGTTCAAAATGTCGAAAATTAAAATGGTTTGAAATGTCGAAAATCATTATGGTACAACTTTAAAATGGCAAAATAAAGTATCAAACGTATCAAATAATTGACGAGTTAATATATCATTGGTCATTAAGTCTAAGTTCACAATGATTTATTAGAATTGGGTTAGATCTTAAAACAAGTCGCCTGCTTTGAGGTTAATTGAGGCTGTGAAAGCGTGGAGGTGTCTTTGGGATTCGTCTTGTGGATTTTGTTCGCCGGCTACCGAATCAGCGACCGTCACCGCCACCGGCTAGCGGAACAGGGAGTAGCGTAGCTACGGCAATGTGCGGCGGAGGTTAATTAAGTATCTAAATGAAAGAAAGGCATAAGTAAATTCGATACATTATATCTATTTGGAATATTAGACATTTTAAATTTTATTAATTTGAACTTAGACTTTTTAATTAGGACCTGATGACCTTATGATCTGACTGTTAGACATATTCGTTTTCGACATTTTGAACTTTCGTAATTTTAATCGTTAAACTTTAAAATTTTCGACAGTTTGAACTTCGCCATTTTAACTTTAGGTATTCTAACTTTAGACTTTATGATACGTACCCGTCTGACGCCATAACAATAATTAAAAAACTGTTGTGTTCAAGCAGTTAGAGGTAAGATAGCCAGTTCCTCAGTGATGGGGATTCCGGGTGTAGCGCGCTTCCACCTTCGGCATTATCGTTACTTAGCATCAGGTGAGCCACTATTCCATTTTGTGCATAAAAAACTAGATGTATCATGTACTTTTATCTTGTACTTTTATCTGGACTATTTTTTGCAACTTTATTTTACAAGCAATATAAACTAAACTCTAGTTGAGACAAAATTATAAGTAATTTGTTTCTTTCCTCACCGCAATTTATTATTGTACGTGTAATTTCCAAAATTTCTCATCCTTTGTTCAATATGTTTATATCATACGTTCCATAGAAATTTAGTAATAAGAGTATTGCAAGCACTGACCCCAATAAAAGGTAATAAAAAATATTTTGTCGAAATGAAATGGGTCACCGCACTCACCGGTGTTCGCTATAGATTGGAACTAGGTAAAGTATTGATGTTTCACAAGTAGACGTGTATCTGACATAGTGAAAATCTCGTAAGTGAGAAGAAACTTTTCATGAGGAAGAAAAAACTGCGTGCTGTAAAATTTTTGTACGGAGGCTTTTACGTTTTTTATTGTCGTAGATGGCGTTACGAGTATCGAAAGAACAAATTAGTGAGATCAGGATTATGCGTTGCGAGGTTTTCTTCATAAAAATTCAATAAAAAAATAATACCATAAAATGCATTTCCTAGGTTTTCACTCTAAGGCGTAGTACCTACGTGTTTCTTACATCGGGTAAACGTGTTTTAGTACCACTTACCTACGTACAACGTCCGATCATACATATATGTTTTAATGAGACCATGTAAGTAAATAATAAATAAAATCAGGTATTTAAGTAAATACGTTCAAACAGAAGACCTTTAAGTTAAAGAACGTAAAAAAAATAAAAAACCCGCCTGCATAAAAAGACAAGTCAACTGAAAAGATGTAAACAAGATTAAATATGGAAGGCAACATAATAACATGCAGTCGGAGGCATGCGTAAAGAAAGTGACGTTATGAATGATTTGAATTGTATGCCTCCGACATGCCACCGACTGCATGTTATTATGTTGCCATTAATATTTAATCTTGTTTACATCTTTTCAGTTGACTTGTCTTTTTATGCAGGCGGGTTTTACATTTTTTTTAATTATTTTTTTATTTATATCCTTTTAGTTATTAATTATTATATATTACAGTCATGATATATCTTTTTGAGTCCTTTTAAATCCTTATAAGAAGCCCTTTAATTTGACACCCATATTGTAGTATTCTAAAAAAAACATTTTTTTCCACTACGTATAATAGCACCGTAGGTACAGCTGCCATGTTAGTTTTTTTAAAGCGCCACCTTCTTAAGAACACTTGGGCTGACAAGAGAAATCTAACGATATCTTAATAATAGAAATCCGTTCAGCCGTTTGAAAGATATGAGGTAATAAAAAATATTACATACAAACACACATACAAACTTACAAGATACGCGCAAAAAACATAACACTCTTGCAGTCGGGTAAAATACCGTGATAAGAGTTTCTTTTATTGGCTTTCCACTATAAAATAAACCCCAATACGAAAGAACCAAGCCAAATAAAACGAACGTTAATGGTCTCGAATGTCTGAATAGTTCTATAAGTGACTCGCTAAGTACTTCTCACACTATTGGAATCCCTCGAAGCCTCCGGAATGGCATTTAGAGGGTTAGGGACAACAATTAACCTAATAGTTGCTGGTAGAAAGCTATATTTTAAGCTTAAAGAGGTGTCATTTGAAGAAGAATATTAATTGACCACAATTTAGAGAAATAATTTTGTCTAAGCTTTAAAAATAATTTGCCTAGCTAGTCCAATGGGCTTGCAAATAAAAAAATGTGTACGTAGTTAAATTAACCTTTTTTTTTCAATTCGGGAATCTCAAAATCAATTACATTTGATTTTCAGTTTCTCGAGCTATCGGTACCTTTTGCTGCCACAGTTGTTGTTTGACATATTTTAATTGTTTTCCTTTCCATTTTAATCAAAACCACTCCAGTGATTGAAAAACTCGGAAAATTTTGATTTCAACCTCTCGAATTGCTTACTTACGAAATCCTCTAAAAACAATATAAGAAATTTTTTTATGGCAGCTTTTATATAGGACTTATTCGCTAGTCTCGTTACATTGTGGTTTGTAACTGAATTTATAGCTACAGGCAATTGAATACTTTATGCAAAATGGCATACGGAGATTTAATAACCTACCTAATTTAAACAAAAAAAAATTATTACTGGCACACTTTTGTGAGTTATTTTGATAGTATTTTATATGCAGCGGTGAAAATACCGCACCGAACCTTACCAAGTTTTATGTGATGAATTTCCATAAAGTTTCTGCGGTGGTTTAGATTTTCTGAACCGATAAGAAGTTATGTCTTGATGATCAGCAGTGATAAGGTAGGTTTTATCACTGTGCTGATCATCAAGACGTAAGTAACTAATTTTGCGGTTGCGACCAATATTTTATTTATACTAGCAGCTGCCCGCGACTTCGTCTGCGTGGACAGTTTTTTTGCTACCTATCTCTCGGGAACTGTACGTTTGTTTCTGTATGAAAGGTACCCTATGTTTTTTTCTGCACCCCTGACAACGTGTATGCAAAATTTCATGATGATCGGTTCAGAGTTACGACATGAAGGCGTAACAAACAAACGGACTTTCGCATTTATGTTATTAGTAAGGATTAAAATGTGTATGTGATCACCTGTGTATGTGCCCGATGTTCAGCCATAAGTGCGGCATGGCCGTAGATCAAAATTGGAGATAATATCTCCTTTGAAGGCTCAGATATCTATCGTATGGCGCATGAAAATTTTGAAAATCTGTCGGGTAGTTTTTGAGAAAATTGAAAAAATTGAAAAAAAAACGACTTGCCGGACAAAAATTAGAATAAACTTTTTCCGAGAGGCTAAGGACAAAATCCGCAAAAAAATTGCATCTAGAGATTAAATTGGGCTACAAAATAAGGCTACTGGGTAGATTATCGAACAAAAGATGTGGGCTGTGGAGGTACCCAATGGTGGTAGTGGTTTCTAGTATAGCACATACGTTGTCGAGAGGTATTATAAAGTATATATGGATAGTTATAAGTAATAAATGTTAAAGGTGCTCTCACACAGCAGCTTAGAAATTTTTCAAAAACAAATCTTGAAAATGGATCTCTCTCCGATTCCATTGATATCTGAACTAAATACTAATAAAGTTTTTTTTATTTTTAATGTTCATTTTCAATCGACACTGATAGTTGGGTGAAGCGTGAAATCTGTATTTTTTTTTTAGTTTTCGTCTATTAGGTTTATGAATAATTTATATAAATTGGAAATGTCCAGTGATTGAAATTATTTTATTTTCTGTGTTTACCACAAACTATATGGCCAAAATGTTGGTTTTCACTTCTGCTTGAATTAATCAAGTTGTTCCTTATTTTGTAATTTTTACAGTATTACAACCGAATAGATTTCCAACAACGTTGTATCACAGATAAAAAGAGCTATTTTCAAACACCGTTCCATCACCACAGCATGAAAATGCGACACAAATCGGCGCGAAATAAATTTCCGAAACTTCTTATCATGATCCTAAAAATGTTTCCACTTGATATATTCGTTAAACTTCGCGAAACTCAGTCTTGAGGGATTATGCCACGAACGTAACAGAGTCAGATAAGCAGCATCTGATTCCACTCAATTAAGTTAAAGAGCCCTATATCAATTAAGGGTAATCAAGGGTGGTTTAATCGAAGCCTTCCGTGGTCACAGTACCTTAAAGTTCTGGAGTGTCATGCTACAATGATTACCATTTAATGTACTGCCGTGAGAATTTGGACACGACAGGGGTCGGATTAATTAATCCAAGGGACCAATCTATCTGCGACTAAAACTCGTATTGACAAACATTACTATGAGGTCCCACAATGTCCGCCGTCCGCGGACTCACAGCATCCCAATACCAATCGCACGTAACACGTAAAACAAATTAACCAATCACAGAGCTCTATTTCAATGTAGTGTGTTCGCATATGCAAGGGTCTATACTAGGACTGATTTCACAATTAAGTTATAGTTGCATATCAAGTAAAAAGTAAAGAAAGTATGTAATTAGCCATTTTGCTAAAGCAACCAAATAAATCCCTACTAATATTATAAATGCGAAAGTCCGTTTGTTTGTTTGTTTGTTACGCCTTCACGTCGTAAATATCTGAACCGATCATCATGAAATTTTGTATACTCGTTGTCAGGGGTGCATAAAAGGACATAGGATACCTTTCATCCAGAAAAAACGTACAGTTCCCGAGAGATAGCAAAAAACTGTCCACGCAGACGAAGTTGCGGGCGGCCGCTAGTAAATTAATATTTTGGTCATAACAAATTTGGTTACGATCGCGTAAGTGGCTGACTCTATGGGTTTACAGGATGGAGAGGCACTCTCTGATGCTAAATATGTCGGTCTGCGTGAAGTGGTTGCGTTTTATATGCAGGCCTAAAAAATGCGTTATCGATGGTGTATTATTCTTAAATACGGCGTAAATAAGGCGTTTGTTCTATAGACAGAAGCGCCGGTCTTGCCGTTTCTGAAAACACTTCCGTCATTTTATTTTTGGGTCTTTAGTTGATCTCTGCGTTAGGGACTTGACAAAATAACTATTATTGAAACTTTCGTAACTATTAGTTCATCCCGATACTATATTTATTAAATATCTATAAGTCGTTTTTATATCTTCAAACTATCACTCTGAAATCACTTTTAGCATTATTCATTTGACATAGATTTATATACGATGCCCATATTCTTAAAATGCTAGTAAAACTGTATACTAAGCTAGAGGAGCTCGATCCCCATCTTTGGCATCCTGCGAGTCGGTTGTTTTTTTTTATAATAGGGGGAATGCTTTTACGCATCCAGAAGAAATGTGGGACTCGCCTCGCCACGGCCCTACTCACTGACCCCCTACTAAGACCTACAATAAAGGTAATACGTAACGGGAAAAAACTAAAAACCCCGGATGGGACGAGGACGTGCTGTGCGCCATACATTTTCCCTCTTCTCGTCCACGCCCTGGGGCCCTATTTTTGAATCGCTATCGGGCCTCATGGTGAGAAGACCAATCAAAAGCAATCACCCTCACAAAAACCAGGGGCGGGGGTAGAGCAGGGTATAAGGTGCGCATAGGGCCTCCTCCTTCCCCCAGCCATCGTCTTCGGAGTCAGCCCGCTTGCGGTTACGCCTCCCGGACTCACTCTGAGGCCTCCTCGGAGAGAAGAAGACCTCCTTTTACGAAATGATGGCCCCGCAAAAGGAGACCACCACCTGCCACGACCTGTCACTTGTCACTGGCAAGCGGAGAAGATAGAACTTAATCAAAATGCGAGGCTGATAGGCGTAGTCTAACGAACTTGCATAACGAATATAAGTACGCAAGTAACTATAAAATTTCCAACCAGAGCGAGTCGTTTGATGTTACACTTGTCATCATAGTTGACTACACTTCTGGGGTTGGCATTCGGAATTGTTTTTTTTTTTCCTTAACTGCTTTGTTAGATGTTTGTAACACTGTTTTATTACGAATATTTCCGATTTTAACTGTTTTAGTTATTTATCTTGAGATTAAAATCAAGTGGACATATTTTATTTGTTCCTACTCATTTACTACTAAAATTATACAGAAAATACATTATTATTATTATGTCTTTAAAAATTCCGAGATTTTGGATCAAGAGACACCTCTGTATTACGTGATAAAAATTTCAGTATACCTATATACTTTTCAGTAAAACTTAAGTTGACAATAAATTAAACTTATTTTTTGACAGTCAGAAAAATTAATTTGAGGAAAAATGATGATTTGACATGAATATAATAATAATGAATCTATAATTAACATCTAATAAAAATTTGTACCTATCTTTGTACCTACTAAAAACACTTTGAACAGAGAAAATGCATACAGAATGACAAAATATGCAACTATCTTTGAGCTCAAAAGCTTTGGCTTTCAACCCGAAGTTCCAGTTCGCAAGTTGTTTTACTATTTGTGGCTGATTTTATACCGACCATTCCAGAATCTACGAGTGTCCCGAGGGATTCGTGATAACCGTCGCGAAGGAAACACGTAGGCGTACGTTTACGTGTGGCGGTTTCCGGCCAATAATCCCGCTAGTTTTATGAATTTTGCCTTTGACATTGGAAATCCGTCTCTTATCAAATATATTTTGTGTGCACAATGTCGTTATAACTTTATTTACTACATAGATTCTATAACATTGAGGTTGTCGGATAGAAATGGATTACGCAAACCCTGGGGGATAACTTTAGTCCAAATTGGGAAAACGATGTTGAGTAATTCTGTCTGGCGACGGGAAGCGGTGAACAGCGATGCGACGAGTGAATGGGGATGGCAACGCAAAGCTAATTGTAGATGTCGCTGCGTACGCTTGTTCCTAAGACAGTAGACGTTCAGAACAAAATGTATGGGAAAATAGGTATTTATTTTGTGTTTTTTTTTTGCCGAAAAAGACCAATTGACCCAAAATGGATATAAAAGACTATTCTAAAATGCAAATGCCGGAATTTAAAGCCAAATTAAAACGTTATAATTTTTACAGAATTTATAAATTTTTTCTATATCCAGATTTTTCGGAAATTTGTAAGTGCCAACATTTTTAAAGTCTATAACACAGAATTTAGTCGTTTTAAAGCTTAAAAAACATTTTTTTAAGTAAAAGTCCTTTGTTTTCATAGTTCTCGTGAAACAAGCGTACGCAGCGCCATTTTGACAGTTGCCTTCCCCATTCGCTCTTCATTACGCGCTCCGACTCGCTCACCGTTCACATTTCACGGCGTCAAACACCATGTAATAGGAGTTCGTACAACCTTCCGTGTGGCTGGGCGGTCTGATATGACTTATCACATCGGTTTAGGTTTATTACCACCGTGCGTAGGTAGAATCGAACAGCAAAATTTACTCAAGTAGCTTAGACATGACGGAAAACCTCTTCAGTTTGGGTCATTTCCCTAGAGTCAAACAAGCCTGCCTCTTCGGTATATTTACGGAAGTATTTATTCCTGAATAAAACTTTACTGTATTCAAACAAAAAACCTCTTCCTTTTTTGAAGTCGGTTAAAAAAACATTTTATTAATGTTTCTTTTAACCGAAAAGAAAAATGAAATGCCTGAGCTTTTATTGAGTACCTGAACTGCTGACTTACTTAATTTTAAAATAAAAAAAATATATACATCATGCACTTTTCTCATCCAATCACGAAGCAAAGGCTGGTGTCAAGAAAATCTTGAACTGCTGCCAAGTAGATAATACAAATTCAAAACTGGGAAATGAAATATGCGCATATGAAAATAAGAAGTATAAAAACAATAGTTTTTTTATCGGCTACCTACTTCTGTTATTTTTGTTGTTTCAACTTTGCAAGCCCGTTAGAACTCCTCTAACGTTAACTTCTGTAAAATTTTATAAAAAGGCATTTATTGCAACAACCCGTCAAAAATATATAATAATACTTTATATTTATAGATATATTTTATAGATAACATATATAGTCATAGCATACATAATCAATAATAACATAAATACATCATCCTCGTCATATTTTTTAAAACTAAAATAAGTTACGAACCTAGCCAGTCACACACATCCCTAAACATAGATATGTTACCGACCAAACCCGATTTCAGGACAAACTAGTTTGGCCTAGGCTAAACTAGTTCTTCCTAAAGGCAATGGGATTAACTGTATAGCCTAGGCCCGATAGGATAAACCAGTTTAGGCTAGGCCAAACTAGTTGATACTGATATAAATACGCACATTCCAGAATAAACTGGTATGGCCTAGTCTAAACATTAAAGAATACCTAGAAAGCCAAAAATAAATAGATAAAATGAATAAAATGCTCTGTAATTTGAAAAATAATATTTTTTCATCGCCACTCTAAAAAGTGCGTTTAATTCAACGATAAGAGTGAATAATAAGCGATTTTATTCACCGAGTGAATAAAAATAATTTGAATTTGGAACAAGCGCGCATCATGAATTAGTACAAAAAAGTACCTATACCTACTGGCTGCTATGGAGCTATTCCATAGAGCCATAGTTACACGATAAAATTAAACGAAAAAAAAAATATCCCGCCAAATTTAATTAGGTTCTTTTAGTGTCTTATCTGTGGGTTCTTTTCTATCTATTAGAGGGAGATTGAATGTTCAGTCTTGCATCAGTCTGGTACGATATTCAGTCTGCAAAATTACAAAGTCTATGGCACCCATTACACACACAATCTGATCACGCCAGACCGCGCCAGACTGACAAAGATTGACAGAGATTGATTGTGTAACGTTGTTCGCGATCTGTTTCAATCTGGCGCGGTCTGGCGCGATCTGGCGTGATCAGATTGTGCTGGATTGTCAATCTACGTCAATCTGGCTTGGTCTGGCTTAGGGTTGGCACCTTTTTTTCGGGGTAATAGTATTATTTTCAAAACATTTAAACATTATAGTACTTACTTTTGGGATATTTATAAAAATGTAGTACACATTTATTTTTAACTAGCTTCCGCCCGCGACTACATCCGCGTGGGTGGACATTCGAAAAATCATTAAAAAACAATCTAGCACAATCTGCTGCGATGCGATATTTTTAACCGACTTCAAAAAAGGAGGAGGTTCTCTGTTCGTATGTATATTTGTTTTTTATGAAGGCTGCATTGATTTGGATGAAATTTTGCAAACAGTTTATAGTCTGGATTAAAACTTATGATATTTTTGATCTCGGTCAAAGGTACCCTAGGCATTTTTATTTCTTTAAACATTTAAATTAATTTGTAGTACTTTTGGGAAATTTATAAAAATATAGCCCATATTTATTTTTAACTAGCTTCCGCCCGCGACTACATCCGGATGGACATTTGAAAAGAAACAAAAAAAAACATACAGACGAACAGAAAAACAACCTCCTCTTTTTTTGAAGTCGGTTAAAACATCGGATCGCAGTAGATTGTGCTAGATTGTCAGTCTACCATGGTAGATTGACAATCTACCACAATATGCTTGCATCGGATCGCAGTAGATCTTGGTAGATTGTCAATCTACCATGGTAGACTGACAATCTAGCACAATCTACTGCAATCCGATGTTTTTAACCGACTTCAAAAAAAGAGGAGGTTCTCTGTTCGTCTGTATATTTGTTTTTTATGAAAGCTGAACTGATTTGGATGAAATTTGGCAAACAGTTTATAGTCTGGATTAAAACTTATATTTTTCATCTCGATCAAAGGTACCCTAGGCATTTTAATTATTTTAAACATTGAAACTAATTTGTAGTACTTTTGGGAAATTTATAAAAATATAGCCCATATTTATTTTTAACTAGCTTCCGCCCGCGACTACATCCGGATGGACATTTGAAAAAAAACAAAAAAAAACATACAGACGAACAGAAAAACAACCTCCTCTTTTTTTGAAGTCGGTTAAAACATCGGATCGCAGTAGATTGTGCTAGATTGTCAGTCTACCATGGTAGATTGACAATCTACCACAATATGCTTGCATCGGATCGCAGTAGATCTTGGTAGATTGTCAATCTACCATGGTAGACTGACAATCTAGCACAATCTACTGCAATCCGATGTTTTTAACCGACTTCAAAAAAAGAGGAGGTTCTCTCTTCGTCTGTATATTTGTTTTTTATGAAAGCAGAACTGATTTGGATGAAATTTGGCAAACAGTTTATAGTCTGGATTAAAACTTATATTTTTCATCTCGATCAAAGGTACCCTAGGCATTTTAATTATTTTAAACATTGAAACTAATTTGTAGTACTTTTGGGAAATTTATAAAAATATAGCCCATATTTATTTTTAACTAGCTTCCGCCCGCGACTACATCCGGATGGACATTTGAAAAAAAACAAAAAAAAACATACAGACGAACAGAAAAACAACCTCCTCTTTTTTTGAAGTCGGTTAAAACATCGGATCGCAGTAGATCTTGGTAGATTGTCAATCTACCATGGTAGACTGACAATCTAGCACAATCTAATGCGATCCGATGTTTTTAATCGACTTCAAAAAAAGAGGAGGTTCTCTCTTCGTCTGTATATTTGTTTTTTATGAAGGTGAACTGATTTGGATGAAATTTGGCAAACAGTTTATAGTCTGGATTAAAACTTATATTTTTCATCTCGATCAAAGGTACCCTAGGCATTTTAATTATTTTAAACATTGAAACTAATTTGTAGTACTTTTGGGAAATTTATAAAAATATAGCCCATATTTATTTTTAACTAGCTTCCGCCCGCGACTACATCCGGATGGACATTTGAAAAAAAACAAAAAAAAACATACAGACGAACAGAAAAACAACCTCCTCTTTTTTTGAAGTCGGTTAAAACATCGGATCGCAGTAGATCTTGGTAGATTGTCAATCTACCATGGTAGACTGACAATCTAGCACAATCTAATGCAATCCGATGTTTTTAACCGACTTCAAAAAAAGAGGAGGTTCTCTCTTCGTCTGTATATTTGTTTTTTATGAAAGCTGAACTGATTTGGATGAAATTTGGCAAACAGTTTATAGTCTGGATTAAAACTTATATTTTTCATCTCGATCAAAGGTACCCTAGGCATTTTAATTATTTTAAACATTGAAACTAATTTGTAGTACTTTTGGGAAATTTATAAAAATATAGCCCATATTTATTTTTAACTAGCTTCTGCCCGCGACTACATCCGGATGGACATTTGAAAAAAAACAAATAAAAACATACAGACGAACAGAAAAACAACCTCCTCTTTTTTTGAAGTCGGTTAAAACATCGGATCGCAGTAGATCTTGGTAGATTGTCAATCTACCATGGTAGACTGACAATCTAGCACAATCTAATGCGATCCGATGTTTTTAACCGACTTCAAAAAAAGAGGAGGTTCTCTCTTCGTCTGTATATTTGTTTTTTATGAAAGCTGAACTGATTTGGATGAAATTTGGCAAACAGTTTATAGTCTGGATTAAAACTTATATTTTTCATCTCGATCAAAGGTACCCTAGGCATTTTAATTATTTTAAACATTGAAACTAATTTGTAGTACTTTTGGGAAATTTATAAAAATATAGCCCATATTTATTTTTAACTAGCTTCCGCCCGCGACTACATCCGGATGGACATTTGAAAAAAAACAAAAAAAAACATACAGACGAACAGAAAAACAACCTCCTCTTTTTTTGAAGTCGGTTAAAACATCGGATCGCAGTAGATCTTGGTAGATTGTCAATCTACCATGGTAGACTGACAATCTAGCACAATCTAATGCGATCCGATGTTTTTAACCGACTTCAAAAAAAGAGGAGGTTCTCTCTTCGTCTGTATATTTGTTTTTTATGAAAGCTGAACTGATTTGGATGAAATTTGGCAAACAGTTTATAGTCTGGATTAAAACTTATATTTTTTATCTCGATCAAAGGTACCCTAGGCATTTTAATTATTTTAAACATTGAAACTAATTTGTAGTACATTTGGGAAATTTATAAAAAATAAAACCCATATTGATTTTAACTTTCTTTCCGGCCGTGACTACATGCGCGTGGGCATTTGAAGAATCCTTTAAAAAATATACAGATGAAGAGAGAACCTCCTCCTTTTTTAAGTCGGTTAAAAATATTGGATTGCAGTAAAAGATGATAAAATTTGGCACACAGTTAGTTTGGTACCCTAGAAAGTACCCTATTTTATGTATGTACCCTATTTTTAATTTTTAAAGGAAGCTAGTTAAAAATAAATGAGGACTATATTTTTTCATAAATTTCCCATAAACCTACCTACTATATTTTTTGCAATGTTTTGAAAAATACTATTTTACCTCGATATTTATACTATACCAGGCTATAAACTATATATGATGTGTGTAAAATTTCATTAAAATCAGTTCAGCCTTCTGAAGCTGAACTGATTTGGATGAAATTTGGCACTCAGTTCATAGCTTGGTAATATCGTATTAAAATTTATAAAAAATCGTATTAAAACTTATAATACGATATTACCAAGCTATGAACTGAGTGCCAAATTTCATCCAAATCAGTTCAGCTTCAGAAGGCTGAACTAATTTTGATGAAATTTTACACACCTGTGCGTGTAAAATTAAATATCGATATTCATCTAACCCTAACTAATCAAGGCATAAAATGGGTGCTAGACAACAGATTTTACTAGGTACTTACTTACTTTTCGAAATAGATAGGTACTTATTATACGCAGACCGTCACAGAAATTAAAATTCATCATTTCAATTACGTCCGGGAATCGAACCCAGGATCTCTTGCGCGGTAGACTGGCATGTTGAATACTGCACCACTCAGGTCATCGATCGATATCACGCGAAAATTAATGCAAAAAGTTGGCAACCCTGCCAAAGCCCACCGTGGATCGTGGTAGATTGTCAATCTACCAAGATCTACTGCGATCCAGATCTCGCTGGATTGACCGTGTAACGTCGCAAACCAACCGCATCAAATTCCATCAATCTGCGGTTTTGATCAGATCACACCAGATTGACGTGTGTAATGGCTGCCTATACAGACTGATGGAACGGACTGATGCCAGACTGATCATGTAATCTCTCTCTTAGCGTGGTTGTTTTATGTCATTGGAAAACTTATAATTTCACGCATGGGTCGGTCATGGGATGGGTGACCAAAAATGTATTATCACGAACTCCTCCGTGCCTCGGAAGGCACATTCAGCCGTTGGTCCCGGCTGCATTTGCAGTCGTTAACACCCATCAATCCGCATTGGGCCCGCGTGGTGGGTTATGGCCCATCCTCCCACCCATAAGGAAGGCCTGTGCCCCAGCAGTGGGGACATTAAAAATGGCTGATGGTCAACTATAAATA
The DNA here is from genome assembly GCA_928269145.1 of Agriphila tristella. Lineage (NCBI taxonomy): Eukaryota > Metazoa > Arthropoda > Insecta > Lepidoptera > Crambidae > Agriphila > Agriphila tristella. The sequence continues at coordinate 17,281,804 of OV743443.1, forward strand.
CTAAGTATAAAGTACTGCTAGGTATTGTTTTCTCGCAGTCAATGGTAAAAAGTAGAGTACACAACACGTGAAAAAAAAAATTCATCTCGGTCCTTTGTATCCCTCGCTACGCTCAGGATCCAACTTAGTCCCTCGAACTAAATTCTCTTTTTATTCACTTGTTGTATAATCTACTATTTTTATTAATACGATAATGATTTGTCATCAGGACGGGGGGGATGGCGATAGATAACCGCCTCTGTGGTCTAGTGGATCGTCCACCCGTGTAAGACGCAGGCACCCGGGTTCGATTCCCAGGGTACAATTTATACTTGGTTTGGTTGATGGTAGGGCTTATTTCATGTTCGCCTGGCTACCAATAACAGCAATTGAAAAATTGTTGTGTTCCGGTAGTTAGAGGTAAGATAGCCAGTTCCTCAGTTCTCAGTGAGGATTCCGGGTGTAGTGCGCTTCCACCTTCGGCCTTATCGTCACTAAGCATCTGGTGAGGTGAATGCCAAGCAGATATAAAGACAACCTAGATATAAAGATTAATGGTCAAGGTGGTGAAATGGTCATGGTCAAGGTAAGTGAAAGCGGAAGTGGAAGATAAAGCGGAAGCAAAAGTGTCAGTGAAAAGTGAAGTGGCAAGTGACACGTGAAAGGTGGTAACGGGAACGGGAATGGAAACGGCAACGGGAAGAGGAACGGGATAATAATATCTCTGGATCCTATTCTGAACGGAAACGGGGACGGGAACGCCTTCTACAGCATTTTAAGAATTTTTAAGATTTTCTAAAATGTCCACGCGAATGAAGTCGCGCAAAAGATAGTAACAAAATAATGAATTGTTTAAAAAAAAAAGATATTTTATAACAATTAATATTAAAGTTTTTTTTTATGATATAAGTATTTTTTTTAAATAGCGAATATTTATTTATGTTTAGGAAACAATTATTATACCTCAATTATTATATTTTATTACTTCCGACAAGGCTAAATGAGTTTAGACTAGGCCGTACTAGTTTATCCTGAAATGTGCGTATTTATATCAGGATCAACTAGTTTGGCATAGGCTAAACTGGTTTATCCTATCAAGCTTGGGACAAACTAGTTTAGTCTAGGCTATAAGTTGTATACTACTTACTTAAGTGGAGAGGACAATGCAACAATAAATGAAATTTCGTATATCTAGTAACGCTCCCAGTCTGCCTGTAAAATATCAATTAATAATACCCAGTAGTTTAGTCACAAGAATCATTTTTTCGATTTTAAAATTTTCTACATGCTGTATCTATTACTAAGCTATTGCCGACAAGTCAAAAACCCCTACATCAGTATAAATTAACACAACGTTGCCAAATTGTATCTTAGGCTTAAGCCGTAAGAGTCATTTTTAAATGACACGCTTAAGCGTGTCATTTAAAAATGTGCGATTGAGACAAAATCTACTTCGAACAAACAATAAAGTTGACAACGTTTCAAATCTTTTACCTGTGTAAAAATGTGTATTTATTATTATTAAATTACTTACGAAAACAGGAGACACGTATTTTTTCCTTTTGCAAAATTTTATTTTGATGAAATGTCCAAACAAACACATTTTTACGTGCTAACGTTCTACACCTTGTCTACACGTTTACCTACAGGGGGGTCTCTTAAGTTTTATAAATTGAAAAAATGCACTTTACTTCACACTGTATTTTATTAAACAGATTCAAACGTTAACAATAACGACTTTAATTTCGCAATTCAAAAAATTGTTTCGCTGCAAACTTCGGTTTTAGCAGTATCATGACATGAATTCCACCTAGGGACTGGGTGAATCTACGTTGTTCTTAACTTCCTGCGTCATTGTCTGAACACGAAAATCCAATGCATCACAATAAATAAATTGAAAATATGCAAATAAATGCAATGTTTTATTGTACTATAATGTAAATGATGGCATATTTTTGATTTATGCCTTGTGATGCATTGGATTTTTAAAGATTTTCGAGTTCAGACAATGACGCAGGAAGTTAAGAACAACGTAGATTCACCCGACTGTTACATTACGACTGTCTGCCATTACCAACGAACTAAGGCCATTACAAATTCTTCAGAAACCTTGATGTTATTTTCGAATAAAGTTGAACTAAATAAAATACTAGTACTTATAGGCAATCCAATTCAAAACATTCAAAGCACAATCGAAAAATATTTTGGCACTTGACAGCGACAGTTTTTTTTGTGAATGCTCGTTGTCGGGTTATTTTTTTTTCATAGCAGCAGATATGCAATGTGTTCTCTAAAAGCTAGTAATGGAGAAAATTCACCAACAAAATAGGTCACCATTGTACTGTAATTTTTAGTCTGTGACTTTTTAATATTTTATTTTTATTCTGTTACTTTTTGTACAACACAACAAAAACGCCCAAAGAGCAAGTCGATGATGACTTGACGTCTCATTGACGCAGTCTTTTAAGAAAGCGTCCAAACTGCGTCAAATGTGTTAAAATCTCTTAGAATACGAATAAGTATTACTTCTACTATGCCTTATTATAATTTCACAGTTTTCGAGTACACCGACGTGATTTTAATTTATGGGGAATGTCGTTGCTTTAGCTTTACGAACATACCGAGAGAGATATTATGGTAACACTTGTGTTTGTCCTACCAAGCAATAATGGTCGCACCATTGTTCAAGCTGTCCAAAGGATACAAGAAATATTTAATTTGTGAATAGGTATTCAGTGTACAGAATAACTTTAAATCAGTGATCAGTGGTCAGCTCGAGTCACTGCCGTAGATATCAAGAAAAACACTGTTTTCATTCAGCATTAAATGGCGCCAAAAGTTCATTTCGCGGCTTGTCACTTATCAATACTATTCTGTGACCTAACACCGCGCTGTTGCCGCTCTTACCATATGTAAGTAACCAATATTTACAAAGGGTGTTTAATTTCGTACTTGTTTTTGTGGTATTTAGTTTGTTCGAAAAAAATTTTTTTTTTATTTCGCTCCTAGGAATTATATGATAGTTTCAAAATACTTTTATGAACTAGTGTCTACAGTGTTATCATTTATTGTTGCATTGTCAAATCCACGTTGTATAGTTACCTATACAACGTGGATTTTACGTCAAAAACTCTAAATGAACTGTCAACCGCCTATGTGATCTAGTGGTTCGCCCACGCGTGTAAGTGACACCCACAGGGGTTCCGGGTTCGGTACCCAAGGGGATACAATTAGTACTCAGTTTATTTGGTGGTAGGGCTTATTTCAAGTCCGCCTGGCTAGCTACCGCCATCTTACCTAAGTCTGACGCCATAAAAACAATTTAAAAAATTGTGTTCCCGCAGTTAGGCTGGCCCCAGACCTACCGGTTTCATTTCTTTGCTTTGCTGTTCTACCTTGCTTAAAAGACCGCCGGCCAACCAGGGTAATTTTCAATCTATCGCATTTTGGGACTAGACCAAATTGGCAAGATAGCCATTAGCTTGGTGTTATCAAAATATCATCGCCTGGATTGCGAAGTAGGAAGCTTTTAGGAGATATGCCACCTTGAACATGGACTCCAATCGTTAAAAATAAATCGATCGCTTATTTATACAAGATGTTTAGTAAAGCCTTATAAAGCTGAATATGGTAGATAGAGACCATAAAACTGAACAACTTTTAATATGGGACCAAATCTGAAATCGCGAAAAAAAATGAGCCGTTTCATACATTTTGATAACTTCGTTATTAATTTTTGTATGAAACAGCAGTTTTTTTTGAAAACTAAAACTAAAACTTCGCATCGCAACCCAGACGACGATATTTGATAACACCAAACTAATGGCTATCTTGCCAATGTGGTCTGGTCAAAATATGCGATAGATTGAAAATGAGCCTCTTGGCCGGCAGTCCATCGTAGAACAGCAAAGCAAAGAAATGAAACCGGTAGGTCTGGGGCCAGCCTTAGAGGTAAGATGGCCAGTTCCTCAGTGATGAGGATTCCGGGTGAAGTGCGATTCCACCTTCGCGGCGTTATCGCAACTTAACATCAGGTGAGGTGAAGGCAAAGTACTATTCCATTGTGCATAAAAAAAAATACTTAAAAATAACTTAACTTAAAGGAATATATTAGTATACTATACTATTTGTATAGTATACTTATATATTCTTAAGCAATCAGGCTTTTTTACCCAACAAAGTATATAGAAAACGGCCATTTTAAATACACAGGCAACTGAAAAAATGCCTACAGGAGAAAAAATCTTCCACTGACCGAAATCTAAAAAATCTGAAAGGATATCTTGACCTCTTAATAACTGCCACTTTCATAGAGAGGGTTTTATGTGATAATGGAAGTAGAATCACTTTTTATCCGAATCCCACACGGGCAAGCTTTGGGACAATCTCGTTATTTATACGATGTTTTAAGCACAAGCTTTTGCAAGGTACACAATGAAACGAAACTATGTTTTAGATTAACATTCACAATGCTATTTTTGTGTTAAACTTTGTAATAGAACTAACTTCCGCCCACGACTTCATCCGCGTAAAATTCCTATCCCCTTGAAATTTTCAAAACTCCTTTATTTTCTTTCTCTATTATCAAAAGACATTGCTCATTTTCTAAAGGACAGAACATTCCTCTGTAAATATGTTTGTGCCCTAGTGGTTATTGTGCCCTATAGTGCCCTATTATAGTGCCCATTGAATTTAGTAGCTAGAAAGGCTTTAAGGTGTTTTAAGCTACTTATGTCATAAGTTTTTATTTTATTTTTCTGGTATTATTTATAAATATCATTTTCATCAGATACGAGACAATATGGAGTATGTAAGTTGCTCGAGATATGTCAAATCAATAAGCTACTCAATAAAACTGTCTTAAATCTCAGGAAACGAAAGATGGTTTCAAATACATCGTTAGGAATGAAATAGGCAACAATATTACTGGATATTAAGTATTTTGTTGAGGCACATGCTGTAAAAAGGTGGTATAATTAGTGGTCATTGTCCTTTCAGCCTGATCTGCCCAGTGATTTGAGCTGTCATGGTGAATCATTCAGTCAGGACAATATTACCTACTAGCTTCCGCCCGCGAATCCGTCCGCGTGGACATTCGAGAAAATCCTTAGGGAACCTTTGACCAGGATAAAAAGTATTCCCTGTTTTAACGTTCTGCCTTGCGAGGCAGTACGCTTGGTGTGGATGGTAGGTCTCACTCAGCCCGACATCGCACTCAGTCGAGTACACCGAGGCCTGCCGTGCGCGAGGCACGTCTACACCAAACGCGTTGCCTAGCGAGGCAGGACTATTTTAACATTGAAAATGTTTTTTCGATCGCTTCGGTAAGGTACCCAATTTCAGCCAAAGTGAGACATTGCCCTGGTTCCGTGAGTTTTGGGTCTTCGTGTATGTACTATATGTCAAAAGATGCGTCTCAGCAAGGGCTACAATATGGTGAAAAAAAATTTTGAAAAAGTCAAAAACTTTTTTCGAAAATCGCATAAATGTAGAAAAATGACACAATTTTTCGGGGTCTTTTCTCACTAAATCGACAATTTCTCAAAAACAAAAAGCTATAGCGAAAAAATGAAAAAAACCCCTAGAGATATTGAGTTAGGCTACCTACTGAAATTAGTATATATTCCTGACTCTTACGGTCTGGGCTGTAGCTTATCCCTTATGAAGCGAAATGTTGGGATACCGCGGGCGACGTGCGCGGCGCGGGATAATGGTAATACGTAATAGGTACGATTGAAGTTTTTAAATAATTGTATATTTCAAAGCTTTAGTAGCATATCTAGTGTTTTATATTTTGTATTTTTTATTTATTTCCACATTTTTTATAAATAAAAAAGTATTGAGATATATATTAAAACCATAATATTGATATTGATATTAATTAGCTATAGCAGGTCAACAGATGGTATGACGTGAATAGAGAGCTGATTCCAGATCTAGTCAAAGATTTAAAAATCGTTAGATACGGCGGCGCGGGGCGGTACCATAGTGTGACTGCACTGAAATGTCTCCATAAGTCCATATTCAAGTAAGTGACGTCGCTTACTATGTGAAAACGAAAGAGAAAGTAGTGTTAGCAATAACTGTAGGAGCAAAAGAGATGACGCTATTATCTCTAGTACACGTGCTAGGCGTCGTAGTGAGTTTTTGTGTGTAGAGAAACGAATAAACGAATCTTGAGCGAAAGTTGAACAGAAGAGAGGTTCTAGTTTGAGCCTCTACTAGCTCCGAAATATTATATATCGTGGGTTGCTGTTATTTCAATTTCGAGATTTGAAATTACTCGATCATTCACGTCTTTCTTAGTGACTCTGCGATTCCAAATTTGATTTTAAAAAATGAGGGTTGTTATCGCACATTCGAGTGATGATGAAGTCGGCGCGAGAGTCTCGCATGCTGCATTTGATTTTGATTTATTTTTTTATTAGGGTTAATTTATTTAGAAATTCAGATGTTTTAGTTATACATAGTACTTAGGTTACCTTTCAATAAAATATTAATGTCTATAAGAAAAGAATATTATGTTAAATTCATTAAATTCATTTTCAATGTACCAGAAGGTCGTGAAAGGCACGAGATCTGTGAATTTTTTCTCCTGGTTAAAGGCTCCCTAAGGATTTTCTCGAATGTCCACGCGGACAAAGTCGTGGGCGGAAGCTTGTATAAAATAATATTATAGAAAGCGGGCTTTATTTTACTGCATGCAGGTGCATTTTGTTTCTGAGAAATTACAAAGTTTATGTTTACTTTTAGCCATTGACCATTATATTGTGCCAGATGTGAATACACCAGCTGATCGGTCGTTCTAAGGCCAGCCGCAGACACGCAATAATATTGGCAACAATAATATTGAACAATATGATTTAATACTGACATAATCCTCAATATCGCCCACAAACACACAATATTATTGTCAATATGCAAATTATTGCCAATAATATTGAGTGTGTGCGGTTGGCCTAGCGGGATAATACCCTGGAGATAGTAATTAAAACGGATAATCGTAAACTCTTCTTAAAAATTTATGATTCGCACATCTTTTGATTGAGTAAACCGATTCCGATGAAATAAAAACTGAATTATATTCCAAGGTACACAGTACAAAGTATATTTATTTGTAAATATCAATACAATTTAGTTAATGTTTTTTAGTTTATAAGCGCACAAACATACAGATAAACAGATCAACAGACAAACACAAAATGCAAAAATGATAGAAATGTGTTTTGTCGGTTATTATTAAACACCCCCAACCAATATTTTTCAAAATATTTCCTTTGTACAGACATAACTTTTCTACATTTTATTATTATGTATAGATTATACAAAATAGTTCGGGAGGTAATCCAACCCACATCCTTTACAATCTAAACACTCTGATCACTGAGCTAGCACTAACTCAAAGGCTCATTGACATACTCTACACATTTACTCAAACATTCGAATGAATGTATTTTTACCATTGAAAATGGTTATCAGATGCAAATCGCGACTGTAAAATCGGACTGTAAAATCTGTGAATTTTTGACAATATTTGTCGATTGAATACGATAAAATAGCTATTTAATTATGTTCTTGATTTGTATTGATTGCCTGAGTTATTTAGAGACGCTTCTAGAAATAATTCATATTAAATTTTAAGTGGAGTCCAGTCTTTGTATTACGTTCCCGACTCTTACCAAAATCAGAAATATTCCCGTAAACAGTTGTGAAACTCGAGATGGAATACAAATTATTGTAATACACTTTGCTGTATAACTTTCTTGAGCTATGGAATTCTTAATCCGTCACTTTATGAACAGGATCAGTGATGTCCAAACTTTATTCGTTACAAATGGAGCGGCCTTGTAATATGAGTTGTGCTTATGATTAACAAATTTTGGCAAGCGCTGTTTCCCTTAGGGAGCAAAAGTTATTTGTGAATAACATGTTTTATAAAATGTTACTGATGATATTCAGTACATTTTAAACTTTATGAACATCTATGTTGTAATACGAGTATTATTTGTATCCCTTTAGAATTTATTCATGAATTCATGAAAATGCTTCTAAGCATACATAAACAAAGATGAGAATAATTAGACAGAAAAGTGATGTGTTATTATTAAAACTGTACTAATATTTTTAATTTATGTGTATCTTTTTACATTATAACTTCGAATTATATCTTCGAATTGAATTTTGAAACAAAATCATTTATTTACAAATTAGCCATTTAATTATTACGTAACGATGTCGTTATTGTACTTTTTACCAATTAAATTGTGACTTTCCACGATAAAAGATACCTCCCTACCTAAGCAGGCTTTTAGTTTCAGATTATTTAATATTTTGTGAAAATTATGCAAAACTATGTTTTTATTGCTTATTATCAAAGTAGATACATGATGGATCCTCTATTTTAAATTTCATTTTATGTACTTATTCGTTAGATCAATAACAACTACGACAAAAAAGTTATTCGTGTCTTTAACTTTAAAATTGCCTTTTCTTAAAAGTGCACAATTTCGGTACTTAAACGTTTTCAAAAAATAAATTCTCCGATACAACACATACTAAGAGGATAATCTTTTTTGATTTGAATAGCTCATCAGTTGCAGATTACAGAAATATGCGACTCAATTCCAACCTTATAGCACACCCCGGGCACTCCATACAAGCGCCGCATTTCAACTACCTATTAGATAGATGCTACAGAGTGACGTTTTACACGCGCAACTGTGTGCGTGAAATCTAGGGCTATTGAATGAGCACACGATTTGGCACACGAACTCGCGGGATGGGGTGAGGTAATTGATTGTGGGGCGGGGAGGAGAGTTTCTTTTCTGTACGGTAGCACTTATATCTATTCTGTGCTTATGGTACCTTTGCTGGTGGTGGAAAGTTGCAATTATAAGCACAGAAAGGAAAAGCTGCCAAACTACATAATTATCGCTACAGCTCGTAGAATTTCCGCCGTAGCACAGCGCGGTGTCGTAGCAAATTGGGTGAATGATACCACCCAGTGTGTTTGTATTTTGTTGCATAATAACAATGTGACATTTAAAATAAAGCATTGCAAGTTGCCAGCGTTTTAATAGTCTGTTAACGTGGAGACAATAAAAAAAACAAGGTTTCTAAACTCTTAATGCAGCCGCTATTATTTTACAACGAATGCTCTCAAAGCTAGTGATGTAACACGAAAAAAAAACAACTTTGTTTTTTTCACAATGTTAAAAAAATCATGAAAAAACATGGCACTGTTTTTTTATTCTAAAATTGTTTTTTATTTTATGAATACAATCTTTGGAAAAATTATGTTTTATTTCATCAAATCAATAATTATAATAGCTTTTAATTCTTCGTCAGTGTCTTTTTCTCTTTTTAGTTGTTAGTTTATTATTCTCCAAATGTTTATTAGTTAGTTTATTATTCTCCAAAATGATACATTTGTATGAAGAGAAGTTATTTTTTTCCCAAACGCGATTTTTTGTTCCCCAAAATGTTACGTTTTGTATGAAGGACATATTTTTTTCCCAATAATTAAAATTTTCCACACAATGGAAAAAACTCCAATCTGTAGACATTGTTCTTCGTTCTATCTAAGTTCATAGGTACTTAAAAAAAACATAAACCGAATGGTGATTTCACCATGCGCGTCTTTAAATGCTGCCAACTGTTGAAAACTTGGTAATTCGACCAAAAAAGTAATGTAGGTTCAAAAATGAACAGAAAACTACATGAACTCATAAGTATAAATCTTTAACGGAAACTTCCTTAATAATTATAATTTTTGTACTATTATTGAAAAAATACATGTCTTTTTTCTGTTTTTTTTACGTATTTTTATTCACCTTAGAGAAAAAAACTGTTTTTTACAACACTACTCGTAGCAGCACAGCATGGTCCAGCGCTTTAGGACAACTGCGTGCCACTCAGAGTGCGCGGCTATAAAGCGACGCCCGTAACACAGATTGCGATAATTTAGCGACAAATTAATACTGCGACTCGTTTTCATAATAATGCACTGTGTCCTCCCGGCGGTTCGTGAAACTATGTTAGCCGTAGGATTTCATGCTTGATCAACTTGCAAATTAGTTCTACGCTTCCCAAAGGTGTAAGTCTTTGTTCCACTATTACACTTAGTTAAGTTGTTGATATACTTAGTTATATTGATTGTTCCCGTCTTTGAAACGCCCTTCTCCTTTGCTTTTATATACAAATTGTCTTTTGTCTTTAGATGTATTATGTAAGCGTCATATCATATCAGGATATATATGGCTTTTTAAATAGCTGTAACAGAACAAAAATGGTTCGTACAGAAATAGATTTGAACAATATTTCTACTAACCAATAATGCCAGATGTTTTACTGGCAAATTAATAAAATAAAGTGAAGTGACGTGAAAAGGTACTTACTTATTTTATGGCGTATAATCCGAGCTTATAATTACACCGTCTTATAATTAAGCAAAGAATAAGTTTTCACCTGCCAATTCGGCCTAGGCCGCAGGTGACTGAACAAAATTATCTGATCCGGTGTCCAAAACTGGAACTACGTTATTAAATAATATATTGTTACCTAGGTTACGCCATTAACTACATAGACGCCAGCGACGCCATCACCTGCGATTCAATTTTGTAAGCGACTTGTTAGGTAACTAAAGTCAACCGGCACATGTGACTAAAATCGACCCGTGTAAATAGCCCATAAGCAAAATATTTGGTTCAACTATGTGTAAACTTACTCTTCGTTTATTAATAACCCTCTTAAAGTCTTTGTGAAATTATTTTTAATTTGATACTTTCTCAATGCTTATCAAAGGATAAGTATCTATTTAATAATGACACAACTTCGTACTTCTCATATTAAATAACTTTGGTCTTCTGTAACAAAATTAGGAAAATATGAGCAGCACTGTTTTTGTTTACTTTTAAATCACGCAACTTTTTTGATACAATATTCTGCGACAGTTATCGACATTATACACCAGAAATTAAAAAGTACACGTGATTTTGTATAAACTATGCATTCAGATAAGATAGTTTAGAAGCTTATTGCTTTTCTGCGTTTTTAATCAAAATGTAGGATTTGGATACATATCAAATATATTGCATCCTCCATTCAAGTAGGTACCTTATTTTATGAATACGCCAGACAAAAGTATTAATATCCTCACAGGTGTACGTATTTCACCATAATATTGTTTACGTTAGCTAAGATCAAAGAAAAAGAAGACTGCTCTACTCCAATTTCCTTTTGTAAGCAAACTCGGTAATACAGAATGCTGACATTTGTTGCTACACCACTACTGAAATACTTAAAGAATATTACATAGGTATACGACCTCACTAGAACCATCACGAGTTCAGCAGTGAGATTGCCTAAATTCTAGGCCCTAAAATGTCAATGGACTCATTATGAAAATGATTGTTTTGCTAGCATTGACCATCAGCCATTTTTGATGTCCCCACTGCTGGGGCACAGGTCTTCCTTATGGGTGGATAAGGAGGATGGGCCATAACCCACCACGCGGGCCCAATGCGGATCGGTGGGTGTTAACTACTGCAAATGCACCCGGGACCAACAGCTTAACGTGCCTTCCGAAGCACGGAGAAGCTCGACATAATAAATTTTTGGTCACCCATCCCATGACCGACCCTTCCAGAACTTGCTTAGAGCCCTCGCAGACTACAGACTTTCTATCGGCCGATAGTTTGATCGGGTCAAGTTGCTAGCGCGCACACTGAGCCAACTAAACAAACAGTCAGGTTGGTGATGAGTGCGCAGACTAGCCAACTTACAGTCGGTCGACTTTTCGAATGATTTGCTAGTTTAGTTTGTAAGCGAGTTTTGAAGAGAACGGTCGTACAATGAAAATTAATTTACTTTTGTCTAGAAAGGTTATTATTGCTCTCATACTATGGAGAAGAGAATATTGGGTGCATCCAATCCTCAGTCATAGATTTATTGAATGGAAAAAATTACACGATGCTTTCCAAATTACTCGATCATCCGAAAAAAAATCATCCCAGTCAGTTCAGCCTTCTGAAGCTGAATATTTGATTTTACTTACATGGCTAACATAACATACCTACCTACATAGCATATGGATGCTAGACAACAGATTTTTTACCAGGTAGGTAATTAAAAGGGAATGAAATGAATTAATACTTTAGCAAATCCTAAACCACCCAAAAAGATTTGGTGAACATTCTGGGTTAGATTAGGTTAGTATGGTGATCATTACATAAGCCAAATTAAAATTCATCATTCAATTTCTGCCCGGCCGGTTCTGGCAGGTTCGATTCCTAGCGTGGTAGACTGGGATATTGAAACTTTGCACCACTCAGTTCGTCGATCGTTATCACGCGAAATTTGATGCAAAAAAGTAAGAAATTCTGATCTCGCAAAAAAAGTCAGCTGCTTCATACATTTTTATATTTTCATTATTAATTTTTGTATGAAACAGCTGATTTTTTTTCGCGGTTTCAGAGTTAGTCCCATAATAAAAGTTGTTCAGTTTGATGGTCCGGATGGATGGCCATTATTAATAAACCCTCGACTGTCCGGCGCCAAAACTCGGAGCGAAATGAACGATTGGCCGGGCCGGCCGACTAAACAATCGTCGTGTGTGCGCGCGTAGATATGAGCCAATACTGATTAACCAGTCGGCCGATAGTTTGCCGACAGTTTAGTCGGGAAGCCCATCCAACTTATTTATCCGCCGACACCGAATCGTTCTAGTGTGTGCACTCGCATACACCTTCATACTGATTGAGAGTCTGACTAAACTGTCGGCCGATAGAAAGTCTGTAGTCTGCGAGCACGCTTAACCTCCGCAATCGCTGGGCCAGGCGCTAAACCATCGAGCTCCGCTAGCATTGACTGTTTTGAAAATTGAAACTCAAACTGGGACTTCAGTTAAAGGGATTTTCATGCATATAAATAGTTTATAATAATCCCGTTATTCATAGTAACGAATTGATATTGATTGATTGATTGATTGATTGAGGAGCTCGGTGCGCAGCGGTTTAGCGCCTGGCCCAGCGATTGCGGAGGTTAAGCAACGTTCGCAAGGGTCGTTCATGGGATGAGTGACCAAAATTTATTATCTCGAGCTCCTCCATGCTTCGGAAGTTAAGCTGTTGGTCCCGGCTGCATTTGCAGTCGTTAACACCCACCAATCCTCATTGGGCCCGCGTGGTGGGTTATGGCCCATCCTCCTTACCACCCATAAGGAAGGCCTGTGCCCCAGCAGTGGGGACATTAAAAATGGCTGATGGACGATTGATTGATTGACTGGGACGAGATGCGATGTTTGTTTTTCGTTTTATCCATGGCGGCAGGTATGCTTTTCTTCTAGCATTCCCTCAGCTTCAATTTCCGTGGATGCTGTGACCGATGTGAGTATAGAGTATTCTATCCCCTTCTCTGATGTGCCTCTGTCTAGCAAAGTTCAACCTTACTAAATAGTTTCGAAACACGAGGTATATCTTGCCTAGGTTGATGCTCAATCCAGTAAAGCTCGAAATACAAAGCCGTCAAGTCCTGAAAATTGGTTTTTAAGAGATTACGCTTCGACCACATAAGCCGAATAAGAAAAAAATAGCTTCTTACCCATTTGGTAGTAAAGGGAAGCGTTTTGGTCCCTGGCAAAATGGATCGAAGTCAACTTCTGCCGTTCCTAACTGCCTCCTCTGCTGAAACCAGAGGGATCTTTGGCGCACACCGCCCAGAAAAAGACAGATTTATTTGTTATTTCTTTGCCGAGTGTTAAAGCTGTACCAAACAGTTTAACAGGTTGCGGGATTTCAATGTCAAAAATCGGCATAGAAAAGCATTGCGTGATCTGGACGTGAATAAGGCCAGGTGGTCTAGGATGGTAAACTAGCATAATAGTTCTTAGAACCTGCATGCCTGAGTTAGCTCCGGTATTAACGCGCCTTTACCGCCTGTTTATGGCAAAGGGACAAGCAGGTACCAAATTTATGGAAGTTGACCAACGAGTGACTTGTGCCTAGAAAGGGCAGTCGTGTCGACCCTGCTTACTACAGGCCTATCTCCGTCACCTATATTCACTGTAAGATAATGGAACGTGTATCGGACCATAGGTTTCTGTCACATCTAGAAGCAAGCAACTTCTTCAGTGACCGTCAATATTGGTATCGCCGAAACCGGGCCACTGCAGATCTTCTAGCATACGCAACTTACATACAGACTGAAGCCATCGAGATATATGGAGAGGCGCTCGCTGTTTCTATTGATATCTCAAGGGAATTTGACAGGGTGGTGTGGCATGATTTTGTTTGAGTTGTAAGCTTCCAAGGAGAAAAAAAAGGATGTGACATGATAGCCCTATTTAAAATACAAGCTTTCATCATATGGACTTCCCACTGGTTTGTGTGTCTGGATATTGGACTTCCTGAGGGATCGGTTGATTAGAGTTGTAATTGATGCCTGGTAGTCCAACCAGTTGGCTATCAATACCGGAATCCCTCAGAGAACGGTACTCTCTGCTACACTATTTCTGCTGCATTTTAATGACCTAGTAATAATGACCGGTATTTTGGGGTACGCCAGATGACAGCACCGTTGTAGAGAGTTAATGATGCTTCAGCCAGTGCAGAACAGGGTAAATGTTAGGGAGGCGATTGTCAGACGCATACATGAACCTATCGATGCAGGCAGTCTTCTAATAGGGCGATGCCAATCAAGTCAAGCTCACTCCATTAAAACCCGGGCGTTTCTGTTCTCTGCTAAAGTAAAAATTTCAACCTGACTCTTTTTAAGGTGTATCCGTATGTAAGGTGTGATTACTGAATATACAATACCGACACAAAGCACAATATCTTAAAAGCTTGCGTTTTGGCAAAGGTGATATAGTACTTCACGCCGTAACAGCTGCTCAATCTGTACCAAGCGCAAGTTAGATTATGTAATCGTATATACATATATAGTACTGCTCTTATCTTTGGGTTAACCCGTCCCATCAGTTTCTATTCATTGAAGAAGCAACAAGTCATCAGTATCAAACCACCAGCCAAACAAATCTTAAAAATACATAAACATCGAAGATAATAATTTATCGTTGAAAAATCTCAAAAGTATGATAGTTACTTATAAAAAAATTAAATAACTCGTTAGCTCGTTTTGCTATGTCGAGGATCAAAGGTTTTATAAACAAACAAAGGTGAAAGATATATCGGTTTCATTTCAAAGATATAAACTAGGTAGGTAGTAAACAAGAGTTAAGTGCTTTCTTATAAACAGGAAATAATTTCAAAAAGCGGGAACTCTGTTGCTAAGAAAACATAATATTTCAAAGTAAATTAAATCGCAATTGGAACTTCAAGTCATAGTATAATAATGAGTAGGTACTTGAGTATTTAGTTTAACGTACATAATCGTGTATTGTGAATAGTACCTTTACTTTATTATAGTAACAACTAACAGCCGCCCGTGACTTCGTCTGCGTGGATATTTTTTTTATGTCCCTCGGAAACAATACTTTTTTTCGGGATGGAAGGTACCCTATATCCTTCTCAGTACCCCTGACAACGTGTATGTTAAATTTTATAATGATCGGTTCAGCAGTTAAGATGTGAAGGCGTAACAAACAAACAAACAATACGGACTTTCGCATTTATAATATTAACTAGCGGCCGCCCGCGACTTCGTCTGCGTAGACAGTGTTTTGGCTATCCCTCGGGAACAGTACTTTTTTCGGGATGAAAGGTATGTCCTTCTCTGTCCCTGTGAAAACGTGTATGTAAAATTTCATGTTGATCGGTTCAGCAGTTAAGATTTGAAGGCGTAACAAACAAACAAACAAAACGGACTTTCGCATTTATAATATTAATAAGTAAGGATTTTTAGTTTATTCTAATAACGTCAATAACCATGGAAATTTTAAACAATAGGATTTCATTTATTTGAATTAGTCAAATCATTTATTTTATCGTCATTAATTTAGGTCATAGTTCCAAAAATAGCGATCGAATCAAATCGCAAATTTTCAACAAGAGAACTAAGCTTCGCAAATGTTCATCATAAATCTTTGTTCTACTAATGAACTTATATTTCAACTTTATAAGTACCGGCTATTATTAACTTTCTACCTACACCGTTAAGTAACATTTAGAATTTCTACGAAGCGCCGATTTTACTAACACAAATATTTAATTTTGTTTGTTGAAGCGATTTCGAGTTTCCCTTTAAAATATTCAACTTTTAGACATCTTAGATACGATTATGTTGAACTTCTTGATATTAAAGTCTCTTTACTTAGCCTCGTTTCAAAATATTTCTTAGTTTGATGTTAGAAAGCATTTTCATTTAGGACGCTTACAAATCTCAGCGACAGCTTGCCACTGTTTTTGTCGCTTGTCTGTAAGCTCCCTTAAATCGGTATGAGTCGGTACTTACCGATTTAGGCTGGCCGCAGACCTACCGGTTTCATTTCTTTGCTTTGCTGTTCTACCTTGCTTGAAAGACCGCCGACCAACCAGGGTAATTTTCAATCTATTGCATTTTATCGGACTAGACCAAATTGGCAAGATAGCCATTAGCTTGGTGTTATCAAATATCATCGCCTGGATTGTGAAGTAGGAAGCTTTTAGGAGATATGCCACCCTGAACATGGACTCCGATCGTTAAAAATAAATCGATCGCTTATTTATACAAGATGTTTGGTAAAGCCTAATAAAGCTGAATATGGTAGATAGGGACCATAAAACTGAACAACTTTCACTATGGGACCAAATCTGAAACAGCAGTTTTTTTTAAACTAAAACTAAAACTTCGCATTGCAACCCAGACGACGATATTTGATAACACCAAACTAAAGGCTATTTTGCCAATGTGGTCTGGTCAAAATATGCGATAGATTGAAAATGAGCCTCTTGGCCGGCGGGCCATGGTAGGACAGCAAAGCAAAGAAATGAAACCGGTAGGTCTGGGGCCAACCTTAAGGGAGTGCTGGCACGGAGGTTTGCACATATATATGCAAAGTCGCTAAGAAAACTCCGATAGCGAGATAACTTATACTATGGTACTGGCTTCAAAAGCATACTTTTTCGAGCAACAGTATTGAAAATATGATTTGATTTTTGAAAATCTACAACTACTACCACTTTGTGGACCGTTTAATTAGGGATGGAAGAGGGGAGGAGGAGGAGAAGCCCCCTTCGAAGGAAGAGTTGCAGAGCCTAATGATCTTTGAGAAAAATGAAAATGTAATTTTGAGGCTAGGTATTCTAAAATGACATAATTTCAAAAGATTAGGTCATTTAACGGGGGGCGAACGAGAGAAAAAGAGGAGAGTAGAGAAGGTGCCCATATACCCCATATCCACCACGTTTTCTGTTAAAAAAATTATGGTGTGTAATTTTTTTCTGTTGTCTGTTAAAAAAATAACCTCCTTTGCGCTCTCCTTAAACTTCTAAGCTATACTCGGGACCTACAGGGGTAAAGCAGGTTCGATTCCTAACTAAATTGGGGTCAAAACAAAATGGCGTCGCAATTTTCTTTTAGTTTCATCTTTTTTTTTCTTAAACTCCAATTTTACTGCTGTAACACTGTGTACAACAGCCTTTCTAATCTGTGGATAGCAATGAAACAAAACGTAACTGACAGCTATATTAAAAAAGGCAATTAGTCAATACAAAATAAAAAAAACTGGATTTCAGATTCTTTTTCTCAAAAACTACAAGATTCTGCAAGATGAAACTTTGGGAAGACTTGTTATAATAAAACATTTCTGCTGAAAATTTGTCATTATCAAAAGCAACGGTCCAGGGTTTGAGAAAAACTGATTTTGCTGGGGTCACGTTTTAAACATTACCCTGGCAAAAAAAGTTGTTTCAGCCTGGAACCAAATACATTAATAGATAGCTTTTGTTGCATAGTAAATGTTAGCAAATAGCAAAAATTGTGTGTGTTATTTAAGTTTTTGCTGTGGTAACGTTTTGGGATTTCCCAGATCTCGAAAACGGTTCAACGCAGAAGTTTGAAAAAAATGCCACTAAGAGACCTTAATTTGTTTAAATTTGTTTAAACGTTAATTTTTTATTTGGTTGTCGCAAACCAACGTAATTAAATGGTTTCGAAAAACAGAAAAAAACGAATTTGCAAGTAAACTAGTGCACTTATAATTAAATAAACAGCTGTAAAAAATAGCCGTGGTAGACACTTACTACGTCAAGAAGAAGGTTTAGATTATTATTTACATTTATTTATGGTTGAGTGCCTTCAAAGTTTTAACTTTCGTGAATCATTCATTACATTCTTTAAAACTACTATTAATCGCGTAAATGTATTCTTTGATATTAATAAACACGATATTAATTTATAAAATAGAAAACTAGTAAAATCTTTGCAATATGAATTACACTTTTCTTCATAACTGTACAAAACATCGGATGCTAAGCTGCTAATTTGCAAAGATAACCCGTACGTATGGTGCGGTCGCTTTTTAGTGACCTTTACAATTTGGTCGGCTTATTCAAGAATTGCTGTCTCAATCTTGTTTTTGTTAAAACTTTCATGATAGGCGTAATTGAAAGCTGAAATTAACAGGAAGGAATGTTAATGAATTACTTAAATTTGTTTAATGTATGCCATGTGTCTTAATGTTATGGAAACTGTGTATTCGATCGCTAAAGCACGACCGGTCTAAAAGGACATGTCCTAATTTGGGCCACGTCTATGTACACCACCCTCAAAGATGGAGAAAAATATGCTGATTCTGAGAAAAATACAAATAATTTTATAGAATGCATGGTTAAATGGTTATTAATAAAAACAGATCAATATTTTTTACTTGAAATAAAGCGTCAAATATGGCAACTCTCCGTTAAAAAGCCGTCAGTGGGCGCATTCTGCCAGACAAATCGTGGAGTCATCGATTGCCATTTTTAACCATGGAAAGTATAGCGGTAGTGAGTGTTTCTACACGGTGCAAGTAGCCCGCGCAAGTTGAGCACTTGCGCAAGTTACATGCCCCGCGTGGAAACACGTAAAGCGGGTCTAGCTCCATAGCATTGTACACCCGCGCAAGTAACCCGTGCCTCAACGTGCGCAAGATACATGCACCGTGCAGCACTCTTATCGCGCGACCGACGAGCGAGTGTAGGAGGCCTGCGGCTTGATTGCTTTGTCTATTTTTTGGTTTATGACGTCAGTGCACTGTCCATCCTTGTCATCGTGTTATGATATGACAAGGACGGATAGAGCATTGCTTTCGCTTTGAGATAGGCGGTCTAGCTGCCGGTATTGTTCAATATTTTACTTTGCATGGTTAAAATGTACTCTCTATGGCGATCGATGACTCAAAGATTTAACTGGCAGAATGCGCCCATTGTCATTGAGTTCTACCTACTCTCCTAACACAGACGTATAAGAAGTTGTTAACATCTTCCGCCATGATGCTTTTTTTATGCGTTTTTGCATTTTGTTTTATGTTCCTTCCAGAAAACAAAGCGATTTTAAAGAAATTGAATGATTAGAAACTGTTTATCGTGTCTTTATCTATTTTTTGGTATACTGTACAAAGACGTGGCCCAGACCTCATACATTTTTGGACATCACCTTTATCACATTTGTTTATATCTTTATATCCTGTAAAGTTACAAAACCTAAAATTCTTGACGTAATAAGTGTCTACCACGGCTATTTTTTATAGCTGTTTATTTAATTATAAGTATACTAGTTTACTTGCAAATTCGTTTTTTCTGTT
Organism: Agriphila tristella; assembly: GCA_928269145.1. Taxonomy (NCBI): domain Eukaryota; kingdom Metazoa; phylum Arthropoda; class Insecta; order Lepidoptera; family Crambidae; genus Agriphila; species Agriphila tristella. The sequence continues at coordinate 17,301,500 of OV743443.1, forward strand.
TTTAGAAACTATTTAATTACGTTGGTTTGCGACAACCAAATCAAAAACTAACGTTTAAACAAATTTAAACAAATTAAGGTCTCTTAGTGGTATTTTTTTCAAACTTCTGCGTTGAACCGTTTTCGAGATCTGGGAAATCCCAAAACGTTACCCCAGCAAAAACTTAAATAACTCAAGAACCATAACACACACAATTTTTGCTATTTGCTAACATTTACCATGCAACAAAAGCTATCTATTCATGTATTTGGTTCCAGGCTGAAACAGCTTTTTTTGCCAGGGTAATGTTTAGAACGTGACCCCAGCAAAATCTGTTTTTCTTAAATATCTTAAAAACTACAATTCACACAAATTTTGCTATTAGTAAACAAATTTCTCCTCATGACACACTAATTATCTGATAAGGTCTCATCTCTCTAAAGCACAACTTTTTGCTGGGGTAACGCACTCCATTTAACCGGTCGGCCTATAGTACCAATACGAACAAGAATTGTTAACGACATAATCGCCTAAAACGTCACGTTTTCAAGTTGTAAGCTATTAAAGTTGAACTGGTGGCGACACCACTGGGTAGATTTGAAGCTAAAATAAAACGTAGGTATGGGCTCTAGAATATTGTTTTATGGTCATCTAGGTCCCGTCTAAGTTGCTACGGGTGAGCCGATTTTTTCTAATATTTTTCATTATTTATTCATCTATAAAACAGCTTATGTCACTTTGTTAGATACCTACTTATTATAGCGTGCGCATGATGCGTGCCTAAATAAATAACGTAATAATGCGAGACGTAAGTATTCGTTTTGAGATTATTTATTATTATTGCTATTCTTTTTGCTTTGCCGTTGTCGCGTAAAGAGACTAATGATTCTGCAAAATAATAATATTTGTTCACGATCGAAACTTGTAAAAGTTAAAAGTTGTACCACGGGTCGGGAAAGAAATTTTATTTTACAATATTTATTAGTTTATTGTTTTGTTACGCAATGGCGACTCTTGGAAGGTTTGTTCTGTTGATAATTTTCATCTCCTAAAAATAGGTTGGATAAGTATTAGAGACTCTTTGTCTTTGAAATGTGGGAGAAATTAAAACTGTCATTGTCAGTATACTGTCATTTTACGTGTTTTGGCTGGTAAATTTTTGGAGCGCTCAAGCACAGGTCTGTCCTCAAGGAAGGCTCGCGGCCGTCTGAAATTTCGGTGCAAAGAGGTAAAGTAATATAGCTTCCCAGCGCAAAGAAAGGGACAACAATAGCGCACGCATTCCAAAATAAAATAACGTAAGCGACATTATGAAAATAGTTGATTTATTAAAAAACTAAATTATTTTTGAAAAAATTGGTTTTATCAAAAGTTGGAACTATTTATTACTTATCTTATTAACCTAATTTCAGTTCAAACTATGAGTCCGTTTGCTTACAGTACTGCAAAAATGATATGAGAGGCATCAACTTTGGATTTTTTTTCTATCGAGAAAATTGTTTCCATTCATGTTTTGAGCTTAATCAAAAAATTTAGTTATTAGTCTATTTTAACATATTCCAAAATTAGAACAATAGTAGTAGGATCAATAGGACTAAATCTAAATTGAAAACCATGAAAATCCACGAGGTATCCTCTTAAGTTTTCGGTTTAGTGAAAATAAAATATTTTCATTCTAAAGCTTTTTAGTAACTACGTATCAATAAAAAATAACTTTAAAAAAACCAGCCAAGTGCAAGTCCGACTCGCGCACGAAGGGTTCCGTACCAAAAACGGCAAAAAAAAAAACACGTTTGTTGTATGGGAGCCTATAAATAAATTTTTATTTTATTCTGTTTTTAGTATTTGTTGTTAAAGTGGAGACAGAAATACTCGTACATCATCTGTGATAATTTCAACTGTCTTCCTATTACAGTTACAGATACAGCCTGGTGACAGTCAGACATTCGGACAGCGGAGTCTTAGTAATAGGGGTCTCGTTTTTACACTTTGGGTACCCTGAAAAAGTTAGTCAAGAGAAACACACAATAGAAGCATGATTTTCGTATAACAAGGTCCTCATTAACATTTCCCCCAGCACACAACGTTAACTAACCCATGTTCTCTTATAATTTACGGTTTATCCGAGCAAAGTGCTACCTATTACTCCAGATGCGCTCATACGGACATCTGTCCGTCCGTAAACCGCATTCTAGCTTGAAAGCTATTTCCAATCTATCTGCAAAATGGCGACGGAAATAGGGTACCTACTGAATATCGATTCGACATGATGTTACTAGAGAAACGAGGTAAGCATAACGACAAAATTATCTTATTACGTCCAAAGTCTAGGAGCGTGCTATTTTCAATATCTATTTTTGATAACAATCATGAGGTATTTTAAGAATTTTATGCAACTACAAAAATTTTAGATTTGTTTAAATTATAGGCATTCACAATGCTATTTTTATATCAAGCTAATAAATTTAATAGAAAAAATACTAGAAAAAATCGACTCACCCGTAGCAGCTCAGACGGGACTCGAACCCGCACCCTTGGGATTCCGGCCCAATGCACTGACCAATTATGCTACTAGCGAATCGGCTAGTGGGAGTTGCGGCATTGTGACAAAATATTTAAAAAATACTATTGTGTTATTAATATAAATTTCAAAAATACTGTGATTTGGGTAGACAAGTGTTCTGAAATCATTTTTGGTCATTTAAATTGAATGTGGTAAATAAAAATTTACTGAAAAAAAAACTTTTTTAAAAACATGTTTTTAAAACGGACTAAATTATTACAACAAAAAATCGGACTAAAAAAATTAAAACGGTCTAGTAAAAACAGACTAAAAAGTAAAAAATAAATTCTTCTGTAAATATTTATAACACTATAATATTTATACCTACAGAAAATTTAAACCTAAAAACGTGGGGCGCATTTTATAAAATTTATCATCCATGTAGTCTTTAGCCTGCGCCCCACGTTTTTAGGTTTAAATTTTCTGTAGGTATAAATATTATAGTGTTATAAAATATTTACAGAAGAATTTATTTTTTACTTTTAAGTCTGTTTTACTAGACCGTTTTAATTTTTTTAGTCCGATTTTTTGTTGTAATAATTTAGTCCGTTTTAAAAACGTGTTTTTAAAAAAGTTTTTTTTTCAGTAAATTTTTATTTTCTGCTCTTTAGTTAACGAGCTAAGACCAAAAATATACCATCTCCTATCGGAGCACTCGTCAAGACGATTCAAACGAGCCCAATCTCGATGGGGTAGCGTGGTTTTATTAAATAGTTCCTTTGTCCTTCCTCCGGCTCCATCATCAGACCCTGGAAACTATTTCCCAACAAAGAACTCGTCAAGACGATTCAAACGAGCCCAAATTTGATGGGGTTGCACGGTTTCAATATTGAATTCCTATGGCATGGCCTTTCGGCTTCATCATCAGACCCTGGACCTCGTCTCCCATTAGAGTACTCGTCAAGACGATGCTAACGAGCCCAAAAACGATGGGGTTGTATGGTTTCATCATAGAGTTCTTGTGGCCTTCTTCCGGCGTCATCATCAGATCAGCTCAATGACACCATAATATTACATTGCCTTCCAGTTCTGACCTATGTTCAAAGTTTCAAGTCTCTAGCTCATCGGGAAGCTAGGATAAAATCGTTCACAAACTTTGTGGAGAAACACACAAACAAACAAACGCGAAAGCAACCTAATAAAAACGTGTTAAAATTTATTCAAAAAGTGTGTTCAATTTTGGTTATGTCCGGGTTTCTTTTCGTTACTTTTTTTAGTTGTAGTTTTACTGTAAAACAAGAAGATAATCCTACTTTCATGGTTGTATTAAATGATAAGAAACACATATAAATTGTTCCTGTATCGCCAGTAATAAATTAAATATCATTTTCAGAGAGATGACAAAGCCTACATTATTTTTACTTTTTGCCACCATCAGCGCTGCGATCGATTATGATGTCAGTTTGCAGTTGCAAAAAAAGTCGGCGTTTTCGCGCGTGATTTTCGACAGTGTCCCCAAAAAGTCATCTATTGTTTTCATATTTGAAAAGATAAGATTTTAATACTTATATTGTAGATTGTTTGTAACATTAGTCAGCTAACTAAATACAACATATCATTTTATTAACTATTACATGGACTAAATTGGTCAGGCAATGTTAGGTACGAGTCCGTTCGCTCAGATAGTGCCCTTTTATCTCGCCGCCTTTGCACGTGCCGCTTCTTGTCAAAGGATGCCGTCGCATAAACAAAGGATACCGTGTGCGGCGTACACCCGCAAGTGAATTTGGATTTTGGCAGTTTACATAGAAGTGCCGTAAACTGCCGTAGTGAAAGGTTGTGTTTGTTACCGGTATTCCTGTCACTGAACACAAGTGCTTGTGGGTGTACCGACACTATCTAAGCGAATGGACTTTTAACAGTAACACAAGAGTTTCAAACTTCGCTTTACTACATTTTGATAAACTAGTTGTGTTATTACTGCAATAGAGCATTAAGCTACCTTTTGATAATCTAAGAGTTATGAAAATATCTTCCATTTTTTTATTTGTGTTTAAAGTCAGCCAAATCTGAGATTTGTATTATCAATTGGTAAAATGAAACCAAACTTAGGCGAAGTCGACTATGAACAAATAATACTTTAGCGATATTGAAATAGGGTTCATATTCCTATGCGACTGCATAAAGTAGATAAGCCCTTTTATTTATATGCTATCAATCCCAATAAGTACCCTTAATTCCGATAGTAGGCGAAACTAGGAAATTCTACTCAACTTCGCCTGGATTTTCAACCGTCAATTTCTTTCAATTTTCTTACTGCACATATAGTTTTTGTAAGTTGTAATCATAGAGTGGAAGATCATCATTGATTTGATGACATGCAACCGTTTCGATTCAAATATTAACAATGAATTGGCGAAAAAAGGGATGATGACTAATGAATAAAATAACGAAATACTAATAAAAATCGTAAACATATTAAACTTTTAGAGTAGCTTGTATACCTCTTGGTTTTATACTAGGCGTATATTGTAGTATATTGTGTACCTATTAAGTATTTGTTTTATGACCCTTCAGGGCAGACAAGTCCATTTAAAAAGTATAAAATTTGTTAAAATAAATAATACATTTAATTAGTACGTTATATTTATAGCAAATTCGTCTAAGAAACCATTTTGATAAACACAATATTTAATATAGCTGCCGAACAAATTTCCTACGCGTTGCATACAAACTACTCAAGCGTGACGTTATAACTGAGTAGCCGTTAGTATGGAGCATTTTCGGGTGAGTCCAATTTTGTGCATTTCAAACTGTGATATCTCGGGCAGTTTTCATGCTAGCGAAATAATTATTTTACCAATGTTTCTTTTTTTTGAGAGGTAATTTATGTAACATACAATAAAAAAAAGTAATCATGCCTATTAAAAAAAAATGTTAAAAGCAGGCGAAGTAAGGGAATTTGACGGTAATTGTCGTTTTTTTCTTGGAAGATTAATTTGAGTACTTATCTGTTCTTCGAATAATTTCCGACTTTCCAAATAGACATTCATTCACAGATAAAGAGAATGATTACGAATTGTCAAAATTTATTGAACATACTAATTAACTATTTGATTTCTGATCAAAGCAAACTATCTCAAAGAAATTGTTAGGTACCTATTATTATGGTTTAGCCAATAAATTGATTATCTTTTTGTTTTGTAGAGCTTCTGACTGGCATAACTATAAATTATGTCACACCTAGAATTTGTGTGTGAATTATATTTGTACTGTTAGCACAGAATAATATTATTAAATAATGGTACTAGCGTACAAGGGGGTCTATAACGAAAAGTTTAACGCGATACACGCAGCTGCGTCCGTGCTTCGTTCTGATTGTTTCCTGTTACAAAGCACTTGCCTAATGCGACCGCAAATCACAAAGTGACCGCAAATCAATTCAATCCTACTCTATTTTAAAATTAAACTAGAGTTAATACTTAGGTATTAACTAATATGATTAGTCATGGGTTGTAAAAAGGTCACTTAAATTCACACTGCTATTTGTATACCTGCCCCCCTAGCATGACCAACTAAACACGATATACCTATATATCGCGTGTTTTAGCATTTTATCGACAAGCAACTGTCAAAATCCATTGTCTTTTGACAGTTAAACGTGATATCATATAGCGTTTCTGTGGTCATGCTGTGGGGGGCTGGTTTTAGTTATTAAATTCAATTCAATATTTTATTGCACACTACGCTTTAAGGGTGAGCTGTGGATAATGTGGCTGGTTGTATAAGTAACTACTTAATAATTATTTGTAAGCATAGCTATTAACAAACGTTTGTTGTCCCTGCAAATAAATAAATGTAAAAAGAATGGAAATTTTTAAGTAAAACATCATATAAAACATATTTATATTCCTGAATAGTCACAAAAATACAAATGGGAGAGAAAACATAGAAATGACTATCATATTGTCAGTGCGCATTTTCTCCACAATGGAATCACGTCTCATTCAAGCCTGGAATATGGTCTAATGACAATTCATAACGGCAGGTCATACAATTTTGTTAGGAATGAGGTCAAAGCAATCTTGCTGGGTTGTAAATGTCGACTTATCTTCGAGATGATGAGGTTTTCTCGAGTTTTATTTTATGTGTTAGCTGACTATTGAATTTACTGTTAGATGCATAATATTAAAATATAATATTTATGGGTAATGGTGACGAGGACATCAATATTTACCATGATAGTGAAATTTGGTGCGGTTCGCGAGTGGTCCAGTTTTCGTTTACTCCAATTTGCGGTTGGTGCGATTCGCGGTTTGTCAATATATTATATTAGGTACCCATTAATATGAATGCCTAAAGCGGCCTCTACACTACAAGGCGAAGTTCCTCGCCGAAGTTACCCGAGTACGAAGTGCGTCGCTACTCGCCCAACTTCGGGAGGACCTCAATAAAATTGCTCACGTGTTAGGCAACATTGATGATGTGCAAATGGCGTCCATGTTTTCTTTAACGGATCTAAGCGTCATATTTTTATATTTATGATATCCTTATGTTTTGGGTCCCGTTTTACGGACTCTGTTTGAAATTAATAATAATAGCGTTTGTTCCTGTAACGTAACTTATGGCCAAAACGCAAAACTTTTACCAAAACGTCAAAAACAATACAAAAACATAATCACGGTACATACGTCTTGTCACAAATCTGTTATTTTTTACTGAAGATAGCCGTGTGGTAAGCCACTTCGTATTCGCCCGTGTCTGTTCCTTTAACACGAGCATTAAATCTAACAATGATTGGAAGTTGCCCATGGCAAGCCGAGGATGCACGAAGTTATTCGAAATGCTTCTCTACACTCTCGTCTTCGCCCAACCTCGATTAACTTCGCGAGTGTAGAGGCCGCATTATAAAAGTAGCTTTGGAATGAATACAATTTACAATTTTTGACCAATTGATCCAAGTCCAATTTGCGATTGGTTCGATGGTCACCTTTTAATAGGACAGCCCCCCTAGCATGATCGACGAAACACGATATATATCGCATGATATGGCATTTTATCGACACTCAACCAAACTCAACTGTCAAAATCCATTGTCTTTTGGCAGTAAACGTGATAAAGCGCTGTATCAAGCGATATAATATCGTGTTTTGATGATCATGCTAGGCCTACATGTCGTCGAGTATGTACACTGAGAAAAATGTCATTTTGGAGTAATCTTAAAATATCGTGGCGTACGTTTAAATTAAGTGCGTTGTCCTAAAATAAGAAGATAATAGGTTTACATTACGCTATCTTGAAACGTGTTATGATTTAATCGAATTGTTTGGTTAAATAAGGCAAAATTATGACACTTATCATCGTAAAAATTGGTCACCTAAAATAATATTGTCTTCTTCATATTATAATACTATGTAATAGAAAATAGCCCACTATCCTATAAATTTGTATGATATTAATAAATAAGATTATAATTATAAATCACAAGAAAGTCACCTTCCATAAAAAGATTTCATAGTTTTTGAGGACAAGCATCTCAAAAATACGATGAAGTCCTCTTATAGTAGTATGATAAAATGATGTAACAATTCCTTTTATTTTAATATTACATACGCTTAAAATATAAGGAATTAGCATCAAATTTTATTATTAAAGTCATATAATTTAAAATGTATCCTACAAAAATACGATTACAGAAACTTATTAATTTTTGTATGATTCCTAAAAAATACGATGAATGGATAAAGCAACTCATGACTTGCTAAAACAATGGAATCTAGCTCAATATTTACAACGTTTTGAAGGTAAGTTGCCAAGCCTATGTTGTGCGTGCGCTGTGCACACTTCATTGGGGGGAAAGAAAATTAACTTTTTATATAAAACGTATCATTTTGGAGGACAAAAAACGTATTTGGGGTAAATTTTAATCTTTTCTTCATATAAAGTGTACTTATCATTTTAAGGAAAAAAATCAAATGATCATATTGCCATTGAAATGGACCTAAAACATTGAATTCTTATCACAAATTACATGTTTGGTTTTAGCTTAAAATCCGGCGGTCTTGACATCTTCGAAGCTTCATCTGACTAAAAGCTGCCCGGCAGAAGCTGAACACCACAAAGCACAAGTTTTTTTGCAAAAAAATAACAGACACACTAGCAGTTTGTGACGGTAAGGAAATTATTCGGGGGCCCTATTTTTGAATCCTTCGGCTGGCGTCGAGCGCTTGGTTTCTACTGATTTTCGTTCGACATTTGACTTTCCATATTTTTGAATCGCTCGACCGCAACGAGTGCCCCTACCCACTCGTTTACAGTCGAGTGATACGGCACGGCGAGCGATATTCTTTTCTACTTAAAACCAAAGATTTTTGTTTAACAGCCAATAGAAACATGGATATTACGTTCCGTTTTTGTTGTGGTAGTTACCAGTTTTCTCTAAATTCTGTATGGAACGGATAAAATTCAACATTTCGTACTTTGTTGGCAGTACGGAAACGAACGATTCAAAAATACGGAAAATCGGCGTCATGCGACTTGGAAGACGAATGTGACTTAAGTCGCATGCGACAAAACTATGTCATACGAGCGATTCAAAAATAGTGCCCCTGGTCTGTCCTCGTTTGACAAAAAAATAACGATCTGTGATAAATTGTCAACCAATAATTACCTATCTAATATCTTGTTATAATACCTTTCCCTATTAACTAAATTAATAATAATGTGTAGTGTTATATACAATAAGCATTAATTTTTTTCCAGATACAAAAAAAGTGACTAAATTCATTGCTGTCATATTACTCCTCGGTTGCTTATTCAACATATATATACCCGAAAAGATTGGCAAACATCACGAGCAGAAATATTGGACGGATTTGTAACCATCGTTGCCACAGAAGCGGATGTGCAAGTGGCAATCGAGGAGCGCCGCCAAAAGCTTCAAAATATCGGTATTACCTTGCAACCGCTTATTATTTGGTGCCCTGAGACAGGCGCGCCTCCTTTACAGTTTGCGACAATACTTTTTACAAGTTTCCTACACTGCCCGAGGCTGTCGATGTGACTTTTAAAATATTTCATGCTACTGCGGCTAAGGCTGCATTCAAACGATAACACACGACCCGACCTCAACCCGAACTCAACTCAAACTCACCTCAAACACAGCGCACCTTGAAATACATCGCTTACAATTTTGAGTCTTATGACAATTTAATAAGGTCCTGTGTAATGTCCATGTGAGTTTGAAGTGAGTTCGGTTTGAGTTCGGATTGAGTTTGATTTGAGTTTGGGTTGTGTACGGGTTGAGTTTGAGTTGAGTTCGGGTTGAGCGCGGGGAGTATGCAGTTGCATCGACAAAATATAAAAGAGCTTATTAATGTGTCATAAGACTCAAAATTGTAAGTGATGTATTTTAAGGAGTGGGCTGCGTTTGAGTTGAATTTGAGTTGAGTTTGGGTTGAGGTTGTGTCGTGCGTTATCGTCTGAACGCAGCTTAAGTATCCCACTGAAAGCTATAGCATTTGGCTTATTATCCAAATTGGATTTTACCAAGTCAAAACATCGTATGATGGTATGTCGCAATCTGTGAAGGAGACATTATATAGTCACTATATCGGTGTCACAATTAATTAAGTAAAGATGAAGTGTTACAGTTGTAAAAAAACTTTCCCTACGTTTTCTTCCCTCATTACTCATATAAGGAAAGAATGTATAAAAATTGATACTGGAGATTTTCCTAAAGATTGTTCTTAGTGTCATGAGTATAATTACGTAAGTAAGTTGTGACATGCCAAATAGGTATTTATTTTTTTCTATGTAAATTATTTTTGACTGACAAATACTGTGATTGTTATAAGCATATCTATAGGTACGGGACTATAAGCATGGTGTATTAAGCCGCAAGGGGGGCATTGTACTCATCCATATATTTACTATCGTAAACTCTGAAATCGAAAAAAACTGCTACTACTTAAGTAAATTTCGTCAAGTGTGAATGACATTTTATAACTAATTTTTTCTCAATTTCACGGTAATTATGTTGTGCCGAAAGTAAAATTTGTTCGCCATAATGAGTACAATTGAGTCCTTTTCGGATTAGTACACCGTAAGCTTATAAGCCTGTGTTATTATAATTAAGTACTATTAAGCGCTCAATTTGCGAAAAGGTACATTATTTTTGATGTTTTTTTTCTATTGTACAATACATTTATTAATAAATAATTACTTATACCTATAAAAGTAAAAAAAAAAATTTAATAATTAACGTTACTTACTTTCAAAAAGAAATATTGTAATAAAGGTACTTTTAAAAATAAATATAATTACTCTTGATTACTATTTCTGTTTTTTTTTGTATACACGTGTCTTCTAATTTTTACTTATATAATTATAGCAAATAAGGTGACTAATACCTTTAATTTAGTCCTACCAATGAAAATAGACTTTTCTCGTTTTTGGGTAAGATCCTACAATTTAGCAACGATTTCCTCATATCTCCTGTTTTAGCCTATTACTTTACGTGCTATTTATTATTACATCATCTTTACCTTGGGCTATCCTAGTACAGTTGCCATCAGATATACTGTAGCAGAAAAGGTGATCAAATACTTCTGAACAATTTAAAATATCAATAAATTCCATACATAGTTACAAAGTGTATGGAATTTATTGATATTTTAAACTGTTCAGAAATATTTGATCACCTTTTCTGCTACAGTATATCTAATGGCGACTGTACTAGGATAACCCAAGGTAAGAGGATGTAATAATAAATAGCACGTAAAGTAATGGGACATAACCGGAGATATGAGGAAATCGTTGCTAAATTGTAGGATCTTACCCAAAATACGAGAAAGGTCTATTTTAATTGGTAGGACTTAACTAAGGATATTAAGAAGTCACCGATAAATAGTAGCAAACAACCGAATATACGAGGACATAATTTCTAAATAGTAGGAAAAATATTAGGACCTAACTGGAGATATGAGGAAATCATCGAAAAATAGTACGAAAAATAATAGGACATAACTTGAGATATAATGAAAGTATATTATAATTTTGGGACATAACTGGGGTTAAGAGGATGTCATCGAGAAATAGTAGGAAACATAATAGGATATAACTCGATCTACTATGAAAGTAACCATAAGTAGTAGGAACGAGCATACAATATAAAAATATTGTATAATCGTTCCTACTACTTATAGTAGGACGAGCATACAATATAAAAATATTGTATGCTCGTCCTACCAAAGGTATGGTGACATGTCATCTTAAATACCGTTATCATCAGCAACAGTAGTATCATCGTACTTTTGGTGATATCGGTATACTCCGTACTTTAAGTGAATCCATCTTATTTTAATCTGAATTCACGTGGCCATTGGCCATTTTTCTCAGTGTAGCTCAAAGATTGTGACAATAAATAACCATAAATCTATTAAATTTATACAAGCTTAGTCCACGTTGAAGCACAAGAAATACAATGATATTTATTATTCACAGTTATGATTTGAATAAATATTACGTATCACAGACGGAAGATAGAAGCAATAAACACTGATATACAAACCTCACTTCATTTATGTCAAGGCGCTATTATAAGGTGTTCCAGATTTGGAACACTTCCAGGTTCCATCTAGAAACTTCCCACTAAAAGTTTAATACCAACTTATAGCTGTTCATATTCTTAAGCTCCGCGGGAAAACGTGACTAGGGGTCATAATGCAGGAGATTGGTAGTTTTCAACTACTTTAAGGTGCAACATTCAATAACACTTTCAGTTTATTCTTTTGCGAAGATATTTGGAAGTGCTTCAATAAGTTTTTATCTCTTAACCGTGAACTGGAACAAACAAAGTGTTTACAAATGATAATATTTGATACTTACATTCAGTTATGTAGAGACATTTTCAATATCTTTTTATTTTCCAAAAGAATTAGGTAACATTATCTGGTCTTTGTCTGTAATAAAAAGCGCCTTGTAGTCTTATTATCTACTAGTACTCCAAAAAATTTTAATTGAATATTAGGCAAAATAATATTATTAGAAATCCTACAACTTTTGCATTTTCAGGCTAATTCAAATACACTCTACTGGCCTTAACTTGTGTCATAGCAATTGGCTTTGGATAAAAAATAAAAGGTTTTTTTTTACTAGTGATTAGGCCAATTTAAGAAACTAATTTGAATATTTTAACATTTGGTCGCGTATTTATTTTTTTATAAATATATTTGTCGAGCGGACCTTGTACCGAAAGCTTATTCCTCGAAATGGTTTTGAGATTTCCAGTCATGTTCAGAAAGTTATCAAAGCCAATTTTATACAACAAGGCAAGTTTAAATATCATATAAAAAACGAAGGTAAAAATAAGTTAATAACTACCTAAGGCATTTCCTTGTCAATCCATAAAAAAGCTCCTATTAAAACTACGTTTTATATAAAAGTAAAAAGTCAGTAAAGATCAAATAGCTGCAAAACTGTTTTCCTCGCGGCGTTTCATAAAAGCTTATTTGCACGCGTTGATAAATGATAAAATTACAGGAAATCTACGTAGAATTAGATAGTTGGAATTAACTGCTCAACTTCTAACTATGAAATTTGAAAATTACCACTTTAAAACTGTAAACGTTGCACTCCATATAATTATATGTAACTGTTCACTATTAAACTTTGATTGTATAGGTACTATGTAGGTAATTCATGTCTGTTTTAATGATTTATTATTTATATTATACATACATACATACATACACTCACGCGTGTTTCCCATGGGGGTAGGCAGAGACTATGGATCGCCACCTGCTACGATCCTTACACACTATCCATCAATCTTTTCATACATGCGCTGCGGTGCCTAATAAAACTCTTGTACTTCTACTTAGCTAACAAAGTGGCGTATTATATCAATTCGATGCGAAAACCATCTATTATTTTATTCTAACTAACTTATACACACATCCGTGAACTCATGGCTCGTTGTGGGTACGTTTTGATATCCGGCGCACGAACGTCTATTGAAAAAAAGCGTGTAAAAACGTCCGATAAAGTATTTTTATGTGAAATATGAACAGCGCCATCTACAACCGAAAATCGAACGGAGATTAGATTTCCCATAGACAAAATTTGTCAAATTTAATTACTCTACTGATCGACTGAACTGAGTCGTTAGAAAATTTTCCCGGATTGCGAAAGGCGGGTGGTGTGATTCCCATTTAAATAAGTATATAATGGTGGATTAAAAATCGTATCCGCTGTTGGGTTCAACAATATGGTTGGTTTTTCAGCACAGAAAATGGTACCATTATAACTTCGTGAATTGATCTTTAAAATGTATAAATGTTATTTACTTTTCTCAACTGATTCTTAATCCAAAACAACAGAAAGAACCCAACTGAATTGATTTTTAAGTCCACTAGTGCGTTTAGGCGCATAATATCAGAAACGCAAAATAGCCAATTCGCAAAATATAAGATTCTTATAATAACAGATTCTCACAATAGCCAAAATTGTACGGGCAAAATGTCAGGAAATCAAAAACGCAAAATTAACTATAGCGATTGGGTACCGATGAAAATTGTCTCTTAAATCCAAGAAGCTTATACCTTGGAAGCTTCTTGCTTAAATGTTGTTGTGTTGTTGTCATTATGACATGAAAACGGAAACCTATCAAATTTTATCATGGCACCATATAAAAATTCTTGTCCGTACTATTTGATGTCAGTTCACAAACTGACGGATATGATATAACAACGGCTGTATAAATTTTGTGAGCTACAATCAATAGTGATTTACGATCCAAGTGTTTGTATAAAAACCCATATGCTGGGCACTTTATTGCACACATGTTATCGATGGGTAAAGCTCGAGTTTCCGATAGTTGATTATTTATTAAAACTAAAAGCATCTCATATTTTCATTGCTACAAAATTATTTTTCGTATTCACCATTAATTGAGTCAGTTACGTGCATTCTTCAAAATCCGAAAAATGTTTTGTAATAAAGATTTTATTATATTTTTATTTTACCTTTATTATCTTAATACTCGTACCCAGAAATAAAAATACTTAAAAATATCTCGTCATATTTTTTTTATTAGCAACCGTATTTATTATTTAGTGTCTTATTCTACAGGGTTTTTTGGAAATAAAATACCAAACACCTCGCAGGAGTAGATAACACCATAAAAAACATGATTTGTTCTACGACTTTTATGAAAAAAGACAAAATAAAACGATTTTCATCTTTTAAAGCGGCTCTTGGTAAAATGACAGCTAAGGATTTGACTCCCTTCACCCCGCCATCCTCTACATTATTTCGCGAGTCATTTATTACCGACATCTAATAAAAAAAATAGAAAAACTACTTAGAGAAGGAAAACCTACTAAAAACCACGCCTTGCCTGCCACACAACGGCGTTAAGAGACGATTAAAAGCCGTTTTAATAGGAAAGTCACATAACAAATGCTATGATGTTATGGGCTATTTAAATGGCCGATTTTGAAGTTGTCCGTATAGTTTTACTGTTTAGTTTTACTAGTAGTACTAAACGGAGAAAAATATCCGTTTATTTCTACTGGTAATCGCACAAAATTGAATCGCAGGTGATGGCGTCGATGTCATCTATGTAGTTGATGGCGTAACCTCAGTAACAATATGCAATAACGTAGTTCCAGTTTTGGCCACCGTATTAGATAATTTGTTCCAGTCACCTGCGGTACCTACTTGATGTATGGTCCTGTGCCTGCAGCCTATGCCGAATTGCCATTTACACGGCCGATTTTCGCCGTGCGGCGAATGTTGTGCGGCTTTAGTCATCCATGTAAATACCCCATTAGAAATAGACTCACAGATCAAAGAAGAGATTTTTCTTTTTTACGCGAATAGATTCCTGCGGTTGCTGGTGTTTTACAAATAACCCTGTATAATACGTATCTAAATAAATACATATTTTAGGTATATCATAAAAAGTCCTTATTTTAAAGTCAAACTATACTTACAAGATGTGAATACCGAGCCAAATGTTTAAGAGCATAAAGGATAACAAGTTAAATGCCTTATTTTGCGTTGTATCTCGCGCTTTAAGCATACCGCCTTCAAATGCTTATGTTAAGCGAGGTTTTTCCCTCATGACGCTTAAATGTCCTAATGTCAGAAATCGTTGTTCTAAGCAGAATTGCAAAAGACATGTCTTTTTCGGAATTCATAAGTAAATATAAAAATGATGCGGAATTAATGAAAAAAATAATTCGGGAACCGCTGATCTACACTATTGTGTACATAATAAATAACGCAATTTTGCGCGAAAATCTATTATATCGTTGAAAACTCCAATAAAATATGAAAAGCTTTTTTATTTGCAAGAAAACGGGTTGAAAGGGCTGATTTTGCAGTTCAATAACTTCAATTGACTTCAAATAAAATCGTTTACAGTCCATTCGTATGACAACGTGTTTTTAGAACGATTTTCCTCGAAATCCTTTCATTGAATGGCACAGAAAAATAGTCCATTACCAGAACTTGGACGCTCACGTAATGCCTTAGAAAACTACAAATTGGCTTTTAAAGTATGTACGTACTTACTTAAATTTCTTCTTTCATTTTAATTAACTTGTCCAGAACACAAGGTCCTTAAAGCTGCACAGAAAAAACGAAGTACAAAATGTTTTCACGCAAATAAAGAAAGCGTAATTCCGTGTTACTTTATTACTTTAGGTGAGTACATACGTACTCGTAAACGTTTTGTTTTAGAATTAATTAGAAAAAACCGGACAAGTGCAAGTCGGACTCGCGCACGAAGGGTTCCGTACCAAAAAAACGAAAAAAAATCACGTTTGTTATGTGGGAGCCCCCCTTAAATATTTATTTTATTCCGTTTTTAGTATTTGTTGTTATACCTAGCGGTAACAGAACTACAAATCAATCAAATCAAAATGGCCACTTTTCTATTAGTTCGCTAACTTAAAAAAAATAAAAATAAGCCATAAACTCCAAAATTACGCTTGTCAATTACAAATTAGGCTTGTCAATTCCATACAATACCAATATCTGTAATTTACATAAACATGCGACGTCTGACTTGATCGTTTAATTGCTTATTTTTAAGCTTTAAGTTAGCGAACGAATAGAAAAGTGGCCATTTGTGAAGGGAAAAAGGTTTGTATAAAAGAAAATTTTCAAAAAATTGTACGGAAAGACTTAAAAAGGTTTTTTCCTCTTTTCCGTCATAGAAATTCTAAGAAAATTAATCGCCGAAATGTTAGTAAGCGCATACCTTTAGCGCTACCGCAGACAGGCGACTTTTGTCTCCGCAACTATTTTGTCTCTCACATGATTTGTATGAAAAGTTGCCGACGACTGCGTCGCTTCGTGTGCGCGCTTCCATTTAAACCTGTGGACTTGAGACAGAGACAAAACAGTTGCTGGGCGACTAAGTTGCCTGTGTGCGATAGCGCTTAGAACCACCTTGTGTTTGTTATTATCGGGGCAAAGTTTGAACAACACAATTTAAAAAAAGAATTGTACGGAAAGACGTTAAAAAACTAATTTTCTTGTTTCCGTCATTTTAAATCGCAATATTACTAATAGACGGCGCCACCCGTGCGAAGCCGGGTCACGGGTGTCACATCACAGACATTGCTTTGATTCCAAAGTAAATAGCTAAATCACTTGTATTATGGGAATCAGAGAAAACGGTTGAACTACTAACACCTAGACCTGAGACAATATCAAAAAGTTTGTTTTCTAAATTGCCCCAGCTGGATCGAACCCGAGACCGCAGAAATGGCGATACCTTGAAAACCAGTGTACAAACCACTCAACCACGGAGGTCATCAAATGACTATCGTCACAACTTACTTTTTAGGGTTCCGTACCCAAAGAGTAAAAGCTAAACCCCTTACTTAGACTCCGCTGTCTGTCTGTCGCTCTGTAACCAAACTGTATCTCATGAACCTTGATAGCTAGACAGTTGAAATTTCCACAGATGATGTATTAAAAACAAACGGTATGACAACAAATACTAAAAACACAATAAAATAAACATTTAAGTGGGCTCCCATCTTTACCACAAACGTGATCATTTTGCCGTTTTTTTTTATATTAAAATTTTTTGCTTGATATTAATAACGACTAGACGCTTGAAATACTCACAGAATATTAAGTTGTATATTCACTTTAAAAATAAATAATTAAATTAAAATAAATATTTAAGGGGGGCTCGTGTTCTTTTACCAAACGCTTCGTGCGCGAGTCCAACTCGCACTTGGCCGGTTTTTTTGGTCGGGCAAAAAAATGTTCATATGTCCTTCCGGATGACCGTTTGTTCTCCTCTACAGGTCGCATTTCTCAACCGATTGTCGTGAAATTTTGTGAGCAGGTTCAAAAAATATACACAATTCTTTTTCAGTTTTACAGTTTTTCGAAATTTTTCAAAATGGCGGAGAAAAAAGAAAGCTGACATATGTAGAAAAAACATATGTCAGCCCGGTTTTCCGGCGCTTTTTTTTTCTCCTCTACAGGTCGCATTTCTCAACCGATTCTCGTGAAATTTTGTAAGCATGTTCGAAAATGATATAGATTTTTTTTCGAGCTTGTTTTATGAAAATTTTTGAAATGGCGGAGATATGTTAAGAAAATACATAAGTATTTCAATAGTTTCGAAAAATAATCAAAAATGTACAAAACTTTTTTGATGAGGGTGTAAAGTAAATTTTGATTTATTTTTTGAAGACTCAATACTTTATTTTTACTTTTGAAGGTTCATCAGTTAAAACATTTATGGCCAAAATAAATAAGGTTGTGACTTTGTGACAGACTGCATATATTATTTGCATAGATAGAATACTTATTAGTTAAAAAATCTAATATTATTATCTATTCTGTGTTATTTGTTTTTAAAACATGCAATTTGAGTTACTTTTTAACGCGTGGTCTACAGCTCACAGAGCCACTAGTTACTTAAAATATTTCAAGTACAGGATTAATCACAAGATATTATTTAACCTTCCCCAAACATTTGAGGTGGCACGTTTGACACATGTCACTACGGCCTTACCATATATCTCTGGGGTGGAAATAGTTCAGTGAAAACTTACTATAATACTACGGAACCCCGCCTGAATGTTAAACATGCGGATTCGGGACCATTTACATCTTTCGTAACGTGAATAATGTTACTTTCGATCTCGCAGAATACTAAGTTTCTTTCGAGATATTGTGTGAGAAGGGTGTTGACTTTTTCTCGTATCCGTATACGGCAATAAGTTTAAATTAACAGCGTTCTGAAACAAAAGCCTACGCCTACGTTCGTTAAAAAGTCTTTGGTCTTATTTAGCCTAGGATGAATTAACCACTTCGTCCAAGTATTTAGCTAATAAGTAAGAAGTAGAAATTGATCCTATTATTTTGCAAGCGCTTTTATACTTATTCATCCTATCATAGTTCATTCACTGTAGTTTTTTCTGTTATTATCCAGCTTGAAGGACCAAAATGTATTTTTTTTAAATTGGCACCTTTTTTGCAGCTGACGAATTTGTATTTACAAGAATCGGTAAATTGGTAAAAGAAGAAGGAAATTGGATTCTTAGCGGTGGCAACAAGCATATAAGAGCATATAATACAGAAGATAATAATTATTCATGGTCCAAGAAAACAAGGTTTGGGATCCCAGGCAATGCACAGGCATGCGAAAGTATCCAGCTGCGCGTTTTTATAGTAACAAGCAAAGAATGAAGGATTTTTTTGTCACACTAATTACAAAATTATTATAAAGCATTTTAATTGTGATTAGTTTAGCAAACGAAAGATGAATTAACGTTATTTTCAATACCGATAGAGGAGATGACGTATGCCTGTGCAGACCCACGTCACTTCCTCTGTCTCGGAGTGCTAGATATACCTGGCACCTTAGAGTAAGACGGGCTTCCCGCGATGCTCGAAGCCTGGCACAGTATAATATTGTACCATGCTTATAATACTGATCTGATGTCAGTTTTGGCATTGTGCAGTGGCACAACGTATCAAAAGCAGTTATTTATTTTTCTGCTTTTGATTTTTTTGTTGCAATTCTGTTTTAGGTGTAAATATGCTAAGTTGCCAAATTAAGTATGAATTGCTTAAGTATGAAATTACCGTTTTGCATGGAGAATTTTAAAGAATTTGCATTTTCCATACTAAAATTGTTAAAAAACATGTTTTAAAAACTTTTATGCACAAACTCCACTTTACACAGGTGCAATTAGTTAGCTTGTTTAGTTCTCAGCTAACGATTGCCACATGTGTAGAGTAAATAATATAAATAAATCAATAAATAAATATAAATAAATAAATAAATAAAATAAGTTTCGGCTAAGTTACAACGAATTAAGCGGTCATTTCTGCTACCAAAAAAGAAGTAACTTTTATTATACTTTTTAACGTTCAGGAAAGAAAATCAGAAATATTTTTACTGTTTATAGTGGGCCTTCATGATCATAATTCGAAATAATAACAAGTAACTGAAGCATCTTTGACATCATAGAGCCTGTGTGTGTTAGAAAAACTTTAACATTCATACTTTTACCCCTTAATGTTATTCAAATTTACTTTTTACCATCGCCACTCTAAAAAGTGCGTTTAATTCAACGATAAGAGTGAATAATAAGCGATTTTATTCACCGAGTGAATAAAAATAATTTGAATTTGGAACAAGCGCGCATCATGAATTAGTACAAAAAAGTACCTATACCTATTGGCTGTTATGGAGCTATTCCATATCCATAGTTACACAATAAAATTAAACGAAAAAAAATATCCCGCCAAATTTAATTAGGTTCTTTTTAGTGTCAATTTAATTAGGTTCTTTTTAGTGTCTTATCTTTGGGTTCTTTTCCATATATTAGAGGGAGATTGAATGTTCAGTCTTGCATTGCATCAGTCTATTCCATCAGTCTGGTAGTCTGGTACGATATTCAGTCTGAAAAAGTTCAAAGTCTATACAGACTGATGAAATGGACTGATGCCAGACTGATCATGCAATTTCTCTCTTAGCGTGGTTGTTTTATGTAATTGGAAAACTTCTAATTTCACGCATGGGTCGGTCATGGGATGGGTGACCAAAATGTATTATCTCGAGTTCCTCCGTGCCTCGGAAGGCACGTTAACCCGTTGGTCCCGGCTGCATTTGCAGTCGTTAACACCTATCAATCCGCATTGGGCCCGCGCGATGGGCTATGGCCCATCTTCCCACCCATAAGGAAGGCCTGTGCCCCAGCAGTGGGGACATTAAAAATGGCTGATGGTCAACTATAAATACTAAGTATAAAGTAAAGATACTGCTAGGTACCTATTATTTGTTTTCTCGCAGTCAATGGTAAAAAGTAGAGTACACAACTCGTGAAAAAAAATTTCATCTCGGTCCTTTGTATCCCTCGCTTCGCTCAGGATTCTACTTTTGAATCCCTCGCTACGCTCGGGATTCAACTCTAGAATCCTTCGCTACTCTCGGGATCCAACTTAGTCCCTCGAACTAAATTCCCTTTTTATTCACTTGTTGTATAATCTACTATTATTCTAATAACTCTAGTTTACTTACGGCGGATTCGACCAAGCGAGAATAAAATGTTATTCTTAGATAAAAATTACCAGTTATTCGAGAGTAAATCGAAATTACGTTTCACCAAGCACAATTCTCAGAGTATTTTACCTATTCGGGAATGGTCACTATACCACCATTTCGCGGGGAAAAACATAGTTAATTCGCGAGTATTTTTATGACGTCCGCGTGCCGTATGTTAGTGACATTTGTTTAACATTTGACTTTGAAGGCCTGGGCACACCGGCGCGCGTAGCCACGCGCGTAGTTACGCACGTTAACCCCCACACCGGGTTACGCATACGTCTACGCGGCACGCAACGCAATCTATCCCTTGCATACCCAGCCGCTGCGGCAGTCATGTTTGCGACTCTAGTGCGCGATGTCAGACGAAGATTGAGTAAATGTAAATTTTTTTCGCACTAATTCAATTAGTTTTTCTTTAATATTGTTATTCATTATTTAAAAACAAAATAAAACACCACTTACTACGGGTAGTACCGGTACTATTTGTAAACAAATACAACTGAATGCGTAGTCACGCGCGTGGTTACGCGCGTAATAACGCGCAGCAGAGATACGTGCGTGTTCAAAGGACCATGCCCATGGGTCTATAGAAGTTCCGGCCCACGGTACATCGTGGTGTACACAGACGAATTGTGTATTAAATGAAAGCATGACATGTCAAAAACTCAATAAACTGAATGTTGGTTAAGAAAATAAGTCGCCTTTTTTAGATAAATCGACTTTTTTTTCGTCAGTATGGGCACAATTTATTTCAACAATCTTCATATCAGAGGCATTTGTTTTATCGTTTTAGTCACTCGAAGTCAATTTTAACTAAATGTAATGTTGTTCACTTTGAATAAACTAACCAGAGCTGCTTCCAGAATCCAATGCATGCGAGAGTCAAGTGGGCATTTCCATTCCAGATTATCGTCATATAAAATAGCGGGGCCTAACTCCAAAGTTCGGGATAGGGTCGGAGACTCGGAGTCCATTAGCGTAAAATGGGTCAAAAAGTAAAGGATGCACGAGAAATACACACTCACTGCAAAACACTTCCAATACAAAACAAAACAACAAAACACAAACAAACGACAATCAAACGTTGTGAAGTCGCCGTCGTCGTACTGACACCATTGTCAAACTGACAGTAGATCAGCCGAGTACATAGTGCTGCCATTGTTCTATTGGAATCGATTACTAAATCGATTTTAATCTTGTTCAGTACTGTTATAATCTAAAAAATATTTTATCATTTCACTGGTTTTAATAAAAACTATATTTTTTGAAGTTATACTCAGTCAAACAAGAATTGCCGTTACAAATAATGTTAGTAATTAATAATATATTTTGTTGGTATCGATTTTTATATCGCATCGATTGTTTACGAGATTTTTTCGTACCTCGAGCAACGTCACTCGCATAAAAATCTTTGAATTGTTATTAAAATGGTTTTGGTGATGGCGACTTTATAACACAATAATTCCAATTGCATTATTCATAATAAATTCAATAATGATTTTTAAATTTTATGGAAAGTTTGTACACGGTATTTTAAAGTTGGGCCGTAGATGGGCGTAAGCCTTTGTTCGGTGGGACCTGCTATTGACTACAACGGCCTCATGCGTTCCGCTCTGCGTAGGTACGCAACCTCTTTGGCGTGAAATACACAGAAGCGACGCGAAACGGATACGGCGGCGATACGGTGCAGATGTGAGACTTTCGGATGCTTTCGGCCAATCAAATACACGTATCGCCGCCGTCGCCGCCGTATCTGCGCCTTATCTCCGCCGCATCGCTTCTATGTATTTCACGCCTTTGTCTCATGGGAGCTGCAATGCGTTGGGTTACGCATCGGTCTACGTGCACGCGTACGTTACGCAAGCGGTGTGCCATGTCTCATAAAGTTTCTGACATTACAACGTCATGGTACGTCTACGCGTACGTGTACGCTTACGCTTACGTGCACGCTTACGCTTACGCATCCGGTGTGTATCGCTTCTGACCGCTACAAATACGTACAAGGTGACAAAATAGAGTTGACAAGACTTTGCCTTTTAAATAGTTCGTTTATAGAACAATGACAATTGGCTGGATAATATAGGTACGTTCATTCACATATTCACTCACTAATGAAGGAATAAGAATCCCTTGAGTAACTTATCTTTGGATTGCATGGAAAAATTACCATTTATTCACTCAAAAAAAAATCGTGATATAGATGTATTCTTGGTATAGTTATTCCCGCTTATATTGAAGTTTGGTCGAATCCACTCTTAATTGTGTAGGTAATTGGTCTGTTTATAGGCGGTTGCTAGACGTATCAAAGAGGTTGTCCAACAATGCCTATTTCTCGCCCATTGAAGTGCGAGGAAAACCAACACAACTCTACCGAATTTACAAGTACAATGCTAATGCCTTACTCTAGGCTCTTATAGCAACATCAAAGTGATGTTGAAATAGAGACAGAGCTATACATCGTGTATAACGCCATTTCAATCACAACATCGCTTTTGATATTACTTTTTACAGTCATTGCAGGGTGGCTGATCAATTGCACGAGGATGTGATGTCGGTTTTGGGTACAATAATTCATCTCGTGAGTTAAAATTAATCATGATAAATCATGATCATGATAATTATTCATCGCGCTATTGTTAGAAAGGATTAAAATATCGTAAAAAATACAACGCTATAAAAATACCGTTAAAAATAGCTCTAACATATATTTTAAAGGTTCTTTAACGGTCAAATAATTATTTTTAATATATTTTATGATTTAATAATTTAATAATAACAATATAATTAAATTATATTTAATGAATTAAATATAATTAAATTATATATGAGGAGCTGGGGAACAAAAGCGGACTTGTCCACTGTACCCGATTTTTTTTTTTTTTTTTTTTTTTGCACTCTTTAAGCTCATATCTAAAGACCTCCGGAGTATTTTATATCAAAAGCGGTCCGGTCTAATAAAAAAAATATGTTAAAAATCATGATTTCTTTCAAAAGCGGACTTGTCCTGTTAGAAATTAAATAAAATTCTAAGGGATTTTTTCTCCAATCAAAACCGGACAAAAACGTAAGAAGAATTGCCGTTAGTACGAAAAATGTCAAACAAAACCGAATAAGTCAAAAAAAAAAGCTTTTTTTGTTATGATATCCCAAAGGCTGGCCCCAGACCTACCGGTTTCATTTCTTTGCTTTGCTGTTCTACCATGGACCGCCGGCCAAGAGGCTCATTTTCAATCTATCGCATATTTTGACCTGACCACATTGGCAAGATAGCCATTAGTTTGGTGTTATCAAATATCATCGTCTGGGGTGCGATGAGAAGTTTTAGTTTTCGTTTTAAAAATAAAACTGCTGTTTTATACAAAAAATAATAACGAAATTATCAAAATGTATGAAACAGTTCATTTTTTTTTCGCGATTTCAGATTTGGTCCCATAGTAAAAGTTGTTCAGTTTTATTATGGTCCCTATCTACCATATTCAGTTTTATAAGGCTTTACCAAACATCTTGTATAAATAAGCGATCGAGTTATTTTTAACGATCGGAGTCCATGTTCAGGGTGGCACATCTCCTAAAAGCTTCCTACTTCGCAATCCAGGCGATAATATTTGATAAAACCAAGCTAATGGCTATCTTGCCAATTTGGTCTAGTCCCAAAATGCGATAGATTGAAAATTACCCTGGTTGGCCGGCGGTCTTTCAAGCAAGGTAGCACAGCAAAGCAAAGAAACGGAACCGGTAGATCTGGGGCCCAGGCCCGCCGCAAGCGGGCGTGCAAGGCGTGCACCGCACGCGGGCGGCACGTCTAGGGGGGCGGCAAATCGACCGATCAAAGCGTCGAAGCTAGGGTCGAAGAAGGGTCATGATATGAGCGTTCCTGGCAAGATTTGAATTTTGCGCCCCAAGGCTTATTTCTAGGATCATGAGCGACACTTGCAAGTTTTGAATTTTGCGCCCCAAAACTAATTTCTAGGATATTGAATGCTCCTGGCAAGATTTGAATTTTGCGTCCCAAGACTTACAGAGTATTTTCTAGCTATGGGTCAGCAAATTGAGGGTTGCGCCCCTGGCAGACGCCCGCCCCCCCTTGCCAGCCCCTAACCTAGCTACGACGCCAGATCCATTACGTAATATTCAGGAAACTTGAAAGATGTTATCTATCCTTGTACCCACTTGTGAAGAACTCGCGAGCTGCATGCAGCTCTTTGGCTCCCTCTGCTCTGTGCGGCTATGCCGAGAATGACCTATAGCTAAATAATTTATTAGAAATAAATAATTTATTTTTCTTGCCCATACCGCTTCGCATCGTGTTCTGGCAGCGGGGATAGATAGGGATCTAGACTGGATTTTATGAGTTTAAGCCGAACTCCACTCGGATTTCATTTAAGACCTGGGGCCCTATTATTGAATCCTTCGGCTGGCAAATTTAATTTAAAGACTACCCATTAAAATATAAAATATTACTTTTAAATTAATTTATTTATATAATAAATTAAAAGATAATTTTTTGGCGTTGAGCGCTCTTTTCTACTGATTTTCGTTCGACATTTGACTCAAATGAATGAGAAAATTAGCCGAGGGATTCAAAAATAGGGCCCCTGATTTTTCATCGCGCTTGGACAAAATCATTGCACCATCCATTGATTGTAATGATTTTGTCCAAACATAATTGTCGCATGTCCTGGAGCGCGCGGCGCGCTTTGCACGCCGCGACTAGACTTCTACATAAGAAGTACCTAGGTACAAAGATAAATGCATCTTTCAAGAAACCACCAACTTGTGTAGAATTTTGCAAAAACTAAGCGCGGGGAAGAGTCAAATCGCTGATATGTCCCGGAGCGCGCGGCGCGCTTCGCACGCCGTGACTAGACTTCTACATAAGGAGTGGGTACAAAGATAAAGGCATCTTTCAAGAAATCACCCACTTGTAGTAGGGGGCGGCAAAATTGGTCTCTTGCACGCGGGCGCTCAAACAGCTAGCGGCGGGCCTGCTGGGGCCAGCCTAAATCAGTTGTGGCAACACTGATAAATTAAAGGCTATATTCCGAATCACGATAAAATCGGTGTCAGCGCTCACGTTATCTGTCAAACTCATACAAAATCACCGACTCGGAACGCATTTTAGTGCGCTGTCATCGATTTTAGTGTGATTCGGAATGCAGCCAAAAAAAGATAATCAGCTGTGTGAAGTCTGTGTGACTGTAACTGCTTTTGTAATTTTGAGAAGCATTTTACTAGAAAACCGACAAAACAATGGACGAAAACGAAGAAATAGTGGTTCATAACCGGACATGTCCATAACTCTTTGAATCATAACCGGAGTTGTCCACCTTTAATAATCAAAACCGGACTTGTCCATTACAAAAAAAATAAAAAAAATTGAAAACACATATTTTTGTGAACAACAAGCAGGCTATTGGTTATGTTGTATTATATACTATATTATACTGAAATGCATAAATTTCAGCCCATATGCATATACCTAATTCAGTTGTTTTGCTCTAGTGTAAAATATAATTAATTGGACAAGTCCGCTTTTGTTCCCCAGCTCCTCATATAATGGTTTATCTCGAGTTCCGAATACCGCTATAATAGTATTATAGCGGTATTTAACGTACCATAAAATAATAACTGTAATTACGGCAAAAATAACGTAAAATTTCAAAAAAACAATTTCGATTTCTGATTGTTAGGCCTCTATAAATAATATATAAATAGGCAATATAGGAATGGGGGATCAAAAATTTTAATAGTACGTTGTGCCATGTTTACACAAGCTTAGCTACTAATGCTTAGTACTTGTCACTAACACTAATACTAATACCTTCGATGTTTTAAATAAGTACCTACGTAAGAACACACTTGAAGTTTGTTTTTGTAATAGTAAGAACTAATGGGTTACACTATTTTAAGGTTTTTTTATAGTTCACTGTGAAAACAACCATATAAATACAGACTTAATTAAATAATTACGTAAGTTAAATGTTTTAATACATATCAAATAACGTAAATATTTAATTATAAGAGAGCAAAAATTAAAATAAGATGAAAATGCTCCTCCGTGGGTCGTCAGCTAAATTGTTAGCAATAATTATTATGGAGGTAACTCTAGATGTTTTGTAAAAGCAATTTCTACTCGACCCTCATTATACAATGTAAATAAGATATTTTGTTACAGCAATTTATAAGACGTTTAATTACGAGTAAACAAATAATAACCTATTTAGTTATAAAAAAAATTCGGTGATTTTTTATTTTAGCGACTTCCGCGAATTCATCTGCATGTAGTTGTACAGCTCCGTCCTTTTCTTTACATACATCTGACAACGATGTATGCAAAATTTTATTATGTTCAGTTGAGTAGAAATTTCGATATTTCAATTTCAAAACCATTTTAGCTGAACGACTTCTCAATGAAATATTTCAACAATTTCAGTGACGCAATTATTATGACGTAAAGCGTTACAATTAAACAAACTTTTACGCATTTATAATATTAGTAGGGATGCTTACTGGGCTTATCCAAGTCGGATATAAACTCCTCAGTCTCCACGTATCCTGGTACTTCAGTTATTGCAAGAAAAACCAGCATAAATGTCAAGCCTTTCCCAAGCAAACATCTCCTGACCATTTCCATTTCGAACCACTTCACTTTAATCATCACCAAAAACTACATCACAAAACTAAAAAGTTACATTCCCCTTAAAAACTTTAAGTCTGGCTGGTTACAATTTTCATAGAAAAAAAAGACCGATCTAATTCGTAAACGTCACTTTTAACGATAAATCAGTCATCATAAGTTTACGGAGAAGCGCGGACGAGCTTAAAGCACGTGTTACCCGTCTGTAAATAATACGCGATTTGATAAACGCCCGTTAGCGAACAAAGCGTGCGTACGTCCCCATGCCGCCGGGCACACTGATCGAAAACCGATAGGGCGCGAGAACAAACGCGCAGCGATGTGACAGCTTCGAATTCAAATTTCAAAAATGGAAGCTAGATCTGTCAGGAAAAACAAATAAAGATTGTACGAAGAAAAGAGACGTAAGTTTAAATCATAGACTTAGAAAATTTTTCGCTATAAATATTAAGTTTATGGTTTAAATACTTCTGAAAAACAGGAACAAAATAGTAGATTGTTAAACAAGGGTCAAAAGGAAGCAATCGAGATATTAGACGGCTGTAGTTCTGAAGTTTTATATACTTACGACTTTCCTAGTAATGGATTTTTCATTCTTTCTCTGAAAATTTCCACTTAATGCTACAAAACAACTTAATTAATAGGTACAGTATACAGTGAACTACTACGAGTACCTGATTATAATTTATTAAAGCAGTTTTAATAATATTCCTTTGAAAAGACGAAGTTCAGAATGCACATGCAGCACAGCTTTTCGTTGTGATTTTTGCTTTTAATTTTTCATTTTGATAACCTCCGTGGTCGAGTGATTTGTACACTGGTTTTCAAGATGTCGCCATCTCCGAGGTCCTGGGTTCGATCCCTGGCTAGGTCAATTAGGAAACAAACTTTTCTATATTGGCTCAGGGGACGTATTATGACCTCTTATTTCCAGGCAGTTTTCTGACTGGCTATCAATCTATCTCTTTTATTTGCTATACGACGAGAAAGAGATGTCACTACAGCAATTTATAAACCTGGCAGGATTTAAGAGCTTGTAATACGGCCTCTGGTCTACAAACACCCATGTTTGTAGTTCCACCGTTGTCTCTGATTTCCATAGCGCAAGTGATTTAGCTACTAACTTTGTAATGTAATGCTTGTGATGTTGTCTAATATTTGTTATTTATGTATATTTAAAACTTCACAAGTATAGTAATAAACAGATTGAGTTTTAATTACTACAAAAGGCCATCGTGATAGCTTGTTAAATAAACGTTAAAGTAGACTACGCGAGATAATATTTAGTACCTAATAAATGTTTTTGGACCTAGAGCAAAAAAAGTATAGGTAGGTACACTATCTAGATTTAGAGTCTAGATGGTTCTCACACTGTGCTACAGCACAGTGTGAGAACCATCTATCTATCTATCTATTCTATTTAAGATAAAACATTATCATGTTTTGAGATATTGGAACCATGTTTGCATGGTTCCAATATGACATAAATTACAGACTTTTCTTAATGTTACGTTTTATAATTTTCCTAGTGACACAAGTGGACGGGGCGGCCGTAACCGTTATCCATCCACTATTCATATATAATTACAATTTGGCAGTAAAAATAAAAAAGCGTCTACTCAAAGGTATCCCACTATTTTACAAACCGGTGAAATGTATGATAGGCAAAGTCAGCCTATATTGAAATTTATCCTTTGATTTTGTTCTCGCTTGGCAAGGCAAAAGCATTGTGTTACCTACCACGCTTGCTGAGTAAAAAAACTTGAATTCAGTGGAAATGCAAAGGCACCGTAATGAGAACATTTGCGGTTCCAAAGATTAAGCGTCTCTCGCAGATGAGAATTTCGTCAATTAATGTTTTCATCACAAATGGTTCATAAACTAATGATGCGTTCGGATTGCGCATTAATGTGGTCGACACAAGTAGTCTAGTGTGCGGCGGCTCTTATCCATCCACAATTCACATAGACAAAAATTAAGGAATAAAAATTATATTACAAAAAAGTCGGACTAAACATATTAAAACGGACAAGTAAAAACAAACTAAAAAGTAAAAAATACATTCTTCTGTAAATATTTATAACCCTTTTAATTTAATTTTAAATCAAAAAACGTGGGGTGCATGCTGTAGACAATATCGATGATAAATTTTACAAAACGCGCCCCACGTTTTTAGGTTTAAAAATTTTTGGTTTAAAATTAAATTAAAAGGGTTATAAATATTTTACCACTCTGAGCGAAAATGGGGGCTATACTGAAGCGACCGAAAAAACATTTTCAATGTTAAAGGTTAAGCTACAGGGCAAACCCTTAACCCGATCGTCTTTGTTTTAGGCTCAAATTGTAGCTGACTAGATTGTTCAGAGGAAGTTTTCTCAAAATTTTGATATCATTCTTCGTTTCCAAAATATCGAGCGCCAAAATAAAAAGAGATTTTTTTCCACCGTGTATGTCAAAATGTCAACTTATTTTAACATTCAAAGCAATGAGTTGTAACTTTTTAGTCATGTTTGTCAACTGTCAACTTATTTTGATAATCAAAGCAATGAGTCGCAACTTTATTTACCAAAAAAAATTCGAAAATTTATCAATTGAACGCCACTCATACCGTAACAAACACCCAAACGGTGAGAAACCTGTTATAAATCCAATCTAAGGAAGAAAAGAACATTTCGAAATAACCTTACTAAAGACACAAACAATTGAATGACACAAAACAAATCACACACTGAAAATATTAAACAAGAGACAATCTTACAAATAAAAGACAAAGTTGTAAGTACAACATTACCTCAACTGGTAACATTGACTAAACTTGAAAGAATAAAGGAGCAATAAAGCAAAATCTCTTAACCGTTTGAATTACCAGCAATCTCCTAGAGCAGCATTTCCCAAACTTTATTATGCCCTGGCCCAGTTATTTTGAAGTTTCCGCATCGTGACCCACCACAAGTTTTATTAACCCCCTAGTGCATATAGGGAAAATTAAAAAAACACATTTCAATGTCCACATAATAAATAATAAGTGTATTAAAGTAAAATACGTAACTTTTAACACCTTTTTATCCACTACGGGATAGTTCTTAGCCTTCACCTCACAGGGTTGCCAACATGTCTTTGGCGAAATATAGTATTTTTCAAATTATGCTATAAAACATATAGCACACTTAAAAAAATATAGTATTTAGTAGGCAATTTTTTTACCTACATATTTTTATAAAAACTATATTTTTTCAGTTTTTGCATTTCTGAACAAGTCTTTTTTGTATCTTCCGCTTTTTAATCGTCGTTAGCGGCGCAATTGAATTGAACTTGACTTTCGTTACAGTTTCTATAACTAATTTATCTAAGACTTGACTTATATTTCTCAAAGAAGGAACAATGTTAATTTTGCAGATGATTACCAACAAAATCTCAAAACAAATAAAGAGCAAACCAAACAATGACCAAACGATCATTTGAAGCTTTTGAATTTGACATTGATAAAATAAGACAGATACGTTCAGAATTCAGATACGATATACACTACACGCTATCGAATCAGTCAAAATGCACGATCACAAATAAAAAAGTAAAGATTTGTTTCTTAGCGTTCGATGTTAAAAATATAGTATTTTTCCGTACTATATATTTCTTCAACAGTATATAGTACGCAGACCCGAAATATAGTACAATACTATATATTATAGTTCACTTGGCAAACCTAATCACCTGATGTTAAGTGACGATAAGACCGAAGGTAGAAGCCGTGGAGGTCGAAGGTGTGGCACTACACCCGGATTCCTCATATCAATTCTTACCTCTAACTGCCGGGACGCGATATTAGAAATGCCTGTGGGGTACAGACACTCCCTGCTCTGTACCGCTCTGGGTTTTTCTAATGAATAACGCTGAAAAAGCCTGTGTGTTTCAGAGCATCGCTTGCTCTGTAGCGCACGGGGTTTTTCAACTAAAAATTTAATAATATCACACTAAAAAGCCTGTGGAACACAGACAAATCAGAAAATTACAGTTGTAATTAAAGTATTCCTTCTTCATATTTCGGTAATTTATGTAGAATATAATTTTAAAATAGTGATTTATAGTCATACTAGCGATATATTTTTTTACCAAAGTGGTACCTATATTTTTTTAGTTTATCCTACTATTAATATTAATTTATTGTAAATGTTAAAATGTTTTTTTTTCTCTCAAACCCATAAAAATGACAGGCTATGCTAGATGGGATGGGTTGGGATGAAAGGCACACAGATCGTTTAGATAGATAGATTTTTTGACCTGAATTAAAATATAGCAGACTTTGGTTCCTAAGAACGTCGCGGGCGGTAGCTTGATAATGCGCATTTTCAAGTTTCTTGGTTTTCAATGAATAAAACATGCCTAGTTATGTTTTATTGTATCACTAATCTGACATAATATAAACGTTTTACTTTATGTGTTTTTCATTTCGATTTATTATTTTTTCATCAATATTTTTGTTATGAATAAAGAATATTATAAAAAAGACAAAAAATATATTTTAGAAACAAAAATAAACATTATCAGTGATTATAATATTCTTGTTAACAGAAAAAGCCAGCAAGATTTTTTATCATTACTAATATTAATGCAAAAGTCCGTTTGTTTGTTTGTTTGTTACGCCTTCACGTCCTAACTACTGAACCGATCACCATAAAAATTTTGCAAACACGTAGTCAGGGGTACAGAGAAGGACGTAGGGTACCTTTCATCCCAAAAAAAGTATAGTTCCCGAGGGATCGCAAAAAACCTTTCCACGCAGACGAAGTCGCGGGCGGCCGCTTAGTTTCTTATATTACAAAAGCACTCTTTGATGTGGGTATACAAGACAATACATTTAAGTTAAATGTACGGCATAAAGGCGGTCACAATGTCAAGTATAGTTTAAATCTGATGTGCTGTTGACTGCAGTTACAATTATTATCAAACGAAATAAAAAAAAAAAAATAACGTTCGGCTGTTAGTTATTGCGCTCGGAAATTGCGAAAATCTCTAAAAAATACTTTTCTTTTATAAAAATAACTATTTTTGTAAAACTCTCAATTAAAATTATTTATAGGGTATTTTCATGTCCTTTCCCTTTACACACACATTGTAAAAAAGGTAAAAACTTAATGAAAAGCTTGATTGTGCTATGCCGTTTTCGAGAAATTTTGCGAATCACGTTATAACAGCTGTTCTTTGGGAATTTCTTTCTAAAAGGACCTACTAAAAATAAATATCGTCAAATGTTCTTTTAACGAGTCAAAAGTTCTTTTGATAAGTATTTTAGTTTAAATATCCAAGTTTCACGATACTTAGTGCCTTACGTGTCTTTTATATTTAGAAAAACACTGTGGATCACAGCACAAGGTGTCTGTGTTCTACAGGCTTTTTAGGGTGATATTATTACATTTTTAGTTGAAAAACCCCGCGCGATACAGAGCAGGCGGTGCTCTGAAACACACAGGCTATTTCGACGTTATTTAATATGAAAAACCCAGAGCGGTACAGAGCAGGCAGTGTCTGTACCCCACAGGCATTTCTAATATCGCTGTCGGGACACAACAATTTTTATTTTTTTGTTACGGCGTCAGACTAAGGTAAGATGGTGGTAGCTAACCGGTTTTAAAAATAGCTAGACGGACTTGAAATAAGCCTTACCACCAACCAAACCGAGTCCAAACGTAGTACCCCTCCTGGGACGATTCCCAGGAAGGTTCGATAACCCGGGACCTTTGCGTCTTTCACGTGTGGGTGAACCACTAGACCACAGAGGCGGTCAAAATAATAACGCATAATAAATAAAATAAAATAAATAAATCTCATATTTTAGTGACATGTGTAAAGCTGTTTGACTGGTTGAAAACAATGGAGTCAATGTTGCGACCCAGTATTTTTATTTTTGTGGCCCGGTGCCGGGTCGCGACTAACCATTTGGGAAACGCTGTCCTAGAGGTTGCACACTTAAGTGTAAATAGGTACTCTGTGGTAACGTATTAAGGTTACGTGTGCGGGAGGTTTTTGCCCGGAGTTTGCCTTTTTACGCCATTTTGTTTCCCTGTTATTTTATGAGCGATATTTACATATTTACGGCTCGGGCGTTTTTATGTGCGTTTTTTTAAAGGAGATTACTCAGGCCTTGTTATCAGAAGCCGTTCGAAACCACGTTAAACTTTACTAAACTTGAGTCAATTTGCTCTTTGTCTTTATCTCCAATTTTCGTCAAGAGGGAGTCGTTCTTTTTTAGAATCTTAAACGTGAACGTGACCTTTAAGCCCTTTTTTTAAATATGAATTACGAATTTAGCGAATTCTTAGTTGTTTTGATACTTAACTGAGACTCCGCTGTCCGTCTGTCTGACTGTCACCATCACCAGTCTGGATCTCATGAACCGTGATAGCTAGACAGTAAAAAAATTCACAGATGATGTATTTCTGTTGCCGCTATAACAACAAACCGTCATTGCGCGTGCAAAAGTCGCATTGCGTTTTTTAGTCATTTTCGGTTTTTTATGCAGTTTTAATCGTTATTCTCATACGCACATACTGTAAAAACAGCAAATGTGATAAATGCAATATTTGAAGAGTAAGGAAAGTAGTTATGTGAAATTCAAAGCGATATGATCTTCGCTATGCACATAGCGAGTTTTTTGGTCAAGTTCAGACTGATAGCTTTTACTTACGTCTGAGATAAATAACTCTATGTGTAAAATTTGCCTGTTATGTTTAATTAAAGCATTATTAATACTGTTATTTATTCAAAAGTAATCTAAATCTACGTAAATTTGTTATATGTATTTAAGTAAATATAAATTATCTAGATGCTCTGACAATTTTTCTTATAAATCAGTTTTTTGCGTCTCCTGTAAAGTATGTAAAAAAACACATAGAGCTACTTTTGCATGCGCAACGACGAAATACTAAAAACAGAATAAAATAAATATTGAAGGGGGCTCCCATACAACAAACGTTTTTTTGCCGTTTTTGGATACTCTCTTCGTGCGCGAGTTCAACTCGCACTTGGGCAAGTCTTTTTAGTGTTCCGTACCCAAAGGGTAAAAACGGGACCCTATTACTAAGACTCCGCTGTCCGTCTGTCTGTCTGTCCGTCTGTCTGTCTGTCTGTCTGTCTGTCACCAGGCTGTTTCTCATGAACCGTGATAGCTAGAGAGTTGAAATTTTCACAGATGATGTGTTTTTGTTGCCGCTATAATAACAAATACTAAAAACAGAATATAATAAATATTTAAGGGGGGCTCCCATACAACAAACGTGTTTTTTTTTTGCCGCTTTTTGGTACGGAACCCTTCGTGCGCGAGTCCAACTCGCACTTGGGCAAGTCTTTTTTAAATTTTGCCTCCAAATTATTATCGATTTTTAGTAATCTTTAATTTATTAAATTACATAGTTAATGATAGTTTTAATGTTTTAATTTAAGGCTTGAAATACCTATAAGTATTTATTTGTAAAGATAAGCTAAAATCTGTTTTATAAGGTTTCCACCTAAGATTTAAAATATTGTCTTAAAACTATTAAAAAAATGTTTTTTGCGAAGACACTGTTGGAACTAGGTACTAAGTACTTAAATATTATTCTATAAGCACAGGACTGATTCTGATATTTTTAGAAACAGAGTTTTCTCGCCTTATTTCCTCCTCAAAATAGAGAGATTTATTACTATGAACTAACATACTCAATTTACTTATCTTTTTATGGTAAAGGTTGAACGTACCGTTTTTTAACCGACTTCAAAAAAAAGGAGGAGGTTATCAAGTCGACGGTATTTATTTTTATTGTATCTCTTGGGTATCCTCTGTTTCTTGTAAGGTAGGAAATAACTTATTAAGTGACTTCTGAGTATTTTTAATTGCCTGCCGCAGTGGAAATATCTCTCTATCCTTACTAATATTATAAATACGAAAGTCCGTTTGTTTGTTTGTTTGTTACGCCTTCACGTCTTAACTACTGAACCGATCATTTGACCTTTCATCCTGAAAAAAAAATATTGTTCCCGAGGGTTAGCAAAAAATCTTTCCACGCAGACGAAGTCGCGGGCGGCCGCTAGTAAGTAATAATTTCCTCTAACATAGGATTACCATGTTATTATGCAGCGTATCCCTTTTGATGTTAATATCAAATTAATAATTAATTATTTCCCATGAATATCAAATATTTTTCAAATAATTGTATTTTCAGTTTAATTTTTGAAATTTAATAATTCGGTAAGTATCAGTCATTCATTTAGATTTCTCACTGTTACCTAACTTGGATTATTTATCTCCCACATGTACATAGTTACTCGTTTTCGTATATTTTTTTTATCTACAGTTTGTCACCCGTTAAGGTTTTTTGTCGCCATCAAAATAAACCGCTGCCGGGTTTAGTATTTAAGTATCCATTAACAGTCGCCTTTATTATTTATAGTCTCCCAATTAAAAATTCCCATACTCAATTAATTATCTACATACAATAATATTTCTAACAATTTTTTTTCACGTTTTCCAATTTATTTTTAACTATAGATAGAATATAATAATCATAAAAAATCCCCTCTAAATTAAAAACCTGTATCATTCCCAGTGTGTCGGAAAAAGTAAATAATGATATTTCAGGCAAAATTTCAAATTTTCCATTGTTGTATTTTGTTAACTCCTATATTTTATAAGTAAGCGTTTCGGTAAATATTGGCATCAGAATTATATTCCAGTGGAATATTGTAAACAGTGCGAAATTTCCATTTCAACGGTTTCTTTGTAAATGTACGTTGCACATCAGTGATAACAGCTGGACCGTGAGATCGTATTTCAAAGGGATAAGGACGGTTTTAGCTTGAAGTGCAGTCACTGAAAGCAGCTACTGCAAAGCAGTGGCTGTAAGCGACTGTACTGACTGTAGCCCTACTTTTTATACACTCCATGTTTAACAATTACGTTACTCAATCATAAATTTGCTTTACTCTAATAGGGATGTTGACTTATGAATAAAATAACGAAACACTAATAAAAATCGTAAACATATCAAACTTTTGAAGTAGCTTGTATACCTCTTGGTTTTATAATATATTGTGTATTATTTGTTTTATGACCCTTTAAAGTTGGGTGGACAAGTCTATTTAAAAAGAATAAAATTTGTTAAAATAAATAATACATTTAGTTAGTCCGTAAAATTTATAGCAAATTTGTCAAAGAAACCATTTTGATAAACACAATATTTAATATAGCTGCCGAACAAATTTTCTACGCGTTGCATATAACGTAGGAAGGCGTGACGTCATAACTTGGTAGCCGTTAGTATGGAGCGTTTTCGGGTGAGTCCAATTTTGTGCATTTCAAACTGTGATATCTCGGGCAGTTTTCATGCTAGCGAAATAATTCTTATACAAATGTTTCTTTTTTTTGAGAGGTAATTTATGTAACATAAAATAAAAAAATTGTCAACATGCCTTTTATTTATTTTAGTCACCTGTGACGGTCGACTCTAGTCACCTAGCAAGTCACTTCCAAAATTGAATCGCAGGTGATGGCGTCGTCTTTGTTGTTGATGGCGTAACCTAGGTAACAATATGTAATAACGTAGTTATTCTAGTTTTGGCCACCGGATCAGATAATTTTGTTCAGTCACTTGCGGCCTTGGCCAGTTTTGGCCACCGGATCAGATAATTTTGTTCAGTCACTTGCGGCCTTGGCCGAATTGACACGGTCGATTTTTGCCGTGCGGCGAAAGTTGTGCGGATTTAGTCGTCCATGTAAATACCACACTATTTATTTTTCGGTGAATCATCAGCTTACACAAAAATAAACTTTAAATTTCAAACTATAAAATTTAAAAAATAAACACGGTTAGAGTTAGTGTAGCTAAATCTAATGAGAGCTTAAATTAAGTTAGCATAAATTAATCAAAAACAATGGTATAATAAATGACAAGAAAAAACAACGGAATTATTCGCCATTGAAGAAATGCCTACTTATGAGTTTCTTCGCCGCACGGATACTTAAACACATCCAAAAAAAATTACTTGACTAAATATTATATTGTTTCATTGATCGGTAGATAAAACGAAAATTAAACCGGACTATTAATTAATTAATTTAAGTACTAATCAACTTTTTTCTTAGAGGATGTTTGGAAAACTTTACAATTATTATAGTCAAATGTACATACATACATACATACATACATACACTCACGCCTGTTTCCCGTGGGGGTAGGCAGAGACTATGGATCGCCACCTGCTACGATCCTTGCACACTTCTTTCGCTTCATTCACATCCATCAATCTTTTCATACATGCCCTGCGGTTTGTGTCACTGCGTACACCACAGCCTTTTTTATAATAACCCCTATTTGGTCCACGTAGGTTTTTCTGGGTCGCCCTTGTGCAATCGTTCCTTCCACATTCGCACAATATATCTCTTTCGTGATTCGCCTTTCATTCATCCTCTCTAAGTGACCAAACCACCGGAGCATTCCTTTCTCAATTCTTGTCACTATCATCTTTCAGACCACACCTTTTACGAATCACCTCATTGCTCACTCTATCACTCAGTTTTACTCCGCATATTTTCCTCAACGATCGCATCTCTACTGCATTTATTCTGCTTTCATTCTTCTTCTGCCATACCCAAGATTCACTTCCATACATCAGTGTCGGTACCAGCACTCCGTTATGAATAGCCATTCGCGCCTTTGCAGAAACGGTTTGGCTACTCATAACCGAGCGTATAGCACCACTCACCGAATTTCCTTTCTTCACTCGTCTTTCTATGTCTTCCTCACTTTTTCCGTCCCTTGTGAACAAACTCCCCAAGTATACAAACTCACGAACTTGTTCCACTTTTTCGCCACCTAACATAATCGTACAGTCAGTCATTTCTTCATCTCTCTCAAATACCATCACTTTCGTCTTAGTTACATTCACTTTCATCCCTTTTCTCACAAAATCATCGTTCATAACAGACATCATAGTCAAATGTCGGGAAATTAAAACTGTAAGCGGGTAAGAATACTATTATTAATATACATCCCACCAAACAATTTTCATGTAAAATGTTGCCAAGATTTCCATATGGCTTGTACTGTCAAAAAGTTACCAGACCTCATGTATTTTTGATCAGTGAATAAATTTTTCCATGTAGCAAAATGACCAAGCCACATTTTTGACTAAGGTGAAGAGTTTTTGAAGTTAGGACTTTTGTAGAGTTGGGGTGCGTAGAGTTAGAAGATTGGCTCTACATGAGGTCTGATAACTTTTTGATATTGCAAGCCATATGGAAGTCTTGGCAACATTATACATTAAAATGTTTTTGGTGGGATTTCATTCGTTTTTGTAAGTGACTTTCCAAAACCCGGAAAAGCAAGGTGGGGTCCGAATTGTGGTCTTAAATCTTGTAAAATTCGTTCAACCAGCGTACTTTTATTTATTTTGTTTTGTGGTAGAACTAATTTATTTATGCTGCGACATTATTTTTACTCTTTGGCGTAGAATGTAACAGAGCAAATAGCAAAATAGAGTCTGCCTGAGGTTTGCACTATGAAAGAAGTAGTTTTGAAATGAATAGAATTTCTTTTTTATGAATATTTTTTCCGTTTTTTAACAGTGATTTACTATGTCTTAAAAATAATTATTAAATATTTAGAGATTTTTCAAATAAATATGTCTCATTATTTCAGATCATCAAAATTTGCGGAAATCTCATACAAACTTCCATCCCCTAGTTAGCGGCTAGCGGTTGGAGGGTTAAAGTTCTTTTTTATATTTTTTTTTTGTTGTGTGTGTCTTAATACTAGCTTACATACCAAATTTTAGCTTTCTACGATTCAGGAAGTACCCTATGAGTTATGATAATTATCAGTGAGTTTTGACGAAATCGGAGTTTTTAGATCTCAATAAAATTCAAAGTTTAAGAGCTATGCAATTGAAACTTTAATAAATCTTCTACTGATATCATATTTTAAAAATTTTGTTTATCTGGTGTAATCTAATCCCAAGTTATGAGGGTTAAGCGGTTGGAGGCTAAAAATTTAATTTTATATTTTTTTGTTGTGTGTGTCCTAATACTAGCTTACGTTAACTAAAGTTCAGCTTTCTAGAACTTCAGGAAGCACCCTATGAGTTTTGATGATCATTGAGTGAGTCAGTGATGAATTCGGGGTTTTTCAGATATTAATAAAATCTATATTATACAAGCAATGCATTTGAAACTTTATATATATTTTTAATAAATCCACTACTGACATCACATTACGAGATTTCTTTTTTCATCTGGTATATTCCAAACCCAAGATATGAGGATTCAAAAAAACGACGAAGCGCTTCGAGAAAAGGTAGGTAGTGCCCTCGCGCTTCGCTTGCTCGTCTTGGCGGGGGCACTACCGTGCCCCCAGATAGGTTGAGCTTTCTACAAGAATTAACTGAAGATAAGTTATAAAAGAAGGTTAGTTATTAACTGATCAGAGCCATATTCGCATTAAAGTATTTCAAACATTTATGGCGCATTATCTGTATCCTAAATTCTACCTCCATAAAGTTTTCGTAACCCAAGATCAAATACAACATGCATTTTATTTTTAAGCACTTTACAGTGAACCATTAGAATAAATAATTCTAACCCTACATTACTCCAGGGAGGGACTGAGTAGCCCCCTATAATTGATCACCTTCCACGATTTCCTTATTGGGTCCACACGGGATCCCAACCCCACACATCATTTGATTAGGGTCTAAACTACCTTTAATGTTTACTTTTTGTAATTTCTAAGTACCTAATTTGATACTTGAATCATTTTACATTTTACGTACATTATTACTAGGTATAAAATTGGTCCTGTGTTTAGAGCGTACTTAATACTTCTTATAACAAGTGTAAACTTGTTTGTTGGCTAATGACTAAACAAAAAAAACAAAACAACTTTAAAAATAAAAGGCTCTAAAAAGTGAGAAATAATATTGAAAATTTGAAATCTGCATTATTACTAATAGGTACATTATGGTAACGGTTAAAAACGTCTTATGAAGTATTCTCCGTTTTTTATACAAAATTTTATTGTGGTTTCACTTTCTATTTTTTTTTTTATTTTAAAGCCCCACCCGACTTCATAAAACGTTTGTAACCGTACCGTATGCAGGTACCTTTTAGTATTAATGCAGATTTCAATATTATTTCTTACTTTTCAGAGCTTTTTATTTTCAAAGCTGTATTGTATAGTTTTTTGAATCTTCGTTACGTTTCGCTTTTGAAACATAAGTATGGGATTGACATTAAGGTGTCGCTAATCGAATTTTAAAACGTCAAATCCTATATCATACATGTTTCGAAGCGAAGCGGCGGGCGCCGCGGCATGCGAATTCGGTAATCACTGCGCGGTCGTGACGATGAGCTGAGAGACCGCCATCGAGATAGCGCGCAGTGATAATTGAATTCGCTTGCCGCGTCGCCCGCCGCGGCCTTGGCCAGGTGGTAGAACTTGGTCAAAAACCAATACCATTGAAACACCATTAAGACATGGTTGTTACACTAATACTAGCAGAATCGAGATGCTCTGCTTAATAAATAACACATAAATATAAACGAGAAGTCATCATTTAGGAGGAAAATGATTAATGAACCTTATTTGCCATTGGGAACTATTTTAGTTTCTTATTATTTGTGCGGCCAAAATTAATTTATTTCGTAACAGATTACCTCCCTTGTGATTGATGAGCGTCTGTCCCACTTGTGGGCATGTAGACACATACATAATTTATTTTGTGGGCCTATGTATATACATACAACAACTGAAACTTTATAATATTTTAATGAATTAACTGAATTTGGAAACACTGTAATGTCATTAAACCGAGTTTAAAATTACAGTCTTATTTAAATCGTTAAATAAGTTTACACATTATTATATATCTGTATGTTCTCGATATAAGCACCCCGCCTATGTATTGTATTATTGTCAACGACACCAATGGGGTTGACAATTATTTTTTGGTAGTCTACACCACTGCCTACTACCTATGTGTGAACATGTTATGTCGTGATCTTAATTGATATACACTCCCCTATGTAGTACAGGATGCCTGAACGCAGAGGAAACAGCCACCCACGTTATCCTGGAGTGCGTGGGTTTGGCCGCACATGAGGCAGAAATCCTCACAGAGGTTAGGTCGCTCCTAGAAGCCTGTGAACGCACCAGGAGGCTTCTGCGCTTCTGGAAGGAGCTGGGATGGCTTGACTAGCCATACCGATGCTATGTTCACGCATAACGGACCAAATGGGAGTCTAAATGCGGAGAAAAGAGTCCATCATCAATACCAATACCTGCCAACAAGTAGCTATAGATAGCTACCAATAACTGCCGGAACACAACAATTTTTGAATTGTTGTTAT
Organism: Agriphila tristella; assembly: GCA_928269145.1. Taxonomy (NCBI): domain Eukaryota; kingdom Metazoa; phylum Arthropoda; class Insecta; order Lepidoptera; family Crambidae; genus Agriphila; species Agriphila tristella. The sequence continues at coordinate 17,343,591 of OV743443.1, forward strand.
GGCGTCAGACTTTGGCAAGATGGTGGTAGCTAGCCAGGTGGACTTTAAATAAGCCCTACCACCAACTAAACCGAGTACGTGGGCAAACCACTAGACCACCAGAGACGGTTTAAATTGCGGCCCCATTCTAGAATCATCCTTATCCTTACTAATATTATAGGAGGGTGGTTTGATAAGTCCATGACTTTAAAAAAAAAGAAGAATTTTTTTTTCATTATTTATTTTTGTGTCTTAAAAAGAAACTCCTTAAGGCATCTTTGCACTATTTTTTTTTCAAATTCGGCAAAAGATTATTACTTTTGGAAACAAAAAGCTCAAGCGAGTTCCAACTTTTATTAATGACCCTGTCGACCCTCTCGGCGGCACTCATGACATCAAAAGTCATCTAATGAAGATGCGAATCCTTCCTATTCTCTAGATTCAACCCCAGTGAGATATTTTCTACTACTAAACATGAATAAATGTCTTGATAAATGTCTTGGCGGGCAAAGATTTTCATCAAGCCAAAAGGTGATGTCTGAAATGGGCCTTCATTTCAGTTACCAGTTTTCAGACGATGAAAGAAAAAAATAATGGGTTAAAGAGGTAGGAACTTCGTTGGACTGAATACGCAGAGCTACAATAAGATTATGTACAGAAATAAAACAAAATATTCCGAAAAAAGTCTTTCTTCATCAAAAAGTCATGGACTTATCAATCCACCCTCGTAAATGCGAAAGTCCGTTTGTTTGTTTGTTTATTGTTGCACGTCGTAACTACTGAACCGATCATCATGAAATTTTGCATACTTGTTGTCAAGGGTTCAGAAAAGGACATAAGGTACATTTCATCCAGAAAAACGTACAGTTCCCGAGGGATAGCAAAAACCTGTACATGCAGACGAAGTCGCAGGCGGCCGCTAGTTGATAATATTTTCTACGCTTAAGTAACACGCATAAATTAAAATGGGTCTGTTCGTTTATCAAATTTATGGTTCAAAAGATAAAATGCAAATTTTCTAATGAATAATTATAAGAAAAATGGTTTAGGTACAAAAAAAAATCTGTACCCTCGTAAAAAGCACACATTCCAATAAGTATAATATATTTGAAACAAGCCACTATCAAAACTGCAATACAATGATTGATATTTTTAACACCATCTGTTATTTTTATACAATTTGCATTAACAACCATAGGTACCTTATTTTTTGATTAAAACCACTTTAATTCCTATCTCTATTTTGATGATAAAAAAAAATCATTTGGGTCTATATTTTCAATCATTCTATTCTGTGTCAACTATAATACAACGTGTTAATGAATAAACGCAAAACACTGACCTGATTTTTTTTTTATTTATAGAGGTCAATGACGCAAAACATCTTGGGTGGTCTGTCATTCTGGTCGAGTAGGTATTGATAACTTGTATGAAACATCAGATTTTTTTTTGTTGAGTTGCAGAGTTGGCCCCATAGTAAAAGTTGTTCATATTCAGGAGCACAATCACCACCAGCTGAGGTTTTGCGTTTATTCATTAACACGTTGTATATGTGTTAGCTTCGTTATGCAAATCGATAGGTAAGGCAACATACGAAAAGGTCATCATCATCTAAATTTTAAATATCACAGTTTACATAGGTACCTAGTACCTACCTACCATTGCACCTATCTATTAAACGTAAATTTGCTAAAAAAATCTATTTGGAAAATCGGTGTTGGTCACGTTTTCAAAAAGATTTGTAATAATTTGAGCATACTTTATAACTGTAAAAAAAATAAAGGTAAAATACCTAATTATACCCATTGACTTAGAAAAAATGGGTTCGTGGTTTACGCTCCCGGTGTCATTTGCCCCCGTGGTGTTTGCCCCCGATTTTTACTAAGAAATAAGTTAGTAATACAACCGCCTTAAGGAACTTTAAAAAAGCGTCGCAACTTGATTCCTTGACAATGTTACGCCAAAAACGTCTTAAGTACTTATGAAAAACAGTAAAAAGACAATAAATGTCACAGCGTATTATTAGAGAAAGATAAAAAATACGAAGCTCAGTCCAACCATTTCGCATAAAATTAACCCTGACGTTAAAATAGATTAATTGCGAACTCCTCAGTTTTCACGACGAAACGTTTTAGTAAAGATCTCATTTAAATTCTACGCGTCAAATTTTACAGTCGCAATTGAGAAATTAAGGTTTTCCGTTTGGAACGACCGAGTGCATTACATTTGTGGGATAGCTTTGTCTGTGTGCAGACGCCCGAAATGATTTATGCTGCATGTCTCTCAGTGTATACAATTACGCTCTGAGGACTTAGCAAGAATTTTGCTGTTTTAACTTCCTTTGTGGAAAATGGAATGTGAACTGTAAAATAGATGCACGCCTTTGAACGTAGATTGACCGACCCTAGGATTTCCAGCTTTAGTATATGAGTGTTAGATTCCTAGATTGATAATTTGGTTTTAAACTTTTAGATTTTTTATGCATTCACAATGCTATTTTTATATTAAGATGATTAATAATTGAAAAAATATTAGAAAAAATCGACTCACCCGTAGCAACCCGTCTGAGTTGCTACGGGTGAGTCGATTTTTCTAATATTTTTTCAATTATTAATCATCTTGATATTTTGGTGACGAGTAGTTTTCAGAACGGTTTTCCTCATACGGCAGTAGGCCCATGGCATTGGGCGGAATTAATTCTGCCATCTCCCTTCTTCCATCGGACAACCTGACGTACGAATCAGTGTCTTAATTTTTTTGGATCTTTCAAAGACTCGCATTAAGCATTTTGATTCAAATTTTGCTATCCTTACCGCTAGAGAATGGAACTCCTTGTCTGAGTCTGTGTTCCGTGATAGGTACAACCAGGGGGCTGGGGGGTAGTACATATAAATTACTTTTAGGCAAGCGCGTTTTATCGTAGATCAAAAGCATCATCGCTTTCCACCAGGCGCGATAGCGGTCAAACGCTTGCCTGTCTAACATAAAAAAGAACCGATGGCCATTGGGGCGAAATGTTTGGGAATGGCGACTGCACACCGGATGACGATCCGTGGGTAGGCCCCCAACAAGGTGGGCCGACGATCTGGTGATGGTGAAGGTCGCGGGAAGCCGCTGGATGCGGGTAGCACAGGATCCACAATTGTAGAGATCCTTAGGGGAGGTTTTTGCCCAATAGTGGGTATCGTGAAGCTGATATGATGAAGATGATGACTTCTCACAACTGTAAGTAGGGCTGCCAGACGCCCAGGATTTCCGGGATTGTCCCGGAATTACGTGCCTTGTCCCGTGTCCAGGAATTACACCCTACTGTCCCGGATTTCAAATATCTACCACAAGTTTTTTCATTATTTTACGAGTAGGTTACGTTACGATTCATAATTTTATAGGTCTTTACATAAATGTAATTAGTGTTTTGTATGGAGAATTTAAAAAAAGTTGCATTTTCCTTACTAACATTTTTTTAATTTATTAAACAACCATGAACGCTCGTCGCTAATGTTTTAAAACTTTTATGCACAAATGTTTAAAAAGTAAGATAACTTATAATATTATGCCACAAAGGGTAAGCGATAAAAATAAGTTTAGGCCAAGTTTAAAGAAATAAAGTGGCAATTTCTGACAACAAAAAGAGTATTTTGTTACTATTGGTAGTTGTCTTGTCTATAATGGTTATTAATTATTCGATATAATATCAATAATTGATGAATATTTCATAGCAATGACGAAGTTCATTCAAACGTAATGTTGATTGCCTAAAGTCTTATTTAATCAATATCTTAACATTGCCCCACGACAACCCCCCCCCCCCCCCCCCCGCTATTCTAGTCCCGGAATTGACACCAACTAATCTGGCAACCCTAACTGTAAGTGCGGTACTGTAAAACTAATGTGCATTCGTCGCCGAGCCAAAGGAGTTTTCGCAGTATAGTAAAATATACGAGTAATATTTTATTTACCTATTATTACAATATGGTTAACTATGCCATGTGTATCGACGTCGTCGTGAGGCTGCTTGCCATATGCTGGAATTGAGCAATGTCACATTGGCTCGCAGGGTACCTAAATGCACTTCTTCACTTCGCGAAACTGCCTTTTGAGGCAATCGCACAAGCCAGCCTCGCGGTGTAAATACATGACATGAGCTACAATCTTTACTGCAAGTAAAAACTTTATTAACATAACGTTATAAATATGTTGTACCTTGCTTTATTATCTGTTTTGTTATATGTAAATGCGGACCATTGCCATGCGGTTCCGTATATCCAAAACTTTATGACTGTTGTGGGGCTGTTTATTCTTATGAAGGATATATTATTTTACATCAATATATATACGGTGAAATTTATTTTAGAATATTGGAAATTAGAGCCATATTTTTTTGGAGTTAAGTCAATTAAACATTACCAAGTAAGTGATAATTAAATCGTTACAAGCTTTTCATTAATATCAGATTATTTTGGAGGTTGTTATTTGTAGAAGTGTGAAAAAGAATAAGGTAGGTACGTGGAGACTTTATTAGATTATGATGAAAAATATTTGTAGAAAAAAAAACTTAAACCCTCCACATACAAAAAAACATCCTAAAATCTGATAAACGACAGCACAAAATCAGTCTTAAGACATTTTGTCGGTATTCCCATTAACATACGACGGCAAAAGCGGCAAAAGCGGCGTGACGTAACGTCGCATTACGCGGATCACCTCGCCCGTTACGCTTTATGACGCAAAATGACGCATAAATTTGAAATTCAATTCGGCAGCCATCGCAGATGTTCGTAAGGTGCTCTTAGACATCAAAGTTACGGCATAAACTCAGGTGACTGACTCGATTCTGCCAGTATTCTATTTTTTTTACTTTTTCAGCTAGGTCTCGACTGGCTCAAATTGACTTTTAATAGTCAATTCACTTGTAACTAGGGCTGCCATCTCTAAAACCTGCTCTAAAATCTCTAAACCAGGGCCGGAAGCGTAAAAACCCCGGACTTTGGAGCCTTGACCCCAGACTTATTTTTTTATTCACTTTTAGCTTGGTTAAAAAATATATTATGCTCAATACATGACTGTAAAAAATGGAATTTTAAGCCTTTTTCGCATAAAATAGTGTGTTTTACTAGTTAGTTATGATGTAGACGGGGTATCCAACACAATTTTGTGGAGGGCCAGGGCCCAGGTTTAGTAGTTTTGCAACCGTAGCGAACCAAAATAAATGCCCAAATAGCTAAGAGCGGCATGTAAAAAAAATGGCCGCGCAGCGAGATTTTTAGTCAGTTTTATTCACTAACCTTGTACAGCTGCCGGCATATAAATTGGCAAGAGAAAGTTGAGACCAAAGATGCGCAGTAGCTACAAACACAGTGTTTGTAGCTACTGCGCATCTTTTGTCTCAACTTTCTCTTGCCAATTTATATGCCGGGAGCTGTATCTTGCTGGTTTATAGTAAAAATAATGGGCCGCGCAGCGCGATTTTTTGCGGAGTGCGTGGTGCTTGTTTACAGTTAAAAAAATAGGCCGCGCCGCGCGATTTTTTCGGGGTGCTTGGTTTTTTTTGCGGGTAGCGCATGCGCTGAATGAATATAGTATTTTTTGAGCGGAGTTAGATCCAAAACCCGGACTTTAATTATAGTCCGGGTTTTACCCGGACTACAATCAGAACCCCGCCCGGACGCTCCCCGGACGCCCTCCAAACTAGGACAATTCCGGGGAAACTCGGACGGATGGCAGCCCTACTTGTAACTACCTATATTTTAATGAAGCTAAAGTCAATGAGAAAAGAAATTATTAAGAACTGAAAATGCTTTTTTACAAGCTTTTATTTAGTCAATAGTTAAGTACTTGTCCGGAGTTCGTTTGTTTGTCTGTAATCAAATTTTGTCCGTCCGCGGCTTAGCTCATAGATCCTTATCAACAATACTACGTACTATTTTGACATGAGTGTGTAGGTATATTAATAACTAGCTGATGCCCGCGACTTCGTACGCGTGGACTTTATGACTTCGGCCGGCGTATGATGAACTAATGTAGTTACATAAGAAAAAACTTGTAGCAGTGTTATGGTTCTGCGTCGAGTATTCCAGATCTTCGATTTTTATACCTCAACAAAAAATGCTCATCAGGGCTCATCAGGCTGAACAACTTTTGCAAAGATAACATTTTTATATTTTGTATAGTTTAGCTGGATCACTATGGTTCTGCATCGGGTGTTCCAGATCTTCGATTTTTATATCTCAACAAAAAATGCTCATCAGGCTGAACAACTATTTCCGGAGATTAGCGTGTTCAAACAGACAAACAAACAGACAAACAGACCCACTTTTTTTTTCAAATAATTCTTACTCTATTACTATGTCTCAATCGCCCTAAATATAATTGTTTTTGAAATATATGTAATGTACAGACACACTTTTTAACTCTTTTATTATCTGTATAAGGATAGCTGATGCCCGCGACTTCGTACGCGTGGACTTTATGACTCGGCGTATGCATATTAAATATAAACTAATGTAGTTACATAAGAAAATAGTTGTAACAGTGTTACAATGTTAAAAGTTCATAAAATATTTTTATTTTATTTTTTATGTTTAAAAGTGTAAACATAGTTAAAAAAAAATCTTTATAAACTATGTTCGGAGTCTTTTTTTCGGGAGCCAATAGAAAAAAAAACCTGAAGCGTTACTAACCCTGGAAAAAGCCACATCAAGTTGGCCATGCGAAAACCAACCAGTCTTTAAATCGACACCAGCGGCTTTAAGCATCTGGTACCTATTTAGGTAAGTCTATATCAAAAATTAGGCCCAAACTGTTACCGCCTTCACCACGTGGAGGTACTCCCAGCTTATGTTATTATATTATGTTAAACTACTTTAACCTGATCTCTTAGATTTCCACATCAGATGATCTTAATTTTTTTGTAAACACATGTTTATATGAAAATAAATTAAACTTGGTTCTGCATCAGGTATTCCAGATCTTTGATTTTTATACCTCAACAAAAAATGCTAATCAGGTTGAACAACTTTTGTTAAGATGTCACTTTTATATTTTGTATAGTTTAACTGGACCATTACGGTACTGTATCAGGTGTTGCAGATCTTCGATTTTTATACCTCAACAAAAAATGCTCATCAAGGTGAACAACTTTTGCTAAAGTGTAATTTTAATATTTTGTATTTATGGCTTCGGCGTACGCATATAAATGAACTAATGAAGTTGCATAAGAAAATACTTGTATCCGAGTTATGATTCTGCATCAGGGCCCTATTCAATAAAACTTACAATTTACAAGTTACAATTACAGGTGACAGGTGACAATTTTACAAGTTTCTGTTCAATAAAAAATACTAGTTACAAATTTGTAATGGTGGAAAATTTACATATTTGTCGAATTGTACTTACAATTTTACATATTTCTGTTCAATAAACATTTTCCTGTTACAGGTGACAATTTACAAATTTGTAGGAAAAACTGCTTTATTGAACGCATAATTGTATTTACAAGTTTACTTATTTGTAGAATTGTAATACATTGCTGACAGGTGACCTCACCCTCGGTAAAATTTTATAACTCGGCATTTTTTTTTATTTTAGCTGCTTTTTTACCATAATCCAGTATGTAAAGGAGTGATAACGATGAAATCGTGCTAATCGAACGACAAAGAAAAAAAACGTGTTAAAATTTAAAAACATAATATTTTTTTCTTTTGATGTGACTGATTTCACATTTAATGAGAAGTTTAGGGTAAGTAAGGCAACTATCGATTATTTTGAAATTCTAAGATTTTTGAAATCTATCCTCGTTAATTAAGAATCTTTAACAAAAATTTCGAGGAGCTTGGTGGCGCCGTGGTTTAGCGCCTGGCCCACCGATTGCGGAGCAACGTTCGCAAGGGTCGCTCATGGGATGGGTGACCAAAAATTTATTATCTCGAGCTCCTCCGTGCTTCGGATGGCTCGTTAAGCCGTTGGTCCCGGCTGCATTAGCAGTCATTAACACCCACCAATCCGCATTGAGCCCGCGTGGTGGATTATGGGTCGTCCTCCTTATCCACCCATAAGGAAGGCCTGTGCCCCAGCAGTGGGGACATAAAAATGGCTGATGAACAACAATTTACAAATTTATGTAATTTGTAAATAACAACTACAAATTTGTAGATAGGTACAATATTGTCATCGAAATCTACAGGCGTTTTCTACATATGTAAACGTTTATTGAACAGCATTTATAATTGTAATATTTGTAAGATTTTTACTTGTAAAATTCTTACATAATTGTAAGTTTTATTGAACAGCACTTGTCATACAACTTGACAAATATGTCACTTATTGACAAATTTGTAGGATTGTAAGTTTTATTGAATAGGGCCCAGGTGTTCCAGATCTTCGATTTTTATACCTCAACAAAAAATGCTCATCAGGCTTAACAACTTTTGCTAAGGTGTCATTTTTATATTTTGTATAGTTTAGCTGGATCATTATAGTTCTGCATCGGGTGTTTCAGATCTTCGATTTTCATACCTCAATAAAAAATGCTCATCAGGCTGAACAGCTTTTGCAAAGATGTCATTCTTATATTTTTTAAAGTTTAGCTGGACCATTACGGTTCTGCGTCAGGTGTTCCAGATCTTCGAATATTATACCTCAAAAAAAAATGCTCATCAGGCTGAACAACTTTTGCTAAGGTGTCATTTTTATAGTCCTTATAGTTATGTTGGACCATTATGGTTCTGCATCAGATGTTCCATTTTCCAAAATAAATTATACCCTAAGTTATGCCCAGGCTTAACAGCTATATAACAAAAAAGTTTTATTCGAATCCGCTCAGTATTTCCGGAGATTAGCGTGATCAAACAGACAAACAAACAGACAAACACATTTTTTTTTCAAATTCTTACTCTATTACTACGTCTTCATCGCCCCAGATATATTTTTTTAAATATATGTAATGTACAGACACACTTTTTCTATTGTTTTATTATATGTAAGGATAAGGATGGCAAAAACTTATGAGAAAAAATACCACTATAGGCCGACCGGTTATAGAAAGCATTATTAGTTCAATTTCGTAAAAAATATGACATCCTTTGTTTTTCCTGCGTGGTCTTCGTTTATGTTCCGAAAATCTAGACATATGTTTCGATTAACAAGATTATTTTTTTGCGAAATGACTTTTTATCTTTTAACTCCATGGTTCGTTGGAACTTTCTAAATCGGAACGTTTTGGAAAAAATATGCAGGCGCGGGGATGCAGCCCCAAACCAAGCTTTCAGAATCTTCGGACAGAACTATCAGTTTGAAATTAAGGATTTCATCCCTTTTTTACATTTTGATATGCACGTCATGTAGTTTAATTCATGTCCTCCTCACCGTATCCGGCGACGGCGACACTTAAAAGTTGAGCTGGTTCCAGTATAAACATGTCTCATCAAACATGAGTCATCTGCGCGTGAATATCTTTAAGTGGATAAACAGTTGCGCTGGTGCAAACCCACTCTCTCGACCTCAACTTCCCAGTGCCAGTGGATCGGGTAGCCGATACGACTAGCAGGATGCCTAAAGTTGCATTAGATTGGCCACAAATCACTAAGCGGATCCCGAAATGTGCCCTTTAAGGTCCATCTCCCTTATACCTAGCCTGACTGCTGGAGAAACTGGAAGCGTTTGCTTATCAGCTTGCTCGCCTACACCAGTGAGGACTTTTTGCTATATAGGTGGATCATCCTTTGACTGACTGCACCAGTGAAAATAGAATACCAGTGGGCGACGGAGTCGTCACTTCCTGACGCCGTAGTTAAATTAAGGTGGCTATAGCACCGAAAGTGGCACTTCGGGGGTTTTTGTATGTATAAGCTGTTAATAGAAAATCATTTTAATAAAACTGTACGTGAAATTTTTATGGCCCATGGTCTAGTATTTTACGGCCACTTTTAGCAGTTTTGCTATCTACTTCTAGCAGTGACTACGAGGGAATGTAATGATACCATCTAAAAATACTAAACCATGGGCCCTAAAAATTCCACGTAAAGTTTTATTAAAATTGTGTAGGTATTAGAATTAGTGGCGCAACTTTCGGTCAGGGTGCCACCTTAATTATCAACTGCGGTCGAATTTATAAACCGTCAGTGGTTATTTTGCAATGTAAGGTGAGTCTGACATCTATACAAGGTTATTTTTAGTTACCTAATACAAAACCTCTCGTGGGGTTGATCAGACCATCAAACTGAACAACTTTCATTATTGGACCAACCTTGAAATCACGAAAAAAATCAGCTGTTCCATACAAAAGTACAATCCTTCTCCATCTAAATGTATGAAACAGCTGATTTTTTTTCGCGATAACAAGGTTGTTCCCGTAATGAAAGTTGTTCAGTTTGATGGTCTGATCAACCCCACGAGAGGTTTTGTATTAACTAAAAATAGCCTTGTATTTGCTTATCTAGCATTTCGTGAAATGTCAGGAGCGTTTTTTTGTATTTTTTTAATTTCAGGTACCCTATTTTAGAAACATTTAGGCTGGCTACACACAGACGTAATCCCGTTACGGAATGAGCGGTTTTCTGACAGCTGAGAATTTTAGTTTATTTTTATGTTGATAGATGGCGTTATTCAACTAGGTAGGTTTTTTTTTTATTTTTCCTAGCAGCTGAGTATAACCATGGTATAACACTGAATTATCGACTCGATACTGGCAAAAGTTACTCCCTGAAGAGGAGTAGATTGCCATAACAAAAATAAGAAGAAGAAAATTAACTGTCAAATTAACAAAATCCTTTGCTTTTTTTCTTAAAAAGTTACGTACTTAGTTGAACAACGACATCTAGCCGTCTTTTAGGTACTACTTTTTTTTCTTAAACTGCCTTTTGAAAACCGCTCATTCCGAACGCAATTTCTACAATGATTCCATACGGAAAAATCCCGCATGTGTGTGGCAGGCCCATAGATTTTGTATGCAGTTGCTGCGTTCGGAACCACGTATGTAACGGAATTCCGTAACGGGATTCCGTCTGTATGTGGCCGGTCTTAGTCAACTTAATTTTTTTTGTCACCTACAGTTTTGAATACGGGAAGAAGTTAGCAGGCAGCTAATATTAATGTAAATCAGGAACTAAACAGCGACGACCCGGGGGGTAATTACGTAACTTTGTTGCAATCAACTCTGACAGAAATCGCAGTTACATCGCTGCTTTAGTAAGAACCAATGTGACAACTATCTTAACTAAAGCAGCAATGCAACCGCGCTTTCAATCGATTTCAATCGAGAATTGTTAGTAACAGCTTTACGTAATCAAGGTACCGGTGACTACCTAAAATGTCTTGTCTTCCGCCGCCATTTTTTTATTTTATTTATGAACTACGGGATAGAGCTGGGCCTTCCTGTCACCTGATGTTAAGTGACGATAAGGCCGAAGGTGGAAGCGCACTGCTCCCGGAAACCTAATCACAGAGGAACTGGCTATCTTACCTCTAACTGCCGCAACACAACAATTTTTAAATTGTTGTTATGGCGTCAGACTTAGGTAAGATGGTCGTAGCTAGCCAGGCGGACTTGAAATAAGCCCTACCACCAACCAAACCGAGTACAAATTGTACCTCCCCTGGGAATCGAACCCGGGACCCTTGCGTCATACACGGGTGGGCGAACCACTAGACCACAGTGGCAGTTAGATGCGCCATGCACTACATGATCAATCCACTCACTAGGTTTTCAAAATTATACTTTCTAGATTGCTAATCATACATGTTTAATATAACGGGATTTATTAATTTCACCAGAATTCTTACTTTTCTTATTGGATCTACAGTGCCACGTCATCTGCACGAACTGGTTTCTGTGCTGACTCCATTTAGTTTTCTGCAACCAAATAATTTCAAAAGAGAACTGATTTATTCACATCTAAGTACTTAAGTATATAAGCTGTGACAAAGTACGTAGCAACCCATCATGGTGGTTTGCTACGGTGCAAGGTGGCGGCGTTCCCAACTCTCAATTCCTAACTTATTATCGCAACTCTTTCTTTATTCTATTTATAATCCAAAATAAAACATTTTAACAGATTTACTCGCATTAACGATCTATAAAAACGGCCTAGCTAGAAAATTGGTCAAGAAATTGTATTTTTCGCATTGACTGGACTTCAAACTACAACCTTCAATGACAGTTCCGTTCAAATTCCTTTGATAAAGATTCCCTCATTACAGAAACTTTTCTCACTTATAAAAGCGCAAAGTTTCTGTTTTGAAGATAACATTGATCTATATTTGTTAGTAACAATTTGACATACTTATAAACTATGTTAGTACCTATATAAAGTATATTAATATAAAGTCTGCACTCTTTAAATTTTAAGATATTAACTCTGCAAACAAAAGCACACTAGGTACCTAGTCAGTCAAAAATCAACAAAGTCTTCACAATTTGTCATCTGTCTTTTGTTTTAATATTATGTCGAACTCGATGTAGCTATGTGTATTAGCCCGGCCACATACAGACAGACGGAATCCAGATTCGGGATTCTGAACGGAATATCGACAACGTATGAAAATTCCGTACTTACGGAAAAATCACGCATATGTGTGGAAATTCAGAAAATTTATTTGGATATTTAAATCTCTTAGGCATTGTAGTTCCAGTACACAATGTGAAAAATAATCATCAAAATAAAAATATTTTGAATGCCTTATAGATCTCCCTAGTTAGTACAGTCTGTTATAATCTACTGCATCTCCATATGGGGAGGTGCTTTTAAAACTCACTTTATGGAAGTAGAAAGAGCTCAACCAGCTCTAATTAAAGTCATGTAGGTACTTTAAAAAGAAGCGTTTCTCGACAGAGGATTTATATTGTGAATGTAACCTTTTATCAGTTCGTAAATTATATGTTCTACAAGTTATTTTAAAAATTCAGAAATCTATAAATTGTGTTCCGAGTAATGCAAGCAAAAGAAGGAAAGACAATGTGACGAAAGTTCCAGTAACAAAATCCGTTTTTGCTAAGAAACAATTTTAAAGTATAATTATTATTCTGCAACTACTACACACACTGGTGGTGCTGGAGGCGCTTACTGAGGATAAAGTGGACCGCTCACCGGACAAACGATTCCATCATGAAAGAGCTTCGTATCAAACAAAGACTTTCGTCGATTGTGCAAGTACGAATCCTAAAGATGTTCGGGCATATTATCCGCAACGAAAGCTCATTAGAACGATTGATGGTACAAGGGAGAGTGGAAGGTCAACGTTCTCGCGGCCGATCACCCACAAGATGGACAGACATAATAAAAACAACCACAAAGTGTTCCCTCACTGAATGCACACGCAGTGCCACGAACAGAGAGAAATGGAGAAGTATCGCGAAAGCCGCAACCAACCCACCAGACAGTCCATGATCACGACCACTCCGCCAGGAGTGTACGACTAAGAAGAAGAACTACACACACACACACACACACACATACAATTACGCACACACACATAATATGTAATGTTATATCATCATAGGTATAAAGTAAAAGTATGATATGGAGGAGCGAATATTCCTGGCACAAGTATCTTTAAAAGGTTTATCCAGCACATTGTTTAATTTTACATACCTTGTGAAGAAATAAATATATTTAGATTTTTTTTGTATTGTATTGTTCATAGATAGCTGGGTGCGGAATTACGTATGTACGGGATTCCGTCGGTGTGTGGCCAGTCTTACTTTGGGTGTTATATTATAGCATCATTAACCCAACTGTTAAATGAAACGCTCATAATGATTGAGCAATTGATTTATCATAATAACTTGTCGTTACGAGTAAGAACATTAGTTACGCGAAATTACGCAGCACCGAAATTTACGGTCGGACATTACTGTGAAGCAGCACTTATGAGCTATGTAAAATATTCATATGCTCCTAAGTGACACCATCGATTATTATAATGTAACCTCGAGCTTGGTTCACGTATAAAATTTTAATAACACGAGAGAGACGCTGCCTGCTCTAGTTCTGTTACAGTAAAGTATTTATTACAATGTCGCTCGTATTTTCTTCGGTTTTGTTCGTACGCGGTGGGGAATTGTATTATTTGGGCTTCGTAAGCTTTCCTGTGTTTATGCTACGTTTACAAAAAATAATTTGAACCCTCGCAGATCAGAAACTTTATTAATAAGCGCTCCCGCCCACGAGCGATTAATCGCTGGGCGATTTTTTGTTGCCGAGAATAGAACATCGTATCATCGAACAGGGTTCGATACGCAAACGCCCACAAGCTACAAAAAGTAGCTCGGCGACTAATATTGCCCGCAAAACGATATGACAAAAGTTTTACTTAGCCAGCGACAAAAAAACGCCGCGATTATCCCCAAGACCATCGCCGCGATTATCGCAGCTTAAAAAAATCGCTCGTGGGCGGGAAGTGTCCCCGCTGACAGGCGATTAATCGCTGAGAGATTTTTGTCGCTGAAAATAGAACATACTGAGTTCTATACGTAAACGCCCAAGAGCTACTTTTTGTAGCTGCGATACACGCGGCGTTAATGGCGGCAATAATCGCGGCGCTTTTTTGTCACTGGCTAAGTAAAATCTTTGTCGTGTCATTTTGCGGGCGATTATCGCCGCGTTTTACGCCGCGATTGACGTAACTATAAAAAGTCGCCCGTGAGCGGTTACACTAAGCGTTCCCGCCGACGAGTGCTTTTTTGTAGCTGCGATTATCGCGGCGATAACCGCGGCGTTTATAGAACTCCGTATGTCCTGTTCTCAGGGACAAAAAATCACTCGGCGATTAGTCGCCCATCAGCGGGGACGCTAAAGCAGGTGGCGTTGGAATGTGTGTCAAAGTCTGTGGATTTTCATTTCTTTGCAACGTGTGTCACCATTTATTTGCAGGCACGCAGGCGCGATGCACTGGCAGTATCTTGCATGCTTTGCCTTTTTTGTGTGATAATAGCTTATTAGTTTTATCTACACCCATGCTTTAAAATCCTCTAAGGGTTCTGAAACGGTTATCTTACTGCCAACATTACAATATCCAAGTTAGAGGATGTCGCGCTCCCCGCGGCCACGCGCGACACGACAAGTTACATTGTGATATTCAGTACAACATTATAACACTCGTTCGGATGATATAATGACGAGGAGAAGGAGTAAAGTCTAAGTCAAAACCCTTATAGAGGACCCTTACAGATACATATAGGTAACTTAACAGTGTATCACATGAGTGTTTTAATACCTAATTATGTTGTTATATAGTCAGATAGGGTAAGTGAAACACCGGGGTAAGTGAAACACCCAAACATATCTAAGAAACTATCGTAGTTTATTCTCATAGCGATGTGTCGATAAAGCAGGAATGACGAATTACTTCCCTTAATACAACACAGATATCGCTGCGATCATTAAACTAGCTAGTAAACCAAAAAGAAATTCATTAGATGTCAAAACGCTAAACACGATGTTTTTTTGATAAATCTTTAAAACTGGACCCTATTTTATGAGAATTTGATACATTTTGGATATTAACGGTTAAACATGATCCTTTTGTCCTGTTTTTAATTAAATGGACACAATATTTAAAGCTATTTTGGCCACTGTTTCACTTCCCCCTTGTCAGGGGTAAGTGAAACACTTCTTAGCTTTTATATTCTTTTCGTGATTTTGTTGCTTAATGCAAGTCTTTAGATATTTATATTCATACCGTTAAAGGCTGATTTAATTAGGAGTACATTGCCTATACAGCTACTTTAATTGCGAGTTTTAAAGTTTTACTACACCTTGTTAAATAAAAATAAAAATAAAGTATGTTTCACTTACCCCACCTGACTATACTTATTAATATGTAGGACAGCTGTTGCATAGTTACAACACTTTATCTACACCCGTATTTTTTATGCACACAATATAGTGCTTGTCCTTCATCTCAACTGATGTTAAGTGTCGATAAAGCCGAAGGTGGAAGCGCTTTACACCCGGAATCTACATCACAGAGGAACTGGCCAAAGGCCATCTTAGCTCTAACAATTTTTTAATTATTATTATGGCGTCAGATTTCGGTAAGATGGTGGTAGCTAGCCCGGCGAACTTGAAATATGCCCTATCACCAACCAAACCGAGTACAAATTGTACCCCCCCAAGGAATTGAACCCGGCACCCCTGCGTCTTACAAGGGTGGACGAACTATAGACCACAGAGGACGTGTTTCCAAACCAACGTGTGTCAATCTAAAATTGCGTGTCGTTGCGCGACAAATCTTGCCAAGTAAAGAAGTGAAGACTATACTCCAGCCAACTCGCGGAAAGAATGTTTAATGACAAACCGTTGCCTAGCAACCAATGACAGGCATGTATTCAAAACCTTTTTTGATACAAACTAGTTTAAATAAAATACAAATTACTTATTGTACAACAAATACACAGAGGAAATAATCACTATGTTTTAAACAAATAGACAGTCATATTAAATGCATAAGTACCTACTGAATATGGCGAAATAAAAAAAGAAAGTGGCCACACTTAATGTCAATATCGGTGTATTTAAGGGTCATTTTATTTACCGTTACTCTTACTTTAGAACTCTTTTCTAGAAGTGTGATGAAAAAGAGATCTATAGTGTGACTAGCACTGACTAACAGTAAGTAAAATGATCTATGGTCAAAATGATGATGAATCAAAATGAAACTGTACACTTGGTTTTCAAGACATGGGTTGGTCATGAAAACAATGTGTACAGATTCATTTTGATTCATCAATTTCACTAGATAAGACTTCATTTGGAAGGATACAAATCCAGGAAATGTTATTACCGCCTGCTCGTAATGCATGAATAGGGGTAAGTATCAATTAAAAGAAATTACGAGATTTTAAATCATTTTTGTTTTAACACAGGAAAATAGAGGTTGTGTGAATTAATCCAGCGGTATGTGTAATTTAAACAATCATTACTAAACATTTGTAGTGTTATGTGCCCTAATTATGTCATTAAAATGTTATTGAGATGTTTTTATCAAATCAAAGTTATGATAACCCTAATACGGTTTGTTGATAAACATTCTTTCCACGAGCTGGCTGGAGTATAGGCATAAGTAGTGGTCAAAAAAATTCCGACAACACAATTTTATTAAAACTCTGATTCATGTCATGTGCGTAAACGGAGCGAGTAATTTATTCTAGGCGTGAACCTCTCGGGTCGAAGTGAAATGATAAAAAAAATCCGTGAAGCCGAATCTCGACGTAGTTCTATTTATTTTGTTCTGTTTGACCGATCTGACTGTCGGCTTTTTTGTTTTTAATTCGATTTTGACAAAATGTTTTTATCATTAAGTTTATGAAAAACTTTGTAGGATTTTCACTATTGGTAGTGGGATTATTTTCGAACGCTACCAAGAATCTGAGATCGAATTTGGTATCGAGTAAACGTCATAACGAATACAATTGAAACCGTTTTCAATCAGTGTTTCTTTCAGACAAAACTCTCCGGGGGGGGCAATTAATAGGTTTGGGGGAGCTCGTCCGTCGATCACTACACTAGTTTGCCCGTCTACCTACACACAACACATTTTTCTCCGGGGGGGCACTAAGGCTGCTCGGCGGAATAGTACCTGAAAGAAACACCGTTTTCAATGTCCCAAAATAACATATTTTTGACGTTTATTCGATCCTGATGTGGACACGATCTTGTCATTTCCCATCGAGAATAAGGGGGCAGTTGTTAAAACTAATTTTTAATTTAACTTGGCTTAAAACGCTCCGAGAATTATTCAAATTAATCACTAAAACCGTGTGCTGGTCTGATTTTTTGCTGATAATTGTATAAACTACCAACCTACCTCATATAACTTACCTCGTTACGTACGTACCGTAAAGAATTCAGAGTTGAATTAATTCGCAGACTGTCACACCAGACATAAAGTTAGTTTTTATGATTAGACAAAAGATGGACAATTAGCTCAAACTTTTACTCCAGAATAGGGTTTTCACAGACATAATACCTATCGAGAATGTCTGTGGTTTTCACTCCCGAGAGAACTTACTGACACTTGGATTGGAAAGGAACTTGGTATTACTATGGAACTGTTTCTTTTTTCTCGTCATTTAACAGAAATATCTAGGCAACGAATCTTTAGTAAGCCTATCTCTGAATATAATTTTTCTTCATCGACTAGGGGACGATTTGGTTTAAAAAAAAACTAGTACAAAATAAAAAAATCACAATATACGTAAGAAGTCTGAAAATTGGGTAAGTACTTACCTAATTGTTTAGGAACAGTAGAAAAACAATGGCAGTATGTTTTTCCCTCGATTAGCATAAAGGCATGTATTCTGTGTTAAAGGGTATCACGTCCGGTATTTGGAGGGAAAAACCTTTTTTTTTATAAAAATATTCAAACGAAAATTTTTCATCGAAAAGACCGTGATTCATACTTTGATTCGTATTTAGGTTTTAATTTCATACTAATATTGAAAAGCCTAAAGTCAAAGTGTCATTATTCAAATAAACTTAATAATTAAGCACTTTTCAATCGTCTATATTTTCCTACCACTTTAATAAAAAAATAATACCTACTACTGCAATAATAGGAAAAATTAACTTCATACCATTTAAGTGGCGATCAAGCATACAGCTTCCATCAAACAAAAATGATAAAACTCGGCTGATTTTTCGTATTTTACCAGTTATTTTTCAGCCACATTGATGTTAAAAAGAAATAAAAGTACCTTATTTTGGATATTTATTATTGTCAGTAAGTAAAAAAGTGAACTTATAAGGTTAACATTTAATACTTGGCGACACTGCTTTCGGTGCATTCAGTAAACTGTTTGTGTGGCGTAAAACTTTATTAAACTGTATTTTAAATAGACAATTCCTACGTTTCTCTGCAACTGAAAAGGTGCCTAAAGGTAACGAAAATATAAAATAAAAAAAAACATACTATACCATACGCACAAGTAGGTAGGTATCGGGAGTTTTGTTAAGTAGACGAACTCCGGCTCACCATCACACCAAGACGGACACACATCACCACCAGCACTTCTGTACACCAGGAAACTCCAGGAGTTCCCACACATTATATTATATTGCTTTTATCCCATCCAACATAAACAGCCGCCTTCACCATCTCCTGCTGACAGTGACAGTTCAGTGTTACCATATACTCAGTGTTGCCCTCTTGTGCGTGTGAGACAGAGTAGGTATTATATCTATTCCAAAGATACAAACACTACACATACCAATAATCAATAAGTCTTTAAATAGAACGTCTAGTGTGTACGGAAAGGTTTACACGTGTAATGTAAGATATTTTTTGTTCGGTTTAATAAAACTCAGTAAAATCAGTAGAAGTGCAATTTATTGCTCATTTATAAATCATTTATAATCAACATGACGTACCTAAATCGCTCCCGTGAAGGGATATTGCAATAATGACGCCTACGCATTGATGTATTCCGTATGTACCCACGAGCTTATAATAATTTCAACAATTCCGTTTTCAAGTCTTTTTTTTTTTGTCAGTAGGTACAATAATAATTTAAATAATAAAAACACTTTATTGTACACTAAGACAGGACATATTACAAATAATAACAACAAACAGAGAAAACACACTAAAAGGCGGCCTTATTGCTAAATAGCAATTTCTTACAGTCGAGGCAATCTTGAGTATAGAGTGAGAGAGGAAGAGGACAAATAGTAGTAGGACTAGAGGAGTAGGTGCAAATATGAGGAAAGGAACAGATAAATATATAGAAAGAAGTGATGTTTTTTAGATTATAAAGCGAAAGGAAAGGAAATCAGATAGATAGAAGAAAGGAAATGTCTTTTGACTTGATCGCGAAAGGTACTCGGTAAACGAGCCTTCCTGATACGTAGTGAACGAACGTGTTGGTAAATTTTTGATAGTCTAGCTCCTTGTGACTTTGTAATTTAACAATTTGGAAGAAATGTTAATTTCCGCGTTTTTCAAAAGAGAACCACTTTGGGACCCTTCAAATAAACACCATAAGAATGTACTTATTCTAAAAAAAAGCTGTGGAAAGAAGTTGCCCAAGAGGTAAACAAGGATGGTAAGTGTACGGTCAGCAACGAAAGGGTTAACGCTCGTTTAGTTTAATACTTTGTCGTAGCAACTTTTTTGATAAAGTTGCTACGACAAAGTAGTCCACTGACTATAGCCCGGTTTGGTCTAAAATTGCCTGTTCCTAGTATCTACTTTTGTATGCATGGAAAACGGCAATTTATTCCGAGTGTTTCCTCTGTTTATTTTATTATCTTACACTTCACAGT
Organism: Agriphila tristella; assembly: GCA_928269145.1. Classification (NCBI taxonomy): domain Eukaryota; kingdom Metazoa; phylum Arthropoda; class Insecta; order Lepidoptera; family Crambidae; genus Agriphila; species Agriphila tristella. The sequence goes on from OV743443.1 coordinate 17,363,828, forward strand.
ACCTTCTCTGTGGATCCATCAAAACTCTGCGACATCGCTGCACGGTAATCTACATGGATCGAAACGTTTTACAAATACAACTTACCACATTAAACATGGCAGGACGAAAACTGTTCTAAGGTGCAATTGGTATTCCAAGTTTTGGATTAATTTTTATTTCACAAATTCTTGAAAAAGTGCAATGCTTGTTCTCTTCGATCCTTAATTTAAGTAGGAAAGCGAAAACTTGTAGTGGTAAAGGAGCATTTACACGGGTCGATTTCCCAGGCCACTTGCTAGGCGACTTTAGTCTATTAGGGTTTTTTATCGCAAACTTAACTTCAAGGAGGTGACGATTCGATTTGACAACTGATATATGGGTCAGGCCAGGGATTTTGCCACAAATAGCGCAAAGGTGGTGGCGCAAAATAGTAGCGCAAAATTATTAAGGAGCACATACATTGATGTGATTTTATATAACAAACTATATAACAAAATTTTAAATAGGTAGTAGGTACCTACATTTGAAGTAAGTAGGTAGGTACCTGAAAGCAGAGTAATAAATAGCACACCTGTGTAAATTGATAAACATTTTGTATTCTACAGACTTTACCAAACATAATAAAGCACTTGTGAGTATTTCTCAGCAAAAATTTACCTCTGCCTAAAAAATCATGTCTCAAACTGAATAATAATTGTAACTCAATAAAAGTTTGTCATTATCTTTACAGAAAATTGCATTTTGCACAGACTAAAATATAATTCTTCTTGATAAACTATCTCGAACTACGCACGTTGTATTTAACATATTTTTTTTTGTGAAATACCAAACTATGTTTTGTGTTCTCCATAGAAAAATTACAATGTCGCAAGTACTCAAGAATATTTGAATCAAGTATAAAATTTTCAAAAGTAAAGTATTTTCTGTCATGTTCGACTTATACTGTTCAAGATTTCTTCTATTATTTAAAATATATTTTCCTATAAAAAAAATATCTCTCCATATAAAAAAAATAAAACAAATTTATTTTATTCTCTGTCGCAAAAAATTGCAGTTTAGGTACGAGCAGGTTCGTTATACGACAACCACGATTTTAGAAGAGTTTCGGAACGCATCTATAATACTTACTATTGGCAACACTGAGAAGTCTCCGATTGGCTGTTACAAAACTGTCTAGCGTAGTTTATTTGTCATTTTTTCTGCTGGTAAGTTTCTGAGCTCCGTTGATACAATTTAGTTATACTGGACTAAATGACCATTTCTTCGGTAAGTACAATACATACGCAACCTTTATTCAAAATACGTTGTAGATAAAATAATAAGCTTTAATAATTATTTTGGTTTCTTCCGATAAAATGCGTTTTGACTAATGAAATTAATTTTGAGGTTATCTTTGTAAAAAAATTTAGTTACGTTTCGTTACGTTACGAAAATGTTTTATACACAGTTTAATTACATTTCAAATTAAGCTAGTTGTACACTATACAAATGTACAGAAAAATGTAGTTTTATTTCGCAATATTTTTTTAATATTGAAATCTTTGTCAGTTGTATGTATCGTATTAAACATTTAAAAAAGTATGTACTATCGCGAATGACATGTTTAAGCATACATATTACACATAACATTAAAATAATTTAGTAGGGAAATGTAAACTATGCTTAACAATAACAATTTCGTTACATGCTTACATTTTCGTTGTACCATTGCGTTACATGTAACCATTTCGTTGCATTTTTTAGTTACAACATTTTCGTTATGGTACAAATTTTTTGAGAAATACTCTTGTATGTATATTATCTTATGTATTATTATTAACAACAAATCAATTAATAATGCTAGTCATGTTTCTTTAGTGGAATTACAGCTAAAAGTAGGTAATTTCAAAAACACTTGTAAACCTAGTGTGCATGCACTATTATTCAATAGCGTAAAATAAGTGGCGCAATTTGGTATCGCATGGTATCGCAAAGTGGCATAAAGTCAGTTTTGCGGTACCGAGGCACAAATGAAATCGATTATAACACTTTAAATATTAAGATGAATAAATAATGAAAAACTTAAAATATACTATTTTACAAGGATAATTTAACTTATATAGATCACACACATCTAATTACACCATGCGCAACAAAAATTATAAGTTTTAATCAAAAACTTCGCTTGAAATCTCAAAAAATGCACTCCGCAGAGTAGGTGACACTTTTTACTTTGATCGCCTGTGTCACCAAATCAAGAAGCTTATACTCACAATGGAGATTGCACGCCTAGTATCATAGTGAAGATTGAAAAAATACTCTTTATTGACGACACGGCTTATTGCTATCTCTTTCTTTTCGTTTTACAATACGTTTTCGGTTCTCAAGAACGAACGAACGACAAACAACGAACACGTATTGTAACACTAAAGAAATAGGTTGCAATAAGCCTTCACGTCACTCAAGGACATTTTTTCTATCTTCACTATGACACTGGCCGTATAATCTCCATTGGAGGGAGGTATAAGCTTCTTGCACCAAATTGACAAAAAATATGGCCGTCAACGCTGTATATACCATAGAGTACGTTACTTTAGTGTTGCCAACACTCAAAAAACATTTTACTAAATGTTTTAAAACTACAAAATGGATGATAATGGTTGCGCAGTATAAGTAGTGCAAAGAAATCATTATTCAATTTTTTTTCATTATTGCCGAAAATTAATCTTTTTTCTTAGGAAACACGCAAAGATATTAAAGGCATGGCTAACTGATTATTGTTTAATAACGTCAAATCAAACAGCTTATTAATATGTTAAGAAATGATCATTTTATCGATGTTTAAACTGTTCACCTACCCATGCGGATTCGCAGTTTTTGTGAAAAAATCGTCACTTTTGCGGGGGAAATGTCAAATAGTTTTCCAAATTTATAAACTTATCCAATTATCTTTAGCTGCCGTGGTTCACTATTTCTTAGGAAACATGATGATAACATTGAGAAATTTGTAAGAGTACTATAACTAAAATTAAATGAGGCGGCAGACTTTTGTCACCTGGAATGTGGCAAAATTCCTGGCCTGACCCATATGGTTGTCAAATAAAAACCCTATTTGACTTAAGTCGCCTAGCAAGTCGCCCGGAAAATTGACCCATGTAAATTCCCCACAAACTAGCTATTTTCAGTATGATTGATTTCATTTTGTGATCAGAAACTCTAAACGTGTATCATAAATTGTCACACCATTATTTGATTGTAAAATATCATAATAAAACAATAAGTATGTACCAACATATTTAAATGATTTTGTATCGTAGGCAAAGAGATCTGTCATCACCCTCGAGGGGGCCACATTATGACCCCCACTATGGATACGAACCATACTGGCCAGGCGGAGACTTTGCACTGAATTGGTTTGCGGAGCAAAGTAAAAAGAACGGTACTCATAGCCTGTGCAATGACAAATGTTACTCAATATATGAAGGGTAGGTTTCAGTAAACTGCTGCAAATTATTTTTCTACCCATCTCAATTTAAATAAATATCAATCTGCCCTATCACGGCATTACAATGTAATGAGGGCTTTTCACAATGACAAAAAATTTTAGGCTCCATAGATGGCGTTGATAAAAATGTATGAGTCAATGTAATTTTTTTTTACTAAGCTTCGAAGAGAACTCTGGTAGATGGCAGATGTAACCCTAAAAAAATTATCTTTGGGTAGATTTCAGCCAGCGAGCGCTTACTTGCCTCTTTGGTACAGGTCGTTTATTTTTAAAAGCTAATTTTGACTCATCTCTTTCCTTCAACGCCATCTAGTATGAATATACCCCTATATTATGAAAAAAGTAAAACCGTAGTTTTGACGTTTTTCAAGCAACTTTAATTAAGGTGGCTACGTCGGTGGTGTGTTTTCTCCTTAAATCATCTACATATCTCGAGAACAAAAAATGATATAGAAAAAATAAAAAAAGCACATGGGGTAATATTGAGTTGGGCTACATTTAAAATAAAACAGACCTCTTTATCTCTTACGGTCTTGGCTGTGGCACTAAAGACAATGCCATCTACTCAACACGCCCCAGTCGCCAAAACGCGCATCACCCGTATAGAGAAATATATACGTCAAATATTATAATTGGTTCGTAATTATATTATAATTGGTTCCATTCCATATAATAAGATTATTAATTGACTACAAGTAAATATACAGGGTTATTGTAAAGCACCACCAACCTCGCAGGAGTAGATTGCTAACATCATTAACAAGAACATTTTGTTCCACGACATTTCCAAAAACAGACAAAAAATAATCGACTTTCCATACAAATGTCCGAACAGCTGATCGAGTTTTGTATAATGTAAAGTCAAAAACGGATAGTCCAAAGGGTAAAAACGGGACCCCTATTACTAAGCCTCCGCTGTCCGTCTGTCTGTCTGTCACCAGGCTGTATCTCATGAACCGTGACAGCTAGACAGTTGAAATTTTCACAGGTGATGTATTTTAGTTGCCGCTATAACAACAAATACTACAAACAGAATAAAATAAATATTTAAGGGGGGCTCCCATACAACAAACGTGATTTTTTTGCCGTTTTTTGCTCCATATTGATAACGACTATTGGTAGACAGTTGAACTTTTCACAGATCGTGTATTTCTATTGCTGCTATAACAACATATGCTAAAAACAGAATAAAATAAATATTTAAGGGGGGCTCCCATACAACAAACATGATTTTTTTGCTGTTTTTGGTACGGAACCCTTCGTGCGCGAGTCCGACTCGCACTTGGCCGGTTTTTCTTGTCTGTTTTCAGAAAATGTTGTTGTTTATGATATTAGTAATCTACTACTGGGAGGTTGTTGCTGTTTTTTAAAATAACTTTAGATGTGTGTATTTTTTCAATAAAATAAATTATTAAAATATTTGAGATTTTTTTTTTCTTAATGATTAGGTGACAAATTTAACGTAAAACAACTGAGTTAAATAAAAATCATTAACATTATTTAACCATTCAAATTCAAACATTGAGGCGGCCACCGCGCACCGATGGCAGCGGTGCGTCTTATTAAACCATCCTTCAACTCAGCGCACTGCCCTGTTGAACAGTAGGAGGTATTACAGTCTGCTTTTGTAAAATTTACCTCCGGAAACAATACTCTACTTATGTGTAACGCGAGGATGATTTTCGAGCGCTTATCTTCTAAAGAGCCAAGTAAAATCATCCTTCAGCTCAACTGCCCGCATAGTTGACTTGATAAATATCAAACTCCGGTAAAGTCCGGTATGTCCACCCAACTCATTTGGTTTGTTTTTTTGTTTTTTTTTCGATATTTGCAGCTGCCGTGGTCACGGAGGACAGGTGTTTTCTCTGTCGCTGCTGGACGGCCAGAATTTTTCTCGTATAAATCATCATTGATTTATGATTGAGCCTGTTGAACTCTGACGGCAGATTTCGAATAGAAGATTTAAATTCATGTAAGAGTTCGTTGTTGCGTTCTATATTTTCAATAATTTGCAGATTCCGTAACACAGCGTTGTAAAAGAGAATCGTAATACATCCTACTGTTCAACAGGGCCGCGTGCTGAGTTGAAGGATGGTTTAATAAGACGCGGCAGCGGTGGACGCGTATTGTTTATACCGCGCGTGAATATGGAATATGGATATGGAATATGGAAACGGAGCAGTAATAACGTTAAATTTTTAAGTTGCATGTGTTTGTTGCAATGTTCCTGTACTTGTACTTGTACCTACTCATTATAAATCGCCAAATTCTTTTCTTTTTTTACTGACTGGATGATGAAAACTGTTTAAAAAAGTCCATAAAGCCGCCACTGCGGCCGGTCGGAACTATTTTTCCTATACAAAAATGGCGCTCGACGCTGCGGATGTTTTTAGGGAATAGGGATTTTAAAATTCTAAAATCATTGGGAATATGCATAAGTCACCGATTTTGATAAATTTGAGCTTGATCGCTGCGGACACGTATAAAAACATGATGGAACAGAAAAAAAATATTATTTTAGTTTTATTACACGATGAAATCAGGGGAAAGTTACGTTTTTTATTTTATTTTCGGATATAATGCACATAACTATAAGGTAGAATATTGAATAAGAATTAATATTTTGTATGACACATGTGTACTTAAACGCAAAATTTTATATGAAAGTAGCATTACGTACGAGAAAGTTAATTAAGTATATTTATTAACATGTTTTTCAGATTTGGTGTCATATGTGGCAAAAACAAATATTCTCAGTACAAAACGTTTAAAAATTATTGCGAGTTAAAAGTCGTTGACTGTTATGGGTTTGATGGTTTGTTATAATTCTATTTACTTTACTCTTGTGATTTCAATAAATCTAAGTTTTTTAAAAGATGCAGTCTGAAACACAGGTCAAACCTAATCCTGGCACATAGTTTTCCTTTTCCCTGTAAGTACTTATTTTTAGACTAGTTGTAATATTGTGATATTCTTATGGACCGTCGGCCATACAGGCTCATTTTCAATCTATCAAGGCAATCTGTCAGGGCAGGTAAGTACATTTCACATATATGCTTTTGTGATCCTTGTTCCTTATTCGAGCGATATGAAAACCCAAAAAATAATTCAGGTAATGATGCCAACCACGACCCTGTTCACCATTTATATAAATATAATGGGTGACCATGTTCAGGGTGGCATATCTCCCAGAAGCTTCCTACCACGCAACCTTAGACGATGATATTTGATAATACCAAGCTAATGGATATCTTATGTTAGATTCATAAAGATGTCCCTACAATAATATTACTGAATGCGTGGCTGTATGGACTGAGATTTCTTTGCCTTCCCCATAATGGAGAAATATTATTTTTTTTACTCTATGTACATTTTCTGCTGTCAAAAAAACTATGAAAAAGGATTATTGTTGTAACAATATTGTAAAAATTATTATTGTTTCAAAGGATAAGTAAAATAAAACCACTTAATTTAAGACTCAACCTATATTTTATTATCTTTTTCCCTGATCACCTTTTATCAGAAGTGGTCTAAACAACCCAATTAACAAAATGGGTCGAAAAAGGTCGAAGAAATGCTCACACGCCAGCAGTCATAAAGAGAAGCGGCGAAGACGATACTACTCGACTGAATCTGAGGAATCCTCAGACGATTCGTCACATAATAATTATCGCAATAACAGACGATCGAATTCCAAAAGAAGGGAAAGTCAGAAGAAAACGTTAACGTCGTATACACCAGAACGCTCTGCGGTCGGTCAAGATAAGGAGAACAAATCTGGGTCGGCGAGTCAGGTTCCCGTTCAGGGCACTGCGACTAGCCGAGAGAATGAAATGACGACAACATATGAACGTAGGGAATTGTTGGAGCAGGGAACAACTACTGAAGCGGCTGCCCAAAGTGTTAAATCCTCATGTGCAGAGCAAGTATTACCTTTAGGACAAAATAGTGACATTTCTGTAAATACCAATGATTTAACACAGATATTAAAATCTTTAGTTCAACCCCCTAACATAAATAGCAATACTAATATGATTCCAGAGTTTGATCCGTCGATTAAAAGTCATCGTATTGATTTGTGGATAAGCAAAGTTAATGAGTGCGCTAACATTTATAAATGGGATGAAATGCAAACTATGCATTTTGCACTCCCTAAATTAGTTGGCAATGCCAAAAAATGGTACCAAGGTCAAACCTCAATAATGCACAATTGGGAAGAATGGCAAGTATTATTAAAGAAAGCTTTTTCTTCGGAAACCAACTATGGTGTACTCTTGACAGAAATGCTGGAACGTCGTCTAAAATTTGGGGAAAATATTGATGAATATTATTATGATAAGGTAACATTATTAAGTGCATGCAGTATTATAGAAAAAAAGGCAGTTGATTGCATAATTCATGGCATAGATGATAGAACGATTCGGGCTGGAGCATCTTCAGCACGATTCACTGAGCCAGAAGATTTATTTAAATATTTAAAAGATGTATGTAAGGAACAGAAAGATATTTCACGTACTTCAGTTTTAAATAAAAGACCAATTTCTAACATTCGTTGTAACCGATGCAATGAAATCGGTCATAAATCATTTCAGTGTTCCACGGGTTCCACCACCACCAGTGTTAATAGCTTTCAAAAACCTATGATTGTATGTTTTAATTGTAATGAGAAAGGGCATAGAATTTCACAGTGTTCTAAACCAATTATTAAGTGTGACAATTGCAAAAAATTTGGTCACAATAGTATTAATTGTATGCATAGAAAAGAATCCAATTTAGATAAAAAAGTATTGTTTCTGGAAAGTTTTATTAAACCGTCTAATGAAAAATACTACAAAGAAGCTTTAATTAATAATAATTATAGTACCAAATGTTTTATAGACCTAGGTAGTGATTGCACTTTAATTTCTCAGGCTGTTGCTAGTAAATTAGGATTGATTATAACGACTGATAATGTGCCATCTATACAGGGTGTTGCTAATATTACTATACCACTGTTAGGAAAAACTACATTTCACTTGAAAATTGATTTAGTTGAGGCAGAAGTTACTGCATATGTTATCGAAGATAACCAAATACACATACCTCTTTTAGTAGGCCAAAATTTTACCGAGATGCCAGAGGTAATAATTACAAAAACAGATAGCTCGCTTAATTTATTTAGTGTAAGAAATACTGGCTTGACAGAAATAGATATTGATGTACTAACAAACGAAAAGTATAAATTATATGTAGCATGTGACTCTACTATTTCAAACATAGGTCTTTTAGATTGTTATTGTAATGATTTTTCAAACTCAGATATATATGTACAAGGAAGTTATCGTTGTATGGAGAATAAAGAATATTGCATACAGGAAGGAATTTATAAAATCAAAGATGGCAAATGTAAGTTACTAGTTATAAATATTGGAAAATTAAGTCAACCTCTTTATTTACCAAAAGATTTTATGGTGGTCCGTGCTTATCCAGCTTGTCTAGATGTAACACCTGTGAAATCCACTAGTCATGAAAATATGAATTGTTTTAAAACACAATTAAAGGAACCTATTAAAGCAGAAGAAATAAATATAAATCAAAATTTGACATGTGAACAAAAAGAACAAGTCTTCAATTTAATTAACAAATATAGAAATTGTTTTGCACTAGATTTATCAGAGTTAGGATGTACAGACTTAACTGAATTAGACATCAAACTAACAGACGATGTTCCTATAATGTATCGTCCGTATAGAATGAGTTACAGTGAAAAAGAGACTTTAAGAGATATGGTGAAAGAATTACAAGATAATGATATAATAGAGGAGTCAGAATCGTCATATGCTAGTCCGGTTATATTAGTATCCAAGAAGACAGGCGGCTATCGTCTCTGAGTAGACTATAGGGCTTTAAATAGAAAAACAGTGAAAGATTTGTATCCGTTACCCCGCATTGATGATCAGCTTGATCTTCTTAGTGGTAATTCTTTCTTCATAAGTCTAGACATGTCAAGTGGCTATTATCAAATACCGATTAAAGACAGCTGTAAACATCTTACTGCATTCATCACACCTGACGGACTTTATCATTTTAAAAGAGCTCCCTTTGGATTAGCTAATTGTCCAGCGGTTTTTCAACGAACTGTTAATAAAATGCTTGGTAAACTGCGAGATAAATGTGCAATTGCTTACATGGACGATTTACTTATTTCTGGGACTACATTTGATGAATGTTTATTTAAACTTGAACAAACGTTTGTTTTAATATCAGATGCAGGACTCACATTAAATGTTAAAAAATGTCGTTTCTTTGAAACTAAGATTGATTACCTAGGATTTGAAATATCAGCTGAGGGAATTAGACCAGGATGTAATAAAATTGATGCTGTGAGATGCTTTCCACAACCAAAAAATGTTCATGAGGTTCGACAATTTGTCGGCCTTGCAAGTTTTTTTAGGAAATTTATTCAGCACTTTGCACAGATAGCTAGTCCATTAACAGACCTCACACGACAGAATCGAACCTGGGAATGGGGACAACAACAACAGGAGTCTTTTCAAAATTTAAAAGAAAAACTAGTGCAGCGACCTATTTTGGCATTATATAACCCCCAATATCTGACAGAATTACATTGTGATGCTTCTAAGAGTGGTTTAGGTGGTATTTTACTTCAAAAAGAATCAGCGTCGTCAAAATTTCAACCTGTTGCATTTTTCAGTCGTAAGACTACAATAGATGAAGAAAAATTACATGCTTATGAATTAGAGACGTTAGCCGTGGTAGCTTCTTTAAACCGGTTTAGAGTTTATTTATTGGGTAAACATTTTACTATAGTGACAGATTGTAGTGCTTTGCGATCTACATTTACCAAGCGTGATCTTATACCACGAATAGCGCGTTGGTGGATAGCATTGCAAGAATATGATTGTTCCATTGAGTATAGGCCTGGAAATACTATGCAACATGTAGACGCACTAAGTAGGAATGCACTTCCTTGTGAAAATGATAATGACAAATTTGAACATTTTTCCCGAGTAATGCAAATTACTGAAAACGACTGGTTACTTAGTATACAACTGACGGATCCAAAAATTCAACATATACGGTCAGCCTTAGAAGACCCTAAGTACAAAGAGTTAGTAGATATAAAACAAAATTTTGTTTTTAAAAATAACCGCCTTTATCGCAAAGTTGGAACCGATTTGAAATGGGTGGTACCTAAAGGTGCTCGATGGCAAATTTGTCAGCGTAACCACGATGAAATAGGGCACTTTTCAATAGAGAAAACATTAGAAAAAATTAAAAGAGATTTTTGGTTTCCAAAAATGAAAAAATTTGTTGCTAAATATGTCAAAGCTTGTTTACATTGTGCTTTTGGTAAAGAACCAGCTGGTCCTAAAGAGGGATACTTACACAGTATTCCCAAAACTGATATTCCTTTTCACACCGTCCATGCGGATCATTTAGGGCCGTTTGTCAAGAGTAGTCACGGCAATCAATATCTGTTATTAGTTGTTGATGGATTTACAAAATTTTGCATTATAAAACCATTACGCAGTACTAAAACACAACCAACTATTAAAGCATTAAAGGAAATATTTTATACATTCGGACATCCCATGCGACTAATAACAGATAGAGGCTCATGTTTTACGTCAGGCGAATTTCAGAAATTCTGTGCTGACGTTGAGATTCAACATGTATTAAATGCCGTGTCTGCTCCAAGGGCCAATGGCCAAGTCGAACGTTACAATCGCACCGTACTAGATAGTCTTCGAGCTTACACTGACCGTTTAGGAGAACGTAAATGGGACCAAGAGTTAGGAAAAATACAGTGGGGTCTGAACAACACCCTTAACAAAGGAATTGCGAGAACTCCTGCAGAAGTTTTATTTTGTAGGCGTCCTCTTAATCGCGGAGAAGGTATTTTAGGGGAGGCAATTGAAGAGAGTAGGAGAAACGATAAACATACTGTCGCAATAAGATCAGAAATAAGTGAACATATTGATAGTGATCAAGCAAAACAACGGCTAAGATTTGATAAAAGTAGAAAAGCAGCAAAGGTTTATTGTGAAGGAGATTTGGTAAAAATATTAAAAACAACTCCATCTAACGATGGTAAAAGTCGTAAACTTTTACCCAAATATACTGGCCCATTTAGAATTACTAAGGTATTAGGAAACGATCGATATGAAGTATCGAGCATTCCGGGGTCTCATATTTCTCGCCAAAAGTATAAAAATGTATGGGCAGCAGATCGTATACAACCGTGGATTACTATGCAACAAAGTAACAGTAGCTCTTCTGATTCAGACGATATATCTAGCTGTGAGAAAGATGACGAGCCAATAATATAATAAATTAAAGTTTGATTGTGCACTATTGATGTCTGTATGGTTCATACTGAGTATCTAGTTGGTACCTAGTTCAGGTTTTATTTTTATTTTTGATTACATTTATTCTAAAATAACGACTACCTATCTACGAATATTATGATTGTTATTGTAAAAAAAAAAAAAAAAAAAACATGTTATCTAGTCAATCAAAATGGAAGATATTGTACTGATCCCTTATTATGTTGATTAAGCTAATTTCAGATATTTTATCATGTTTGATTTGACATGTAGGTATATTATTTGTTACTAAAGTATTGGATTCATATGTGATTAGTTGATTACTGGCATTTTGATATTGTATTGTCAAAAAAATACATATGGTACTGATCTATATTATGTCAATAACAACGTTGATTAAGCTGATTTTAGACTAGGTATTTTATTTTATTTGATTTGACCTACTGGTTATATTACTTAAGTATTTGATTCATGTGTGATATTAATTATTATTAGCATTTTGATGTTGTTTTGTTAATAAAAATATGGTACAGATCTATGTATACCAATAGCGGCAGATTTAGCTAAGCTGATTTTAGATATTTTGTATTGTTTGATTTGACATAGGTCGTGGTTATACATAAAGTATTTGATTGATGTGTAATATTAATAGTATCTTGATGTTGTTTTATTAGTAAACATTGGCACTGATCTACGTAGGTATACCAATACTACTTTGATTGAGCTGATTTTAGAATTTTTTTATGTCGTTGATTTGATTAAGTAATTATGTGTTGTTACTGTTATGTGATCATGTGTACTTTACTTACCTAACATTGTATGATAAGTTGAGAGTAACGAAAAGAACAGAGGTCATTAAAGTGATTGCATAGAAAGTTCCCTGATGGTTTGTTTGATTTATCTAGTTCAACTCACTTTATTTTGTGTAGGTATTGTGATTTTCTATGTTATGAGTAGGTACCTACCTAAACTTGATGATTTAAGTATTGATTGATATTATGGAAAGTTGACATTGTCATGGTCTTGACTTGATAATAATGTAGATAAGTATTTTACTGATGTTATTAGCGCTACTAATGTCCTAGAAGGTTGAATGATGATAGAAGAAGGATGATTTTTATTGATACTCTGGAAGGTTGACACGATTGTGATATTATTACTTACCTGATGAATCCATGTTTGAACGATGCGATGAGGGGTCAGCTCCAGATTTAATAATGACATGATCGATATTTTATGACTGGAAGGTGAAGGTGATCCTAGGTGATAGGATGAAGTCTTCACTGCAGTTAAGGATTGTTGTTATTTTATGACTGGAAGGTGAAGGTGATCCTAGGTGATGGGATGAAGTCTTCACTGCAGTTAAGGATTGTTGTTATTTTGTGACTGGAAGGTGAAGGTGATCCTAGGTGATAGGATGAAGTCTTCACTGCAGTCAAGGATTGTTGTTATTTTATGACTGGAAGGCGAAGGTGGTCCTATAGGTGATAGGATGAAGTCTTCACTGCAGTTGAAGATTGTTGTTATTTTATGACTGGAAGGTGAAGGTGGTCCTAGGTATAGGATGAAGTCTTCACTGCAGTCGAGGATGAGTGAATGACTGGAAGGCGAAGGTGAATAACTAAATTGTGTGTGTAGTTCTCGATGCAGTTCATACATGAAAAAAAATGTGGGAAAATGTAACGTTTGGAGTTTGAGGACAAACATTGTTGGTCAGGATGGTCGAATGTTAGATTCATAAAGATGTCCCTACAATAATATTACTGAATGCGTGGCTGTATGGACTGAGATTTCTTTGCCTTCCCCATAATGGAGAAATATTATTTTTTTTACTCTATGTACATTTTCTGCTGTCAAAAAAACTATGAAAAAGGATTATTGTTGTAACAATATTGTAAAAATTATTATTGTTTCAAAGGATAAGTAAAATAAAACCACTTAATTTAAGACTCAACCTATATTTTATTATCTTTTTCCCTGATCACCTTTTACTTACAAATTCGCTCTGGTCCCAATATGCGATAGATTGAAAATTACCCGGGTTGGCCAACGGTACATTAGATTATTTCAATAGGGATTTTATTTATTTATTTATAAATGGAACATCAACAAGCGCAACAATAATGCCTACGATACGGTGGCCTCAGAAGTAGGTACCTTAACATCACACCCCCGACACTTCATACAACCGCACCACGCACCATTATAAGCAGATGACGTCATATGACGTTTTTGTACACGCGTAACTGTGAGGGCTACCGTGCAGTTTGTACTGTATGAGTCGCTTTCAATTCATAATTCGAACTTTTTGGTAAATAAAGTTACGACGCATTGCTTTGAATATCAATATAAGTTGACAGTTTATAAACATGTATAAATAGCACAACTACAAAGTTACTTATTACTTAAGGGGATCAAACCCGGGACCTTAGAGATGGTGACACCTTGAAAACCGGTGTATAAACAAGGAATGACACCATCCTACAACCTTACAAACTTAGAATAATAACACCTAGAACGATAATTCCCTACAAAGCGCACTGTCAAAAGTGAGGCAACTAAAACAGCCAAAATGGCGCCGTTTTTTAGATTTTTATTGTCCATTATTACATAATCATACCTAATAAGTACAAAACAGTTTCAATTTCCCTACCTGAAAGAGATTATTTTCTATATTATTGGATTTTAGTTACGATTAGGTAACGTATGAAGGATATAAATCTGAAAACTGAGCCATTTTAACTCAGTATTAGTTGCCTCACTTTGCATACGAAGACACGGCTTCTAGGTGTAATTATTCTAAGCTTACAAATAACAAGCGGTAGTTATGGTAGCCACGGGCTCATAAAAAACTGGGTAATATAAAATAAATCTCAATAAGTTTCTGTCAAAAATTTAATTTTTGATACAAGCTTTTATTGCCTACTGCACTTTTGTCCGCCATATTGGATTTAGTGTGACGTCACTTTATTTTTCGAGTTATAAATCTAACATGGCGGAATACCCAAAATGGCGAACAAATTGTTTTTAATGCTTCCTACAAAGTGGGTATATAAAAGTAATGGCTTTCTGAGAATTATTCTTATTTTATTTAGAATGACATCACAAAGCAAACCATGCATTGTCATCCTAACTTTACTTGTAAGATTCCAACCGAACATCCATTCATAAGTACATTATGCATACGTTGTAAGTTAAATAAAAGCTTGTAAATGGTGGATTACGTAAAAACATATTCCTGACATTTTGAAAAACTTCTAAAAATGTTATAAACGCGAGGTCTACAGCTCATAGAGCCGACTAGTAAAAGCTGTTTTCGCAGCTTATCTGTTTATACAGGGTGCATTTGTAACCACTCTCCAAATTTGACGGATGAGTTCAGTACATGAAACTGAACAACTTTCTCTATGAAACATGGGGTCAAATACGTAAAAAAAAATACTTTTCATACAAATCAAAGAGATCACGTGATCAGTTTAGTATGTAATGACCAACATTTTTTGGCATATTTCAACACATGTTTCTTGTAGAAAGTTGTATGGTTTCATGAACTGAACACTTCCTTAAAATTTGGAGAGTGGTTACAAATGCACCTTGTATAGGTTTATCGTGTGTACATAATAATATAATACGTCATATTATAACGATGGAAAATATATTTTGGGGAATATATAATAATTGCACTTTAAAAATTATGTAACACACTTTAAAATGTTTAGCTTCAAACTTTATTGAATGCACTTTAAAAATAATGGTTTCCACTATAAATATGCTAAGCTTTAAAATTAATACTTTGCACTATACAATTTAATTGTTTAGCTTTAAAATTAACACTTTGCACCATACAAAATAATTTTATAACATTAGTACTGGTAAACAGACGACTAGGTGCGACGACGAGCGGGCGCATCGAGAGGGGAGCTGAGGAGGAGGTTAGGTTCCATTGCGACCAACAACGCTAGAACCGACTTGGTGAGACTTGCCATCCCATTAGTCTGACATGGTTTGACAGAAATTAAATGATTTCGGAGTTGGGACACAGTTATAGTGCAAACCATTATTTTTGTAGTGATAATATTAATTTATAGATCTATTATTATTTTAAAGTGCAAACCATTATTTTTGTAGTGATAAGATTAAATTATAGGTCTATCATTATTTTAAAGTGCTGATATACAATTTTATAGCTGTTTTCATCAAATTTAAAGTGCTATTAAATACATCCCATATATTTTCAGATTGGTACATCGCGTATCGTGGCGAGTGTAAGACTTTAGATCCTATACACACAACCAATTTGCCATCAAGAGCTAGCTACCACATAGACAGTTTTTACGACCGTATCAAAAACTTAGGCCACGTAACGGTTACGTAGTTATATCGCTCACGAACTAGTCAACAGCAAAGGTATTATCAATTTATCACAAAAAAGGTATGGAAATTAACATTGTTCGATGTGACGTCAAGAGAATCTAGATTAAGAATGTGTTTCTAGACAAATTCGAATCCTGAATATTTGCTTCCCCGAGGCCGGTCCTTTAGCAGGGGCCCGATTGGATGATAGAATATTTTTCCGAAAATAAAAATCAATATTGAGTCAAAAGTCGTGTTTTTTTCCCTTCTATCTACCTAACTATATTAATTTACGTGGAAAAAACTTAAACCTGGTTTTCCTTTCAGTAAATAAAAGTGCCAGCAACAGTTTCAAACCATGTTTAACTTCAGGCCGCGTTATGGAATAAATAAGCAAGTGTTTAATCGGTTACGTATCACAATCTCTAAAGTTGAATGGCCTAAGGTCAAAACACCTATGGACGAAAGACCTAATTTTAAAACACCTAATCATCGTAAACCCTAATCGTTGCTAACCTAAGTTTAAAATGCCTACGTTTTATAATACCTAATGGACGAAAGACCTAATTTTGAAAACACCTAATCGTCGTAAAACCTAAACATTGTTAGACCTAACTTTAAAATGCCTAAGTTTAAATAACCTAATGATAGAATAGCACTTCAATTGAGTCATAGCAAACATAGGTTTGTAACACCTTTTTTTACACCTATACTTACGGTATCAAACATTTGATTTTAAAGTACTTTTTATAGCGAAACTCTCGTTATAGTCTTGTAGGTTGGACAAGGAACGTTAGGTATTAGGTGTAGGTAAGAGTTTAGATAGGTTTTACAAAACACACCTAGTGTTTTCATATAGCTTTTGATATGGTTTGTGTAGGATAAATGCATGAATATTTCTACCTTTGTTTGGGTCAATTTCCAGTAGTTTAACGAATGTCGGTGATTGTACCACACACTTCGGCATTCGGGCTTTCACTTGAATTCACTTTGAAACCTCATTCATAAAGAATTTTAGCTCTTTTCAATAATTAAAGCAAATAAACTTTCTTGTTTACATATCTCACAGCTGTCTTTTCAATTGACAAGTGACAACTGTCAGATGTGACGTTTAGCGTTCCGATTCCAGCTAACTGAACGTTTCGGACCAATTAATTTACACTTTGTTGATAAAATCAAATAAATCCTATTTGTTATTTTAATTAAATAAAGTAAATACCCATGTCTCGCATGCTAGTTAAGCGTTTTAATATTAATATTCAGACAAAAGGTAAATATGTCCATAGAATGTATTTTGTCTGGGGGGGTAGGTTGTTGTCTATGGCATTCTAGATTTTTCGAGTCGTTTCAACAATGACCGACGTACTTCGACGGACGGAAGTCTTTGTCTCATTCGTGGTATTTCGCCTGTGTCGTGTAGATGCAGGAAATTTTCGTCATGTGAAGTGAAACCCAATCTATTTTTTTTTGGTGGGTTTCTATTAATTTAATGATGCGTTGAGCATCCCTTTAAGTGGTGAGTGTTATAATAATACGAAACTCATTATTTGTCCGTTTTTACCAGTGGTATCCAGATTGTAACCTCGTGTCGTATTGTTCTCAGGGCTCCAGCTCATCAATTTATATTTCATCATGTCTTTCATGAGATAACCTGTGATAATTAAAGCCCAAATTTGGTAAGTTTCTCAACCTTGTTATAATGTTAGTTGTAAGGAAAACCTCATATTCAATGTTGGACAATTTGGTGACTTTGATTTTTTATTACAGGGCTCCACAGTTTTACCTCAAAATTTCAAGATATAAATACTTCCAGGGAATACTTCCAAGGTTATGGTTTGAGCTTGTTTCGATGTAACGTCGTCTGTGCAGCGGCTTGGCTGGTATTCCATGCTATGATGTCTCATTAAAATCAGCGCGACGAGCACAGGTTAAACCGTACCATTGCCACGGATTTATAAAACTAACCAAGGTATTCCGCAGCTTTCTTTTATTATCATCGCGGCAGTGTTTCTGTAGTATGTACCCGGTGAAGTAATTAACGTTCATATCTAGTACAAAATAGTGTTTTGATGACATGTTCAGACTCAACCCGGAGCAGGTCTACAGCCAATAAATGTACCTATAGTCATGTTTCAAATTTATTTAGCTTCAGCGTAACTGGCCCATGAGCCAGAATGTATTCTATTTTACTATGAATGTCTTGTGTTAAGATGATAAGTAATAGGTATCTTAGCATAAGTTTTGTGAGTACATATGTGTTCGGTTCTTAACGGTCAGCCGGCTTGAGAGATATGGTGACGTTTGAAAACTTATTTCAAATGCGGAACCGGCCTCTTAATCCGCCCGACTAACTGGAAACGAACAGATATGCCCTCACCTTTACTTTTAAGGGTTTATAGTTTGAATCCCTACTTCTTTATATGGTATTAATTTTATAATGAACCCAAGGGTATTGTTTTTGTAATAAATGTATGGTCTCACTTTAACCTGTTAAGGGTCCCTGTTAAACCATTTGCCCTTCGTGCGGTTTTAACATTATAATGGGTTCTCAAGGTATTATGTATTAATATAAAATGTGTGACTTCATTTTAACCCTTCGGATTCTTCGTTAAACCATTTATACCCCATGTGGTTTTAAATATTTTTATGACTTATGTTCTGCGAATCGTTGTTAACTTGGTATTAGTTATACAATGTGTTAAATAAATGTTTGTTGCGACGTAAATATTGGTTTGATTTATTAAACTCACTTTGTTTCGATCCGTGGACAATTTATCTTTTAATTTTTAACTTTCATTGATATTAACGGCGCCCAAAATCATAATTGTTCCATGGATGACTGAGCCACGCGAATCCACCGAACCCCTTTGCTCTACCGACTAACATTTTCAGTGGGGTAATTTCCATCTATACCCCGGGGTAAAATTTTTCCCATTACAGGTTGAAGGTTCTAATCTAAATTTTACTTATTACTAGCTTATGACTCCGGTGTATTAATATAAATAAGAACTAACGTAGTTACAAAAGAAAATACTTATAGCAGTGTAATAAATACATTTCACTTTCACTTTCAGTGTTTTATCTTAAAAGTCAATACATTATTTTTATTATATTTTTTTTTATTTAAAATAGTAGTTTGAGCCAGTTTAGGCAAGTCGATATAAAAAATTAGGTCCAAACTGTTATCGCCTTCACCATACCTCAACAGAAAATGCTCATCAGGCTGAACAACTTTTGTTAAGGCCTCATTTTTATATTTCTAATAGTTTATCTGGTTCTGCATCAGGTGTTTCATTTTCCAAAATGAATTATACCCTAAAGCATGCTCTAGTACGGCTCTTTTCAACCAAACAT
Source organism: Agriphila tristella (assembly GCA_928269145.1). NCBI lineage: Eukaryota > Metazoa > Arthropoda > Insecta > Lepidoptera > Crambidae > Agriphila > Agriphila tristella. The sequence goes on from OV743443.1 coordinate 17,383,329, forward strand.
GGTCCCATCCGGTAAAAAGCATGAAACTTGGCATGTATGTAATTTTTACGTATACAATAAAATATAGAACTAGAAACAAGTTGTAAGGTGATTGTTTCCCCCCTCCCCCCACCCCCTTTTGTGTCCCGAATTGTAGTTTTTTTTTATAAAAAATGGTGAAAGCTACAACAAAACTGTCTAAGAGCAATATATTTGTCATAAAATTCTCTATTAATCATTTTTTGAATGAAGATGATAGCACTTATCGTTTTTAGGGTTCCGTACCAAAATGGTAAAAAAGGAATCCTTATGGTGTGACTCAGTCTGTCTGTCTGTCTGTCTGTCTGTCAGTCTGTCTGTCACAGCTGGATATCTCGAGAACTACTAATGGTATCAACTTGAAATTTGGAATAGTTTAAGTTGACATTTGCCCAACTATTTTGCAAATAAGAAATAAATAAAAATAAAAATATCTTTTTTACAACAGGGGCTGAAAAGGGGTCTTAAAAATTTGAAGTGGGGCAACTAGGACAGGTGGGGTATCATATGAAAGAGCGTCGTTTGCACGTTTTCAATCATTTTTTCTTTTTTTTTAGGCCGCATAGTTTTCGACTTATAATGAAAATTGTAAAAAAAAAAAATACCGTTCCCCCCCTTATCTCCGAAGTTTGCAAAGAGAAAAATCTGAAATAATTCTATGTGATAGCAATTTATATAAAGATTACAGGAAAAATAAAACGATGTCTCAATATAGCACACTTTTTTGGAAATTATCAAATTTCTAAAAAAGTTAACATTAGTTCCACTATCGGTCAAGAGATGGCGCTGACCTAAAACTGTAATACTTATTTATTATTCTACTCTGCAGTGTGGTTTGATGGTGCAATTATGATGGTATGGAACCCTCAGTGCGTGAGTCCGACTCGCTCTTAGAATAAAAAAAAGCAGTTGTCCTCCAGCCCCACCCGACTTCAATAGACGTGTTTTATTACAGTGATATGCGTAGGTATCTAGTGATTAGAAAATTATTTCTTGCTTTTTAGAGGTATTTAATTTTGAAGCGGTTTTTGTTTTTATTTTCAGGTTTTTTGAAGTCGGTTTTGTTGTTTTTAAACAATTTTTTTATGAAACTTTTCTAATAAAACTTATACTTTTGGTATTTGTATGAATATGGCTTTCTTATCATATTTTTTTCAAGCCGATATAGGTACTTGTTAGAAATTTATCGTCACTGGATTTTTTTTTGTAAAATTTTAGATCAATGATATTAATGAATGTTTTAGAAATAGAAAATTCTTATTATATGCTGATGACTTAAAAAAATATCGTATTATAGAAAATGTTAATGACCAAAATAAAATTCAAGACGATTTGAACCGATTAACAGCATACTGTAAAAACCGTAAACTTAGTCTAACTCTAGATAAATGTAAATGTATATCTTTTACAAAAAAGAAATCATTATATTTTACTTTTAATTATTCATTATGTACTACTTACCTTGAAAGAGAAATTTAGGTGTAATAATAGACGCTAAACTGACTTTTGATGTTCACATCGAAAAAAATTGCAACAAAGCTTATAAAATTTTTGGCTTTGTTGTCCAAGCTAGCAAAGATTTTAAGCTCCCCACTACTTTTATACATTTATATGAATCACTAATTCGTTCACAGTTAGAGTATGCCACTTTCATATGGGACCCTTATTATAATAAATATTCAGACCAACTCGAAAAAGTACAAAAAAAGTTCTTACGGTACATGCAATTCAAGTGTTTTTGTAGTCGTTTATCCTATCCGATACTATTGAACCAGTATAAATTACATTATCTTAAATCTAGGAGACTACAGTCTCAGGCAAAGTTGTTGTATGATTTTTGTCACAATCAATATGATTGCAATGATATTGTGAATAAAATAAGTTACCATGTGCCAGTCAGACCGCAAAGCTTGCCGAACTACTTAACTCTTTGTAACAAGCACATCGCGAAGAAATGCAGGCAAACGTCTACCGATATCTCGGATGGCTGACACTTATAATAAATATTTTCAAGATATTGATATATTTGTGACGCGCATTGGCTCCTTTAAGAGATTATTTCTAAATTATTAATGTTGAACCAATGCATAACTTTTTAGAGAGGACTATTTACATCGTCAGAACAATTATTATCTCTATCGATTTTGAAGACTAAGGAGGTATCATCTGCAAATAGCACTGTCTCACATAAATTCTCTGCGTAGTAAGGCAGGCCATTTATATAGATGAAGAAAAATAAAGGTCCCAATATCGATGCTTGGGGCACGCCCGTGCTAATGGAGGCTCCAGTAGATGCTGCTTTATTAATAATTACTTTTTGAGTTCTATCACACAGATAGATTGCATAAGGCTAACTGATTTATTCGAGACACCATAATGTTTTTACTATTTTAAGAGAGTCATGTGATTAACACTTACAAATAAAAAAACACAATCGAACGCTTTAGAAAGATTACAAAAAATTACAATTACATCTTGCTTAGCCTCCCAAGCATCAAATATTTGCTTCAAAAGTGCAATTCCAGCATCAGTGGTGCTTTTACCTTTAGAAAAATCAAACTGATTCTTTTGTAGGATATTATTATGTGTAAAATATTCTAATATTTGAAAATATATTTATTTTTTCAAATATTTTACTTAGTGCAGGTAAAATATATTTTGGTCTAAAATTTGTTGGATCACTTTTATCTCCTGCTTTACAGAGGAATTAATTTACTGTATTACATTAAGTCAAGAAAGATACCTTCGTCAATGCATTTGTTAAAAATAAACGCTAAATAAGGAGCTACTACATCAATAATTGATTTAATAATATTGGTACAAATGCCAGAGATCCTCCGTTTTTGTAACATTTAATTGTTTTAAAAGCTTTTAAGATATCATCACTATTAATATGTTTAAAACTTAAAATACTTCATTACACTTATCAACACTTGACTCAAGGAGGGCGATAGCAATGTTAGGACAGGAATTTAGAATACTAGTAGTTTCCAGGGGAATCGGAGTGAAAAAAATCCTCAAAAACACCCGCAACCTCAATATCAGAATCTATAGTCTTATTTCCAAGTTTAAGAGAGAAGGATTTTTTTTACCTGTTGTTTTTCCTGTCTCTTGATTAATAATATTCCATGTAGCTTTTATTTTATTCGCAGATGACTTTATTTTATTTGAGGTAGACATGGATTTGCAAGAATACACACTTTTCTAAATGTTTTGGAATACTTCCTGACGTATTCAATGAAATTAGAGTCACAGGAAGTTCATATAATTTCATCAACATTAAAATGGAATGGAATGGAAAGCATGGTACACGTACAAATTATTACAATCGGCAGCGCAGCCAGCAGCGGAGAGTGCGTGTGAGCGCGGGCGGTATCACGTACGGCGCGGCGTAGCCACGCACGACTGGCGCGTCTTTATCATCGATAAATTTTGTCAGTGTGTGAGTGCGACGACGCATACGTACGGGCGCGCTCACATACAAATCCCGTTCGGGTGTCCATTTTGTTTTAACTATTATATATTATGAACTTAGGTATTTTGTCTATTAGGTGTTTTTCAAATTAGGTCTTTCGTCCATAGATGTTCCTTTTAGGCCATTAAACTTTAGAGATTGTGAATACGTAACCCTTTAATCCGATCTATATTGTCCTTGTTTATCTTTTCTAGAATACCTAAGCATTACCAGCTAGCGTCGGATCTAGGGTCATAAGTGCCCCTGGCAAGTTTTGAAATTTGCGCCCCAAGACTTGTGTATAGGATCATGAGCACCTCTAGCAAGATTTGGATTTTGTGCCCCAAGACATATTTCTAAGATAATTAGCGCCCCTAGCTAGATTTGAATTTTGCGCCCCTGGCAGCCGCCCCCTTGCCAGCCCCTAGCGACGACGTTGAATCTACGCAGGTCAGGACATGCGTAGAATAAACTGGTTGGCTCGAAATCTGCTTCCTGGCCAGTAACGTAATTTTTCTTCGAATTCCTGACGACCCAATTAATTTTCAATAAGTAATTTATTAGAAACGGAAGTCACATGGTCACACTCATAGCAACATAGGTATTGATTGTAAAAGAACATTACCTATTTGATTAAATTTGGTTCCACACGGGATCCAAAAGTAATTATTGATTGTTACGTATAAAGAACAAGAATGCAATTTATTCGGTAGAGGAAATAATAACTATAATTTTTAATTGTACTTTAATATTTTTAATGCGAAAGTCAGTTTGTTTGTTTGGAACGCCTTCACATCTTAAATACTCAACAGATCATCATGAAATTTTGCATACACGTCATCAGGGGTATGGAGAAGGACATAGGTACCTTTCATCCAGAAAAAAAAACTGTTCCCGAAGGATAGCAAAAAAATCTTTCCTTTGTTACGCCTTCACGTCTTAACTACTGAACCGATCATCATGAAATTTTACACACACATTGTCAGGAGTACAGAAAACGACATAAAGTATCTTTTATCCCGAAAAAGTACTGTTCCTGAGGGATATACAAATAACTGCCCACGCAGACGAAGTCGCGGACGGTCGCTAGTTAATATAATAAATGCGAAAGAAGTCTGTTTGTTTGTTTGTCAAGCCTTCACGTCTTAACTAGTCAAGCGATATTCACTTCTCAAGCTGGCGCGCTCACAAGACATGAAATAAAAGATATTTAAGGATCGGTAATAGGAAAACATGGTTTGCGCGGGCCATTTTTTTATATATAAAATATAAACTTGTAGGCACCAAAAAAATCACACGGCAAGCTAAGGAGTTTTTCTAGTTGCCACAAACATAAGATTGTGTATAAACCTAACAAATGTTTGTAGAAAAAATTTGAATGTCATCAAAAGCGCTTGTCGTGGGCCATATTTTTGGCGTAAATAATAGCGGGAACGTATTGAATTCTATAGGTAAGTACATCAAAATACACTTTAACGTACTGTGCAGTTACTCCAATAACTTTTTTCAAGAAAGATAGTTGTGCTAAAGATAATTATGAAAAAACAACGAAAAACATCGAAAAAGTGCAGAAGTGAGGTTATTTTCCACTCTTTACACGTAAAGAAAAAGACAGAGACAAATGATTTCGCGTAACGGAGCCTTAACGGATACTAGCGTAGTTTTATTGAAAGTACTTTGGTAATTAGTTGATATTTGGTTTGATTTTTTAATACATCGGGCAAACAAAGAGAAGCATAGGGACCTGCGTTAAAGAGCATGTAGCTGACATGAAACATAGGCGCAATAACAAGTCTGCAGTGTGTGAACACGCCTTTGAGGGGCCCAACCATTATATTAGATATGACAAACCCCAAATCCTTGCTAGGGAACGTAGATTTATTCCTAGAATGCTCCGCGAGGCTATTGAAATTAATAAATATCCTAATTTCAATAGAGGTTATGGTTGGAAAGTTCCACCAGCTTAGGAACCCTTCACAAGCTAAAGCCCTAAACATACACTTCAAGATTTGTGATATTGTGGTAGTTTCAGTAGATTATCTCTCTTTAGCATTAATTAATTCACAAAATTAAATTATAACATTAACTTAAACCAATTGAATTTTTTTGTTAGATAAATATTAATTTCTGAACGTCTTTAAAAATTCACCGCTTGAAGGTAGGCTCACGAGCAACTTCAGTCCCCCGTGACAACGGCAGCAGCAATGGTGCCGAAACGTCGGTAAAATAAAAATCAAACCAAATACCAACTAATTACCAAAGTACTTTCAATACAACCGCGCTAGCATCCGTTAAAAAGTGTTTTATATCATACTCAAGAGATCACTATAAAATTTTGCATACATGTTGTCAGGGGTACAGAAAAGGACATAGAGTACCTTTCATCCAGAATAAATATATACTGTTCCCAAGGGATAGAAAAATAACTGTCCAGTCCGAAAGTCTAGATAGCAAAAAAACTTTCCACGCAGACGAAGTCGCGGGCGGTTGCTTGGTAATAACTCATTGTTTAATTTCTTGTCTAAAACAATTTCGTATTCGATTTTGCTGGAGTTTACTGTGTGTTAGTTATTAATGATTTTTTTATTTATTCTAAGCTGTATTGAATAAAAAAGCCATAAATAGTAAACAGTACATAACTGTCAATTTTTATCATAAATTATCAGTGTTTAATAGGAGTAAATAATTCGTCGGTCCAATACTAAACTTGCCAATCTGCAAATGTCAAACTTTTCAGTAGAGCGAAATAAAAACAAAAATTGGTCCTGTAAATCAGATTTTATAAGTATCTTTTCAAGTTTGTAAATTTAGAAGTCAAAAATAATAAACTTTAAGTAGATATTGATAAAATTATAAATTTAACATTATTTACAAAATTAAAGCAGATTGGCCTATTCACAATATGGTCAGAATAAGACAAGTAAAATCATTTTGATGTGTTCAAGTAGCCAAAGTGGTAGATAGCTAAATTGACAGCGGTGGCGCATTTTGAATGTCAACTCGCCAAAGCGCCCTTTAATGTTTAAACTAGTTGATCACTGTAAAATTAAGTATTCATAGTACTCTTTAAACCAAGGTAAAATACTCAATCTGCCACATAGGTCAGTAGAACACGGCGATATTTTTGTAAGTAACAGTTTTTTGTTTCGGTAAACTGAACTATAAATCACATAGATTAGTTTACTTTTGCACTGACTGTAGATTTGGCAGATAAGCATTAGTGAAAAGCCATTTATCTCGTCGATTATTAAACCTACAGATACATGATTTTACCACATTGTAAATAAATTAACTTGTTGGTATATTTAAGTCAAAACTGTCAAAATTGCAGATTGGCTAGTTTACTATTGGACCGACGAATTATCTCTTTGTTAAATTATATTGTTTCAGATTGTAAAAATAATTAAAAAACCACGGCGAGCTTGGTTTTTCAGATTCTAGATGGAAAAGTTGAAAACTCAAAAATAATACGATATTTACCATCTTACATAAAATACACATACAATGTACTGGATATATTTCTTAGTTGGTCGTAAGTCACATATACAAATATTTATAAAGTCTATTTCTTATAATAAAATAAATATTTAAGAGGGGCACCCATACAACGAACGTGATTTTTTGCCGTTTTTTGGGACGGAACCCTTCGTGCGCGAGTCCAACTCGCACTTGGCCGGTTTTTTTTATTCATTATCAATACTCAGAATCTATTCCAAAATAATGATAAAAACGGAATCGAATGAGTAGTTTTTTTGTGCCTGATAACGTACTTTTGTTAAAAAATTACTTGAGTTCAATTATTTCAAAATCTTTTTAACTTTTAGAGAAAAAATATTTAACAACAAATACATGTTTAGACCTCATCTAAAACCCCTTAGCAGGATACTTTATCGTTATATTTTCAATTACCCTGTATACATGACACATACCATACATATATATAGATAGGCATGCAACTTCACTATAAAGTGAAAACAATTAAATCATGTCATAATTAAAAATAAATTCTAATTCTAATATTATATTGTACAAAATATTATATTATAAATGTTTTAGTTTGATTATTATTATTATAAACAAAAATGTATATAGTAATAATAATCATACTAAAACATTTATAAATATGCTAAAGTGCGTCCCATATACCGAAAGTGGTTTTTATTTATTAAGTTATTATTAGAAAAGGCTTTTAAATAAAACTTATTTTTTAGAACCATAGTCTAGTATTTTAGAAGGTAGGTATTATTACATTCCCTTTAAGTCATTCGAAGAAGTAGATAGCAAATGTGTCAAAAAACTTTTAGCAGTTTTGCTATCTACTTCTAGATTTTTAGAAATGACTACGAGGGAATGTAATTATACCTTGTAAAAATACTACACTATGGATCTTAGAAATTCGATATAAACTTTTATTAAAATTATACATACATATTGGGTGGAAATAATTAAAGGCGGCTGTTAATTGGATACTTAAATACAAAACCAGGCAGCGGTTTACTTTTTGGACGACAAAATAACAAAACGGGCGACAAATAGTATAGAGATAATAATTTAAGTTAACTGTGAAAATTCTAAATGAGGGACAAAACTGCTGACTGGGCAACTATTATATATAGGTAACTTTCTATATTACTGATTTCCAACATGGTATTTTTGTCACCTCGATTAGGACTACACCAAATTTTAAATGTTTTGTGTGCCCTAAGGTTGTTGCCAAAATAGTAATTAGGTCGCATGTAGAAAAGGCGACCAAATTACTATTCCTACATATAATATATGTATATATATTAGGTCTTTACCTATGAAATTGCCGTTTTGTTTGAAAAAAGTTAAAATATTTTTTTTTCGAACTTATTTATTTCTTTTATTCAAAGTCACCCCTGCAATCAATGCATCTTTGCCAACGCTGTGGCAGTTTATGGATGCCCTTCTTGAAAAAATCAGCTGGACAACAAACTCTTCAAAGGTGTTTTGTACTGCCTCTTGGGAATTGAATTTTTTTTCCCGCTAAAAAGTTGTCCAAATTTTGGAAAAAGTAATAGTCGGTAGGCGCAAGATCTGGTGAGTATGGCGGATGAGGGAGAGCTTCCAAACCCAACTCATGCAGCTTAGATACGGTCTGTTGTGCAGTATGGGGTCGCGCGTTGTCGTGAAGTAGCAGTGGGGCACCCATCTATCAAGCTTTTTTATCTTGCCAATCTGTCGCAAATGGACCAATATTGTTTTGATGCTAACATCAAAAGCTGCTGCCAGCTCAGCTGTAGATTGCGATCCATCTGCTTCCACAATCGCCTTTAATTCATCATTGTTGACCAAAGTTTCCGGACGACCACGAGGTTCATTTTTCAAGTCAAAATTCCCAGAACGGAACCGAGCAAACTATAACGGGCTGTACGTTCGTTTGTACAGTTCTCTCCGTAAACGTCGTTGATGTTACGTGTCGTTTGTGCCGCGTTGGTGCCACGACGGAACTCATATTCCATAATTACACGAAATTTCGAAGTATCCATTATGAGGAAAAATGTTGAAATGTAATGAAAATACAACGCTAATCAATAAACAAAAGACTGATTTTGTAAATAGAATGTCATATTTTTAAAACAAAATTAATTTGAATTTAGAATTCATAGCCAATCAAAACTTTTTTTTGTTTAAAAAAGACTGTACTGCAATACGGCAATTTCATAGGTGAAGACCTATTATATAATCGACTGTAATTGTGATAATGATGCTGAGATGAACATATTTCAGTGGTATTATGGACTGCGCAAGTGGAAACGAAGCTTATGCACAACAAACAAAAACTTCCGACCGTAAAATCGACTCCTGGCAGTAATTTTTCAGATAAACTAAATAAGTTATCAACAATTTTAGCACCTTTGTATCGCCGATGGTTAGATTTGCCAATATTAAGGTAAGGACGTCGTAAGCTTAAGTAAGACTATTGAACTTTTAGATTTTAGGCATTCACAATGCTATTTTTAGTATTTTGAGTTCGTGAGTCGAATAGTATATTTTCTATTAAATTAATTCTCTTCAGTAAGACTGTTAAAATGAGTTAAATCAAAAGTTGCTAATTTCGGAATATTTTATGACTGTAAGTTTATTATGTACTAGATTTTGCCCGCAACTTCGTTACTGCGGACATTTTAGAAAATCTTTATAATTCTTCAAAAGGTTTTGAAGACGTTCCCCTTGGAAATGGAATTGGAATAGGAAGGGCCACTTCTACTTCCATTTCCACTTCAACCCCCGTCCCCATCCCCGTTCTACTAAATATAGTAATATTATTAATGCGAAAGGAACACTGTCTGTCTATTACGTTTTCACACCTAGAACGCTGCTGGACCGATTTTGACGGAATTTGGTACAGATAGATATAGATGAATCCTTGGGGAAGGACAGGCTACTTATTATGCCACGCCTGGGCACTTTTTATCCCACTGCTGGGCACGGGTCTCCGCCCGCACGGTAGAACCAGAGCCCTATTCAATAAAACTTACAATTTACAATTACTGGTGACAGGTGACAAGTTTACAAGTTTCTGTTCAATAAAAAATACAAGTAACAATGCATAATTGTATGATTACAAGTTTACTTATTTGTAGAATTGTAATACATTTCCAACAGGTGACCTTACCCTCGGTAAAATGTTATACCTAGGCATTATTGTTTTTGTTTTAGCTGTTTTTTTGGTGCTTACAGTGCTTAACATCAAGTAGTGAGAGTAGTGATAATGATGAATTCGTGCTAACGGAACGACAAAGAGAAATATTTAAAAAAAGAATAAATATTTGATTTAATCAGGCGTCACTTGGCGGAAGTCCCAAACCGTTTTGAAAATATATATATATACGTCAGTGTTGGTTTACGCACGATCTAACTCCTATGAGGATGTTCCGGGTTGGGACGAAACACGTGTAGAGTAGCCTAAGGCGAATATATAAATGCACTTTAAAAATAATGTAACACACTTTAAAATGTTTAGCTTCAAAATTTATTGAATGAACTATAAAAATGATGGTTTCCACTATAAATATGCTAAGCTTTAAAATTAATACTTTGCACTATACAATTTAATTGCTAGCTTTAAAATTAATACTTTGCACCTTACAAATTAATTTTATAACTTTAGCACTGGTAAACAGACGTCTAGGTGCGACGACGAGCGGGCGCAGCGAGAGAGGAGCCCAGGAGGTGGTTAGGTTCCATTGTGACCAACAACAACGCCAGAACCGACCAGATGGCGTATATGCATTATGCCACAAGTTGTTTTCATCTTTCCATGTCATTTTAAGGCTTTAACATGCCTCAATCCGAGCGGGTCGATCCGTGATGGTGTGAAATCGAACGTAAAACTACTCACTTTGGGTTCAAATCAGTGCGCGTTCCAACGCGGCGGTTGCGTTAAGAACTAGCACCGAATTCCCAATTTTTACATGTTTTATTATGTTGGGTCCACGGAATATTTTTTACATCAAAGGTGGTAATATTTTTACAAATGCTTTCAATTAAATCTATTGTGTATTATTCCAAGTACATTATATATTTTTTCCATGATAGCTTCACGCGCGTAAACTTTCAATAATTTGAATTGAATTTTGGGATTTGACCCTTCTTAGCGCCTTAACCACTGTTAAGGCGCAGAACGGGTGCGATGCGGGCGACGGGCGGCGAACCCCTGCCGCCCGCACCTCTCACAACCCCCGTTCTCGTCTCCCCTCGCGCCTCTGTGCCCCGCGGGCGAGGACTCATTTAACCGGTCGGCCTATAAGCGCAAGTGAATTCAATAATCACTGCGCACTATCTCGATGCCGGCCTCTCATCTCGTCGTCATGACCGCGCAGTGATTACCGAATTCGTTTGCGCCGCCCGCCGCGGCTGGCTGTAGCCGGGCCATAATGGTGGACGACGCGATTCCTGAAAAGAAATCGCATACAAGAGAATAATATAAGAGACTTTATTAGCAAAATAGTTACTTTATCAAAAGTGTAACTAATAAAATGTATGTTTCCGTAATTTTTGAAGTACCTAGTCTCCTGTTGCATACCGCCTTAATGAAAATAATACACAAGTGTTATGATTATAGAAGCACCCACTTTGATGTTTCAGACGGCAAAGTGATCAAAAGAAAAAGAAAAAAGAAAGGAATACGGATGTATTTAACTTAGGTCCGGAAAGAAACCAACATTACGACCCACACTTTGGATACGAGCCATACTGGGCTACTGGCAACTGGGCGATAAAGACGTACCACAATGAAAGTCTGTGCGATGAAAAATGCATGGTGTTGCATGACAGGTAAAAATATTTCCTCGATTCTGCCAATTTTTAAATAATAACAGTCTTGTTTTAATATGTATAGCCTATTGTTTTTGTGTATAAGGTTCCAAGGCAAAACCACAAACTACGTAGCGGTGCGTAAGCGTTTCAAGTAATACTGAAAAAACAATCTTTGTTTACTATTACTACGTATTGATTAGGTACATTACAACTTATCTACGCCCATGTTTTAACTTTCTGCCAACATTATAACAACCAGTGTCATAACTGTCATAGTAACCACAACACTAGCGGATCCAGGGGGGGAGTTAAGGGGCTCAAGCCCCCCCCCCCCCCAAATCATTTGGGTCCACCCCAACAAATCTGTTGATTACCTTGGTAAAGCCTGCCCTCACCTACGTTAAGCCCCTCCCAAACCAAAATCCTGGATCCGCCACTGAACCACAATATGCGAGCGAGAGCATATTAGTCCGGAGTGCGCAATAAAAAATACGGCGTTTGGTGATCGAGAGATATCCTTTGGCAGGGTGCACCTTCTGAAGGGGAGCCATCTTGGATTTTTGTATGGGAGAGAGATAAAATACAATATGTTTTTGTATGGAATTTGAAAAATGTTTTTTTTTCAATACCTACCCATCTTGTGGGATATCGGGTGAAAGTGATTTTTGAGCTGATTTCAAATACCTAGTTGGTTACTAAGTTCTGTAACTATGGAAAACATGAATAATACTAAATTTACAAATAATGCTACAATGAATTATATACCAAATGAAAGCACAAATATTTAAGATTATCATGTATTAAAATTATTCGAAATGACCGCCTCTGGCATGAATACACGCCTTTAGACGACGAGGCCAGTCATCGATGGCAGCACGAACTACCACCATATCCAATTCTGCGACTGCCTTGAGAATAGCGCGCTTAAGAGAGTCGAGATTCATGTGGGGCTTAGCACATGCTTTCTCCTCAATAAGTTGCCATATGGCATAATCCAGAGGATTTAAGTCTGGGCTGGAGGATGGCCATTCTTCCTGCGCGATAAAATCAATTTTGTTAGCCCGAAACCATGCTTGTGTAGATTTTGCTTTGTGCGCAGGGGCAGAGTCCTGCTGGAAGACCCATGGCTGGTTTTGAAATAAAGTGTGGCTTAAGGGTTTGACAACAGGTTCCAGAACGGTATCTTGATAGACTCTAGCGCCAGTTTTCACACCTTTTTCACAGAAATGAACCTTACTTAGCCCTGAATAGGACACCCCCAGCCAAATCATCACTGATGAGGGGTGGTGACCTCGTTGGACCCTCGGAGCAATCATGCTGGCTTCTTTACTATTCTTAGCGTATACTCTATCATTTTGACGGTTAAAATTTTCTTCGACTGTAAAGATTTTTTCATCAGTAAACAAGATTTTTCGATGGCCGTTTTGTGCGTACCGCTTTAGTAGAGCGCGACTTCGTGCTAACCTCATAGCCTTCAATCGTGCGTTTAGCAGATGGCCCTTTCGTCTACGGTAAGCGTGAAGCCCAAGGTCATCATTGATAATTTTTTAAGGGAACTTCTCTTCACAGTCATCTGTATTGCCAATAACTTTTGCTTCCGGACGGGATTTCTCGTGATTCTCGCCTTCACTGCCTTGATCACAGCTGGTGTCCGAACGGTGCGTGGTCTTCCTGACCTTTTTCGGTCATCGACGGTCAAGGTACTACTGTACCTATGGATAGTGCGATAAATAAATTGCTTGTTGATTTTCAACTTTTGTAGCAACTTGAAAATCATATTCGGTGGCTGCCCACATTTGTGCAGAGCAATTACAGCGACACGATTCTCCTTCAACCCCCATTCCATGGTGAAATAAACAAAATATGATATACGTGTGGTATGGAATTATAGCTTATAAAACTGTCAATAATATGTCATTTTTATTTTTTCTTTTCATTTGTTTTAATGGCCAGTAATCGATAAAGAAACTCAGTAACAGAACTTTTGACCAACCTGTGTATATACAATATTATTACATTGCAGCTACTGGTTTAAAAAAAAACGGAAAATCATTTTCCAAACATACTAAGTTTAAGGCTGGCCCCAGACCTACCGGTTCCGTTTCTTTGCTTTGCTGTGCTACCTTGCTTGAAAGACCGCCGGCCAACCAGGGTAATTTTCAATCTATCGCATTTTGGGACTAGACCAAATTGGCAAGATAGCCATTAGCTTGGTTTTATCAAATATTATCGCCTGGATTGCGAAGTAGGAAGCTTTTAGGAGATGTGCCACCCTGAACATGGACTCCGATCGTTAAAAATAACTCGATCGCTTATTTATACAAGATGTTTGGTAAAGCCTTATAAAACTGAATATGGTAGATAGGGACCATAATAAAACTGAACAACTTTTACTATGGGACCAAATCTGAAATCGCGAAAAAAATGAACTGTTTCATACATTTTGATAATTTCGTTATTATTTTTTGTATAAAACAGCAGTTTTTTTTTAAAACGAAAACTAAAACTTCTCATCGCACCCCAGACGACGCTAATGGCTATCTTGCCAATGTGGTCAGGTCAAAATATGCGATAGATTGAAAATGAGCCTCTTGGCCGGCGGTCCATGGTAGAACAGCAAAGCAAAGAAACGGAACCGGTAGGTCTGGGGCCAGCCTAAGTTTGGACTCTTGCAGGAAGAAAACCACAAAATGAATTCTTATGAAACATACGCCAAACAACTTCTAATATACTCTTATCTAACGTCCTGGAAGCAATTTAAAAAAAAAATCATTTTAAAATAAAATTTTAACTAAGTATGTTTGGAAAATGATTTTCCGTTTTTTTTATACCAGTAGCTGCAATGTAATAATATTGTATATTTTTATAATCAGCTCAAAAATCCCTTTCATCCGATATCCCACAGGATGGGTTCAGAAAAAAATATCAAATTCCATACAAAAAAGATTGTAGGTATTTTACCTCCCTCCCATACAAAAATCCAAGATGGCTCCCCTTCTTAAAATGATTTAAGGGTTTAGAAGGTGCACTCTGCCAAAGGATATCTCTCGATGACCAAACGCCGTATATTGCACTTTTATATCGTGAGCAAATGCAACTATATCGCGCTCCTCCCCGCGCCCACGCCCGAACGAGTTAGGTTCATTATGAAATTCAGTACAACATTAAAACACTCTTTCGGATGACTTTATGACAGCGGCACGCGTGGAGGCGGGCGCGGCGCGGGGAGCGCGACAAGCCCTCGCTCGGACATTACGGCTACCATGACACTGGTTGTTTCAATGTTGCCTATAAGCCACCGTTTCAAAACCCTTTATAGAGGGTAGATAAAGTTTTTTATGCTACTGTACATAATTAAGTATTAAAGTATCTGTTGCTTAAATAACTAATACCTACGTCCCCGAACTGTATACGCCGCGGCGTGCCAGGCGTCCTCGTCACACCGCGCACCCGTACAGTGGCACGGGCACAATCACCTCTGTGACGCATATCAATAAGTTGATGTATTAAAGTTAAAAATCCAGCCGTGTATGATCTTATTTTTAACACGTTTTTATTAGGTTGCTTTCTCGTTTGTTTGTGTGTTCGTTCGTTTGTTTCTCCCAAGAATCTTATACAAGGTGTTTGGTAAAAGCCTTATAAAGCCGAATATGGTAGATAGGGACCATCAAACTGAACAACTTTTACTATGGGACAAACTCCGAAATCGCGAAAAAAAAATCAGCTGTTTCATACAAAAAATAATAACGAAAATATCAAAATGTATGGAACAGCTGATTTTTTTTTCGCGATTTCGGAGTTGGTCCCATAGTAAAAGTTGTTCAATTTGATGGTCCCTATCTACCATATTCGGCTTTATAAGGCTTTTACCAAACACCTTGTATAAGGTCCTTCTGAAATAGTGCACATAATTTTAAGGGGGCATGTACTCATGCATACAAACAACTTTTACTATGGTAACAACATTGAAATCGCGAAAAAAAAATCTGCTGTTCCATACATTTTGATCTATTCGATTTTAAATTTTCTATGGAACAGATGATTTTTTTTCGCGATTTCAATGTTGGTACCATAGTAAAAAAAAATTGTATGCATGAGTACATTGACCCCTTAAAATTATGTGCACTATTTAAGAAGGACCTTATATATTCATATTCTATTTCCCCACAAAGTTTGCGAACGATTTTATACTAGCTTCCCGATGAGCTATAGAGACTTGAAACTTTGAACTTAGGTCGGAACTGGAAGGCAATGCAATATTATGGTGTCATGGAGCTGATCTGATAATGAAACCGGAAGAAGGCCTCAGGAACTCTATGATGAAACCATACAACCTCATCGTGTTTGGGCTCGTTGGAATTGTCTTGACGAGTACTCTAATGGGAGACGAGGTACAGCGTCTGGTGTTGCAGCTGGAAGGCCATGCTATAGGAACTTAATATTGGAACCGTACAACCCCATCGAATTTGCTAAATGTGCACTTTTGGCAATATCGACATTCATAACTTATTGCTTATGTTTGAGGCCATTAAAAAATATTTAAATATTGCACTTTGCTCTTCTATTTGCGCAAAATTATCAAAACTTTTAATCTAAGCCTTTGATAAAACGTAATTGATTTATTTCCATTGGTGGCGCTACTGAGCTTGACGTACCACCCTCAAGTGTTTTATTTCATGTGTAGTGAGCGCGTAAGCTTGAGAAGAGAATAAAACCTTCAGGATTTCGAACTATCGGCATTTTAACTTTCGGGATTTCGAACTATCGGCATTTTAACTTTCGGGATTTCGAACTATCGGCATTTTAACTTTCGGGATTTCAAACTATCGGTCATTTAATACGAGCTCGTCTATGGTATTGAAGTCTTTGTTGAAAACCGCTCTTTTATTTTCAGATTCGGTAAGATATGCGGAAGGAACAAGAGGTTGGATACTAAAACATTTGATACTTTCTGTGCGATGCGGCAATACGATTGCGGAGATTACGATAGTACGTAGGTTTGAATTATCATAAATCATAATTATAGTACACTAGCGGCCGCCCGCGACTTCGTCTGCGTGGAAAGTTTTTTTGCTATCCCACGGGAACAATAATCTCTTTCGGGATGAAAGGTACCCTATGTCCTTTTCTGTACCGCTGACAACGTGTATGCAAAATTTCATGATGATTGGTTCAGAAGTTAAGACGTGAAGGCGTAGCCAAAATAGAAATTTGATCGTCCGTTCCGAATAAATATGTAGTTGTTAACGACGCAAGTGAATTGTGTAGTATTAATTAAGGACTTTAACTTAGTGAATTTGCGCTTTGATAGATGTAAGACTTTGTTAGTTAAACTTTGTTTATAACTAATTAAGTTCTCTTAAGCTTTGTCCAGACTTGTTTATTTTGGCGTGTCAGATCACTATCTTTATCATACGTCGTCTCTTTGATACAGTACTACTCCAACGCACGCCCAACCAAACTAGCGATGTATGGTAAAAATACGGTGATCTGATACGCCAAAATGATAAAAGTGTGGATCCAGCTTTACGTTCTTATTGGAATCTAGTAGTAAGTTTTGGTATCTCTTCTGTAAAAGTGAAGGGGTGACTGACATATCAACGCACAGCCCGAACCACTGGACTCAGAGACTTGAAATTTTGTACATAGATACTTTACACAGTGTAGGCATTCACTAAGAAAGGAATTTTGGTGATTCCGCCCCTAAAGGGGTGAAATTGGGGTTCAAAGTTTGTATGGAAAGATTATAAAATAGACATTCCGACTTGAAACTTCGTAGGAGTATTTTTTCAAACAAATAATCAAACACAAGTTTCGTGGTTTTCCGAAAATCAACCCTTTGGAGGAAAATGGAGTAAAAAAGGCCAAAATCGATAAGGGGTATCGTTATTGAGGGTTGATTGCGAAAATAGCATTTATTTTGAAGTCAGACGGTGTAGATATGATTCAATCCCTGAAGGGCTGAATTGGGGGGTTCAAACTTTGTATTGAAAAAAATATAAACATTACGAGTATTACGGCTGGAAACTTCGTAGTAGTGTTTCAAGAAACAAAGATAAAAGTATTCCGTGAATTTCTAAAAATTATCCCCTCAGGGGGTAAATGGGATAAAAAAACCTAAAATCGATAGGGATGTCGTTATTGAGGTGTTATGGGATGCTGATCGGGAAAATGGCATTTATTTTGAAGTCTTAACATAATGGCCATGTTCAACCCCTAAAGGGGTGAAATGGGGTTTATTATTATTATTATTATTTATTTATTTACTCGAGAAACAGAGTTTCAACAGAGAAACAGAATCAGAATTTGTAAGGAAAAATAATATTAAATATACATTTCGAATTGAAACTTCGTAGCAGTACTTTTGAAACTAAGCAAACACGTATTTTGTGATTTTCCGATAATTAACCCCTTAAACCCCTTTTACCCCTAAGGAGTTCAGTTTTGTACTATTAGTTATTCTGTGGTTCAGTTTCAAATCTATACCGATGTCGTTATTGATGTTTCATGGGATGTTGATAGCGAAAATGGCATTTATTTTGGGGTCCAACACGAATCGATGGCCAGTATTCAAACCCGAAAGGACTGAACAATCAACTTTTTAATGGAAAATAATACGGGAACGGGAACAGGAATGATGACAACGGGAACGGGAAAGGGAACTACTAATATTACAAATGTGAAAGGATGTCACCAAAAATGGCCCAAATGATGTACCGAGTTACACTCTGCGGAAAAAATACCCTGTAATTCATTATACATTCAGTATACATTCTTATGGTAATACCCTGAGTAATATACCAATAATATTTTTTTTTCAGTTTATTTGGAGACGAGAAAAAAAAAGAAAAATGCACTATTAAAATCTATTACACAGATTATATCATAACATTCAGCTCTTTGATACTCGAAAAAACTGTTAAGTTGACAGAGGGCCTAGTACGAGTTGATTTTTTGTTCTCACTTCACTTTGCGAATAGTAAACTATCGTCTTCTCTCTTTCACTCGTTCACTCATTCGCATGATATCCTCTCTTTCACTCGTTACTATTCGCAAAGTGAGGTGAGAAACACAACTCGTACTAGGCCCTCAGGTGTCATTGTCAGTTGAAGTTGATTTTATGAAGCCAGAATGACGTTTTTCTAAAGACATTTAGTTTGATAGTTCTTTTGACGTTTTGATACTTGCACTTGCACGCAAAAAACACTGTTCAAACAGTTGATTTGAAAGGTTAGATTTTATTTGCCTTTGTGTTAATTAATTCCGATTTCCTACGTGTAATGATTTTTTAACATGTAAAACCAATATAAATGTACATTTGCGTTATTAAACTGAAAGTGAATTTTCAGTGAAAGTGAAAGTGAAAGTGAAAGTGAAAGTGAAAGTGAAAGTGAAATATATTTTATTTAAATAAGCTAACATAATAAGCATTTTTAAATCGTCAATTCTTTTACCCTACCACCCATTATGACGTCTTTTAACTGACAAGAAAAATGGGCGCAAAAAACTTGTCAGCTTTATCAATCAGATGGAACGATATTTACAAATATGTATATCGTTTCCAGACTTTATACTAACAAAGATTAACAAATGAATAACATTATTGAATTAGCTCATTTCTTAATGAGTTTCAAATTTCTTAATCAATTTACAGATTTTAAGCTAAATTCAAAGTTTGAACTTGTTATTCAGTCTAGGCTGTTACAATAAATAAAAATAAAAGAAAAACATACAATTCAATATGCATTAAGATAGGTAGTCAGAAGCAGACCCATTCCCACTGGCAGCACCAGTTCCCGAACATGACGCATGAACCAGCCATCTCTTCGCTCAACCATATTTGAGCCTCCTACGACACCACCGCAGAAATGATTAAAGAGAGCATGACATACTAAGACTACCTATGTTAAGGCATCAAATTGAAAATTTATATCCAAAAGCTTTTCATAGGTCTTTCACTAAACTACTGACTATAGAAAGTAAAAATATTGCAATTAAATAAATCAAAACAAGGTAAGCTATTAAGAATTATATTTTTTGAGTAAGAAGTGCCATACATACAGACAATATAAAACAGATCTTTTATATACGAATTATACGACGCCCTTAATACAAGCAGACAGAAGCAGACCCATTCCCACTGGCAGCACCCGTTCACGAGCATGACGCATGAACCAGCCATCGCTTCGCTCAACCATATTTGAGGGAACGTAACGACCCGCCTCACACGACACCACCGCAGAAATGTTTGAAGTGAGCATGACATACTAAAGCTACCCATATTAAGTCGTCGAGTCAAGAAGCCAGAAGTACGTTTTTAAGTATTAGGTAGGATACTTCTCACAATTTTATACTTAGAAAAGAAAATCACGATTCGAGTTTAATTAAAGGACTTTTATCTAGACCTATGAAAGAACCCCGGACTTTTTCTAATCAATACTGAGGTATTAGAGTAATAATTAACAATACAAAAGCTATGCCCATGCCTTTTTATCCTTCAAATAATCGTCAACAGTGTAATAACCTTTACTCATTAAATTGGATTTAACAGTATTTTTAAATTTTTCCAAGGGCAGTTCTGTGACTTGTTGTGGTATCTTATTATAAAAGGTAATACATCTACACAAAAAAGAGCTTCCGGTTTTATGCAGTCTGCGCCTTGGAACAGCAAGTTTGTTCTTGTTTCTTGTATTGAGTTTATGAACATTACAATTTTTTACAAAGCTATCTAAATTTTTCTTTACATACATTATATTTTCATAGATGTATTGGGAAGCTACCGTTAATATTTTAATTTCTTTAAATAGGTCACGAAGAGTATCTCTAGACCGTAAGTTGTATATAGCGCGCACTGCCCTTTTTTGTAAGATGAATATGTTATTAATATTAGCAGCTGAGCCCCACAACAACAAACCGTAGGTCATAATACTATGAAAATAACTGAAGTAAACCAATCTTGCTGTTTCAATGTCGGTCAGAAGCCTTATTTTCTTAACTGCAAAGGCAGCAGAGCTAAGTCTGCTTGACAGGATATCGATATGAGGGTCCCATTGCAACCGCGAGTCTATAGTAATACCTAAAAATTTTGTTGAGTCAACAAATTCGACTGCTTCGCCATTTACATGTATAGTCATATGAACCTGCCTCACATTAGGAAGTGAAAATTTGACACATTTAGTTTTACTAGAGTTAAGCAGTATTGTCATAATTAAATTGTGTTACAAGGAGGTAGGTAGTTTACATTTTTAATATTTTATTTCTAAGTTTTTAGTAGGTAAAGATTGTACTAAAATAACATTATTTTCGGAATCCTCGATTTTTTCCCTACATTTTGGTACACATGTACCTCAGGTACATAAAATGGACTGAAATGTATGAGCGATTAGCGACCTCCTTGGATGTTTGTTATTCAATCACGTAAAAAAGGTCTGAACGGTTTTGGAATAGCACACAGATAGTAATAGCCTCGGTTAAAACCATACACTTAGCGAAATTTTTACCATTGAAAATTGTTATCAGATGCAAATCGCCTGAGACGTATTTTTGACTATATCTCCGAGGATTTTGAGAGGATCGAGATGGAAATAGTACCAAAAGTTGAGAAAATTATCGAGACACGTGTGAACGTTTGAATTTTGAAAATCTACTGGTAACGTTTTTTTGAGTTTTTTGGGAGTGTTTGTTTACTAAATTGTAAATATTTCGAAAATAAAACTGACTTAAGAAAAAATTAAAAAAGGGTCCTAAGGTATTAGTTTAACTACCAAATGGCGAAACACTTTTGAAAATCGATAAATAATTGTTACCTGTAGGTGGTCCCTTTAGATTTGTAATTCTAGAAAAACGGGTGTTTCCGTACATAAAAATTGATGTAGCTTCTATGATTATTGACCGATCGTCATGGTAATAGTGTTAAAAGATGCAGAAGCAGATGAGAAGTGCATTCGTTGGATTTTTGAAAATCGGTTAATAATATTTCGGCTGCGTCGAGGCAGTCAGCGGGCGCTTTTGTGACACGAGGCGGAGCCGAGTGTCACAATCGTAAAAATAAATAGGCACTACCGAGGTAATTTTAAAAATATTGTAATAGGATTTTGCATTTGATTTGATTTTGGTTTATCGTAAATTTTTGTATTCATTTTCAATGCTCCGATTCTTGCGGGGACCTCAAAATCTGTGATTTTTTTAAGTCTATGGTTAAAACATGTACTATTTATCCCGCTCAAACAAATATTTCCTCGGGATTTTCCGAATGTCCACGCGGACGAAGTCGCGGGCAAAAGCTAGTATTATTATGTGACTTCACCAATTAGATTTAATGTTTGTAGGTAATTTTCAGTTTTGAAGTATAATTTTAACGTACCTAGTAAATTAAGATTTAAGCGATGTAACTCTATGTAATATAATCGTCATAAAATAAATGCCATTCGATAGATTTTAAGTAAGTTCCCCAACAGAAAATAAGTTGAGATTAAGTTTCACGAATAGTCTGTAAAAACCGACGCTTGTTTCAATCATCAGAAAGAGATAGAGATAAGTTTGTATGTAATTAGAAAGGGACAACTGCGCAAGAAAGAAACAAAAATAGGCGCGTGAAAGAGAGGTCCGAGCTTTAGAAGGTTTGCAAAATTCTAGATAAATATTCAGGAAAATTCTGTAAGTTCTGATTGGCTAGGAGTTCTAGTATTTTTTATCACTTCATTATACAAAGTTATTTTTAGTTAATACATAACCTCTCGTGGGGTTGATCAGACCATCAAACTGAACAACTTTCATTATGGGACCAACCTCGAAATCACGAAAAAAATCTGCTGTTCCATACAAAAGTACAATCCTACTCCATCGAAATGTATGAAACAGCAGATTTTTTTTTTGCGATTTCAAGGTTGGTCTTATAATGAAAGTTGTTCAGTTTGATGGTCTGATCAACCCCACGAGAGGTTTTGTATTAACTAAAAATAACCTTGAATATATCGAGGAGGTTGAAGCAAGGGACAGTTCAATTTAATTCATCATCATCATAACTTAAGAGCCGCGCTCTTGTCTGGGTAGCTTCCTCCACTCGTTTCTGTTCAAAGCCAGTTCCTAGGTTTCTTGATAAGACACGACGTTCACCTTCTCTTGTATCTGTTCCATGTAGGCTCTTCTTGGTCTTCCTCTTCCTCTCTTTCCCTCTATTTTTCCTTCTATAATTTTTGTAATTAATTTGTCGTGTCTTATCAAGTGGCCGACCATTCTATCTCTTCTGTCTTCTATGATTTTTAATATCTGACGTTTTTCATTTACTCTTTTTAGTACTTCCTCATTTCTCACCATCTCAGTCCAGCTTATCCTCTTCATCCTCCTCCATCACCACATCTCGAATGCTTCCAATCTTTCTCTGTCTTTCTGCGTCATTGTTCAAGTTTAACATTCATAGAGGGCTATACTCCATACGAAAATTTTGATGCACCGTTTTCTTATGTTTTTAGCGATTTTTTTAACACGTTTTTATTAGGTTGCTTTCTCGTTTGTTTGTGTGTTTGTCCGCAAAGTTTGCGACCGATTTTCAACTAGCTTCCCGATGAGCTAGAAACTTGAAACTTTGAACATAGGTCAGAACTGGAATACAATGCAATATTATGGTGTCATTGAGCTGATCTGATGATGGAACTGGAAGAAGGCCTCAGGAACTTAATGATGCAACCATACAACCCCATTGTGATTAAGCTTGTTGGAATCGTCTTGACGAAAAGTCTAATGGGAGATAAGGTCCAGGGTCTGGTGATGAAGCTGGAAGGCCATGCCAAAGGAACTCAATATTGAAACCGTGCAATCCCATCGAGTTTGGGCTCATTTGAATCGTCTTGATGAGTACTTTGTTGGGAAAAAGTGTCCGAGGATCTGATGATGGAGCTGGAAGAAGGCCATTGGAACTCTATGATAAAACCACGCTACCCCATCGAGGTTGGGCTCGTTTGAATCGTCTTGACGAGTACTTTGTTGGGAAATAGTGTCCGAGGATCTGATGATGCAGCCGGAAGATAGCCATAGGAACTCTATAATAAAACCACGCTTCCCAAATCGAGTTTGGGCTCGTTTGAATCGTCTTGACGAGTACTTTGTTGGAAAATATTGTCCAAGGATCTGATGATGGAGCCGGAAGAAGGCCATAGGAACTCTATAATAAAACCACGCTACCCCATCGAGTTTGGGCTCGTTTGAATCGTCTTGACGAGTACTTTGTTGGGAAATAGTGTCCGAGGATCTGATGATGGAGCCGGAAGAAGGCCATAGGAACTCTTTAATAAAACCTCGCTACCCCATCAAGTTTGGGATCGTTTGAATCGTCTTGACGAGTACTTTGTTGGGAAATAGTGTCTAGGGTCTGATGATGGAGCCGGAAGAAGACCACTGGAACTCGGTAATAAAACCACGCAGCCCCGTCGAGTTTAGGCTCGTTTGAATCGCCTTGACGAGTAGTTTGTTGGAAAATAGTGTCCAGGCTCTGATGATGGAGCCGGAGGAAGGCCAATGGAACTCTATAATAAAACCATGCAACCTCATCGAGTTTGGGCTAGTTTGAATCATCTTGACGAGTTCTTTGTTGGGAAATAGTTTCCAGGGTCTGATGATGGAGCAGGAAGAAGGGCACTGGGACTCTGTAATAAAACCATGCAACCCCATCCAGTTTGGGCTCGTTTGAATCGTGTTGACGAGTTCTTTGTTGGGAAAAGGTTTCCAGGGTCTGATGATGGAGCCGGAAGAAGGGCACTGGGACTCTGTAATAAAACCATGCAACACCTACGAGTTTGGGCTTGTTTGAATCGTTATGACGAGTGCTCCGATAGGAGATGGTATATTTTTAGTCTTAGCTCGTTAACTAAAAAGCATAAAATAATAATTTATTGAAAAAAAATAATTTAAAAAACACGTTTTTAAAACGGACTAAATTATTACAAGAAAATTTGGACTAAAAATATTAAAACGGTCCAGTAAAAACAAACTAAAAAGTTAAAAATAAATTCTTCTGTAAATATTTATAACCCTAATAACCTATACCTACCTACAGAAATTTTAAACCAAAAAATTTTAAACCTAAAAACGTGGGGCGCGTTTTGTAAAATTTATCATCGATATTGTCTATAGTCTATAGCATGCGCCCCACGTTTTTAGGTTTAAAATTTTTTGGTTTAAAATTTCTGTAGGTAGGTATAGGTTATTAGGGTTATAAATATTTACAGAAGAATTTATTTTTTACTTTTTAGTTCGTTTTTACTTGACCGTTTTAATATTTTTAGGCCGATTTTTTTTTGCCTTGAATATACATCCTTTCCTGTGAAAGGCTTATTTTGCTACGTCGCTGCGCCTGCCAAATTCCATATGTGCATTTTTTTGATTTTTGTGTTTTGCACTTAACATAATTGATTCTCCGTTTGATTCTCTATGTGCTCTTAAAACTCTTTTTGTGATATTCAAACTAGAAACAAATCTAACAAATTCCATATGTGTTTTGACCGTTAGGAAAAATTCGTATGTGCAGCAGAAATGCACATAAAGGATTTGTGTACCGTCTGATCGCCCGCCAACTTTATTAGCAATGTGAGTGCACAACACTCACATCACATGTAAACAAACAATATTAAATTATAGTTTTTAGGTGTTAAAACATTGTAAAATAGGTAAGTGTATATTGAATTTATAACATAGTTGTTGTTTTTCATGTAAATGTCTAATGTTCTTTGATCATCATCATCATCATATTATCAGCCTCATGACACCGACATCCACTGCTGGGTATAGACCTCCCCTAAGGATCTCCACGACGATCGGTCCTTTAATAACTATCATTAATAACTAATCAATTTAAATAAATGATATTGAACCAAAAAATTGCGTATTGCGTTATTCCAAAGGCCGGATTTGCGGTGGCAGGAATACAAACTTGCTAGTGATTACCAAATTATCGTAAATGTTTTTATACATCGATGTTTTGAAAATATTTTTGAAGTGGAACTTCTTTGATCGCATCTGTATATATTTTTTGTATTTTACCAAGGAGGATGTATTTCTTAAAAAATTGACATTCACTTCACTCACTTTGACTTTGCTATCTTTGCATCAAGAAAAACTGCAGTGAATTTTATTATTTATACATTTCACGATTTTCACTTTTCATATATTATGTAGGTAGGTAATTTCTACTATATCAAACAGTAAGTCCATATATCATGTTACTTAATTATATTTTTTTATCGATAAATTACATAAATAGATAATCAAGTTGTCCTCGCACTATTAAACGTCATTTTATTCGTGCCACCGTAAGTCCGGGCTCTATATTACAGGCACTCCCGAGACCATTACCGGCCCATATTCAAAAGCCGACTTTCAACTCGAACTCCAAAACCACTTCGAAGCCCTTGAGAACAGCATAGATGTGGACGATTTTTA
The DNA here is from genome assembly GCA_928269145.1 of Agriphila tristella. NCBI lineage: Eukaryota > Metazoa > Arthropoda > Insecta > Lepidoptera > Crambidae > Agriphila > Agriphila tristella. The sequence goes on from OV743443.1 coordinate 17,409,517, forward strand.
GAGTACCGTACCGCACGGAGAGTATCCACCACCATGTTGTTTCTAAACAACATTCAATTCCAAGTTCTTTAAGACTCGTCATCCTAAGCTAAAGTAACTCTAAGAGGCTCCAGAGCTCAGCGGATGCTCATCGTTATCGGCAGCTAAATAGACAATATCTAAGTCTGACCATCGACCTTCGATAAATAAATACGAATCGTGTTATAAAGAGGCTTTCGAGCGAAACAAAGGCTCCAAAGTGTTCGCGAGAGATTTGTCTATTGGGCAAAGGCAGATGACGAAGCTGAAAACTGACGACGGTCGCATCATTTCATCGAAGCCTGAAATCCTGAGCTAGGGTGACCGAGATTTTATACGCAGTTATATTCCACGCAGAGACCTGTTGAAAGCAAAGCTAAAGACCCCAGAGCCACGCTTACCAGACACTATACCGAAGATATCCCGCACCCTGATTATCTAAAAAGAAACTATTTAGCGACCGGTTGCATTTGACATACATTGCCACTTTTCTTTGGTATGTTTTTTTAACCCAAAAAGAAGTAGCAATGGATCACGATCATCTGTGAACTGCAACCAGTCGCTAGGTGGTTTTTAATTAGATAATCAGCCCGCCGGACGTCAGCCTGTACGAGATTAGTATGGCTCTCAAACAAATGAAAAACAACAAGGCGGCGGGTGACGACGGAATCACTACATTCACTACAGAACTTCTGAGAGCGGGCGGTAAGCCGATACCTAAAGTCCTCCAGAAGATTTTCAATTCCGTCGTCATCGAGGGCAGAACGCCGAAGGCATGGAACATAAGTAAGGTGATGCTGTCCTTTAAAGTAGGCGACAAGACCTTCTTGAAGAACTACAGACCCATCTCACTTCTGAGTATTCTGAGCCATATTCATAAGTTGTTTTCGAGAGTCCTTACGAATCGTCTCGCTCGCAGGTTCGACGACTTCCAACCTTCCGAATAAGCCGGGTTCCAAAAAAAGTTTAGCACCATAGACCACATCTATACGCTGCGGCAGTTCATACAGAAGACTGAGGAGTATAATCTGCTGCTTTGCTTGGCGTTCGTGAACTATGAGAAAGCCTTTAATTCGATAGAGACATGGGCGGTGCTGCAGTGTTTCCAGAGGTACCAAGTGGACTATAGGTATATTGAGGTGTTGAGGTACTTATACGAAAATACCACCATGTCGCTCCGAGTACAGAATCAGAGCACAAATCCCATCCAACTGTAGCGGAGTGTGAGACAGGGAGACGTTATTTCTCCGAATCTGTTCACAGCTGCGTTGGAGGATATCTTTAAGCTCTTGGACTGGAAAGGACTTGGTATCAATATTAATAACCAGTACCTAACACACCTTTGTTTTGCTGATGATGTAGTTCTTTTTTATAGCTGAAACCATGGAAGACCCATGCCCTGAACACAATGCTCGAAAATCTCAGTAGTGCCTCCCAAAGAGTGGGTCTTAGAATGAACATGGATAAGACGAAAATCACGTTGAATACCCATGTTGTACTTGTACCCACTCCAGCTATGTTTGGGACACTACACTCGAAGTTGTTGACCATTACGTATACCTAGGACAGACAGTCCAGTTAGGTGAGTCAAAGGTCGAGAAAGAGATCTCTCGTTGAATCGAACCGATGGCCGTTGGGGCGGAAAGGTTCTAGAATGGTGAAGACGCTCCTAAGCCCCCGACAAGGTGGACCGACGATCTAGTGAAGGTTGCGGGCAGCGCAGGACCGATCGTCGTGGAGATCCTTGGGGGAGGCCTATACCCAGCAGTGGATGTCGTGCGGCTGATATGATAGTATAATGAATATTAAAATATTACATTATAATAGGTAAAAACGACAGATTTTTTATAATTCTATTTGTTCCTAATAATGTTATTCTGTTTTGTAATCTAGAAAACACATAATGATACATCAAATAACAAAAAGTGTCATAAAACCAAATCCTTCATGTGCATAATGCACATACATAGGTAATTATTTAAGTTAGTTCTAAATCAGTTATGTGCACATTTTAGTGGAAAAATATTCTAGTGCCTTAAATATCTATTATATGTGTCAAATTTTGTAATTCTAATATGTGTTTTATAACTGTCTAATTTATTACATTAATGATTTTGCATTTTTTCCGTTAATTCATTCAATAACACGTTTTTTGTTGTTTCCCAAAACCTAATGAAAAACACATGTGGAACTTGTCAGGCGCAGCGACGTTGCTATTCTAGTTTTGATGTCTAAAGTGCATTAAGCATCATTTTTGTTATTATACTGCCTAAATATTTATAGTTATTTACGTTTTCTAATGCAATGTTATTTAATTTAATGATTTGAGAGATGCGTTTTGGAATTTTGCAAACTGTTAAAATTTTGGTTTTATTAATGTTAACTTTGAGATCAAATTTTTGAAAAATTGTATGCATGGTGTTAAGTTAAATTTCTAGTTCTATATCATTTTCTGCTACTGCTGCAATGTCATCTGCAAATCTAATGCTTGTTATTTTCTGCCCATTAATTGTTATTCCTTTGCTTTTTTCAGATATTTCTTAGTACAAAATATATACGATACTAGCGGCCACCCGCGGTTTCACCAGCGTGGTTCTCGTTCCCGTGGGAATATCGGGATAAAATGTATTTTTATTTTAATCTAGGCTATCTACTATCTGTGTGCCAAATTTCAACTAAATCCGTTCAGTAGTTTTTGCGTGATTGAGGAACAAACATCCAAACATCTAAACATCCAAACATCCAAACCTACAAACTTTCACATTTATAATATTAGCAGGATAGTTTTTCCGTAAACTCGGATCTGACCAGGCACGGTGTAGGTAACAAGTCATCCCTTGTAACAATGAAAGTTACCCTTGGTAAGTTCCCAACAAAATGTTAGGTTTTAAGTAGTTCATCGAATTATTAGTAAAACATTTTTCGCAACGGTTAAACTTTTGTCTTTCACCAGGTTGGGTTCCGGTATACAGAGGCGAATGTCGTCCTGAATTGAAGTATCTCACCTCTCAGTTGTCCAGTACAATTACACCTATACCATTGGAGTCGATGGCGCCAATTCACATTGACGAATTCATAAAAAGGTATCCACACCTCCACCTCAAAGAAGAAAAAAAAAAGAAACCATGAAGAAGCATACCTAATTATTGTCGTTTTGAATACCAGTCCTGAAGATTTATTAAAAGCATTAGGATAATAAAAAAAATACTTAATAATATAAACTTTTATTGATATAAAAATACAAAGTTTTTTAAACATCTCATTTTGCAACAAACAAATGACATCTGCACCCGAACTAGTTAAAACTGTATCTCGGGCACAACGCTCTTATTGAAATTCCCTTGATGAAAATAATTCAACGCAAGAATGTGTTAACATTGCCAATAGTTCAAAAGTGAATCCTTTCGCGGTATGTAAAGTGAATGTGAGTGATTGTGAGAGATTACTATTAGTGATTTAGGTGTAGACCATAGAAATAGAATGCCAAAGAACAATAATGTCAATAAACAGGTGATCCGAAAAACGAATGTATACATTTTATATGATACTAGCTGACCCGACAGACGTTGTCCTGTCTTAGTTATTACTTTTGAGTTTGAATTGGTATAATTTAATGAAAAGTTGGGTTCAGAGCTATTAGTAGGTACCGTTCTCGTTCCCGTTCCCGTTTCCGTTTCCGTTTCCGTTTCCGTTTCCGTTCCCGTTCCCGTTACCGTTTACTTTATAACCCAACAGCTTTATAACCAAGTATACATTACTTGTTATGTTAGTAACGTGTATGTTAGTCTATCCAATTTTACCAATTTAATATTAGGCGTGATGGCTCTGAACGAATTGTGATGAGCACTAAGAAATTCAGTTTTCTGAGATCCTTTTTGTAAGAAATAATAAATTGATTATTTTACATGTATTTCATTAATAAAATAACTCCGACCGAAGCATCTGTTTTATTAAATTCTCTTTGACGATATTGCAGCCTTAAAGATCAGAAAAAAGTTTATATTGTCCAAAATAATTATAGACTGGTAGTTTAAATTAAAGTTTTCAAGTTCAACAGCATTTTGAGAACCATTTTGGCAACATGACTTTTCCGAAGTATAAAAGCCTGCTGAATTCGGTTCTGAATGTTGCCAGGCCCAATTTTGGCTCCTTTGCCCAAAATTCAAGATGGCAGCCAAAATGGAGCCTTATCTTATTAGAACTCAATTCTGGTCGTGTGAAGTGTTCTGGCATAGGGTTTTGGGGTCGCTGAACTCAATTTTGATAGCCGGAAGTCCGTCCGGGTACCGTAAGTATGAGATGTGGCTCGTGGAGAGAAAATTCCGCCACGCGACACTATTTTTTTTTAAACAGTTACTCGACAAAAATGTTTAACAAGTTTATTATTCTATATAGTGATATAACTGGGCTATTTACCAGTATGTTTTTTCTTGGGCAAATCTTTATAGTTTTAAATCTGTAGAGGATTTTCGAAAAAAAAACAATTTGAGAAAATTCCGCCATGCGACACAAAATATATTTTTTAACACAGTTATTAAACAAAAATGTTTAACTAGTTTATTACTTTATATAGAAGATAATTGGGCTATTTATCAGTATTTTTTTTCTTGAGCAAATCTTCATAGTTTCAATTCTGTAGAGGATTTTCTAAAAAATCAATTTATTGAAAATGCCGCCGTGCGAATCAAAATATTTTTTTAACACAGTTACTAAACAAAAATGTTTAACAAGTTTATTATTTTATATAGTAAAATAACTAGGCTATTCACCATTTTTTTTCTGGGGTAACAATTAATACGTTTTATACCAGGGGTGCCCAAACGGTCGATCGCGAGAGGTTTTAAAGTCGATCGCCAAGGATTACAGATTTGACACTTTGCACCCAATGTAGTTTTACTTAGGCTTTTTTTTTCAAAAACGGTCAAAATGTCGATCTCTTATTCATAAATTGTTGCTAAGTCGATCTCCTTAAGAAAAAGTATGGGCACCCCTGTTTTATACTGTAGAGGATTTTGTGAAAAAAAAATGGCTGAGAAAATTCTGCCGCATGATGCAAATTAGTTTTTTAACACAGTTACTAGACAAAAATCTTACAAAAATGTTCAACATGTTTATTAATAGTAAAATAACTAGGCTATTTACCTGTGTTTTTTTTCTCAGGCAAATCTTCATAGTTTTAATTCTATACTGTGTTAGAATTAATTGCAATAAATAGACATTTTGTGTTGACTGGGCTGAGTAGCGCTGCAGGATTCAAGTTTAAAACCGTTAATTTTAACCGTTAACGCTATTTTTGATAACGGTAACATTTCATATCGTTGAACGGTTACTCTTAGCTCTGGCAACACTGGGATGTCTCGCCTATAAAAAGGCGGGTAGCGTAAAATTCAGTTTAGTTGTTTGCAGATTTTCACAGTATAAGGAAGTAAAGGGGAAACCCTGCTAGTTAGTTGGTCGGATATTTTTTATGGATGGATGTTAGATTTATTTGGACGGATATTTTAGAATAAGTTGGTCGGATATTGATTTTGAAATTACTGTGGTTGAAATAAAAAAGGTTCTTCAAGTGAAACGCTGTTTAATTGGTAAGTTAGATTACATTTTCAGAAGTGGGGCTGTAATCCACATTTTTTTTTTCCCCTTATTGTTTTTCTAAAGTATTAACGTTAGTGGCTTGATCGGGCAGAAGGGGCATTTGGTTAGGGTACTCCCTAATAATGTCCCTTTTTGCACATCGAAGCAAGTGGTTAGGGTACTCCCTAATATTGCTTCATGTGCTATGCACGTTCATAGTCTGAGTTTGTTAATCATCATGATTTTGACCGAGCAGGAGGGACATTTGGTTAGGGTACTCCCAAATAATGTCTCTTTTTGCACATCGAAGCAAGTGGTTAGGGTTCTCCCTGATATTGCTTCATGTGCTTTGCGCGTTCATGATCTGATATGTAATGTTTTATGTTGTTAGAATGTAAATTCATGCGTAGCGTACACATGGCTTTGTGCAATTAGATGTTCGGTTAGGGTACACCCTGATAACATCTTTATTATGTGCGAGGTGATTGTTAGGGGCACCCCCCCGGGATCGCGTCTTACACAAAGCACTGGTCATGATTACGCTGTTTAATATACATCGCGACAGTAAATTGTGATAACGACTATGCAGTGATAGACATTCGGTTAGGGCACTCCCTAACAGTGTCTTCATTGTGTGTGTGAGGTGATTGGTCAGGGCACTCCCTGATATCGCCTCTTACCCTTTGCATTTGTCGTGGTCATGTTTAAATGTCCGATGATTACATGAGTAAGATTTTATGTGTAAAATATTTGGTCTGACTATTGGGACTGCAATTTGTGATTACGACTGTGCAGTGCTAGACATTTGGTTAGGGTACTCCCTAATAATGTCTTCATTGTGTGTGAGGTGATTGGTCAGGGCACTCCCTTACATCACCTCTTACACTTTGCATTTTTCGTGGTCATGGTTGCATGTCCGAAGTCAGATTCAATGAGAGTTTGAGATTATAGTTGTGATTACGACTGTGCAGTGCTGGACATTCGGTTAGGGTACTCCCTAATAATGTCTTCATTGTGTGTGAGGTGATTGGTCAGGGCACTCCCTGATATCACCTCTTACACTTTGCATTTGTCGTGGTCATACTTGTAAGTCCAATGAGTGTAAAAGTGAGATCCAATTTGTCTTATAATAAATCTACCTGAAAGAAAAAAAAAACACGAATAAAATATCAAAGAACTATTAGTGCCCAAAAATATTTTAAAATTCCAGCTTAAATGGAGGAAAACCGACTACGACGTTTGTCAACACCCAGACCATCTACACCCTACGATGAAACGTCTTCAGATGACACCGAGTATCTGCGGGACAACGCGATGCGCTCATACAGAACCGAGGATGGTCGTAGTCGTACTCGGCGCAGTTCAACGCGGGCTAGGTATCGCAGCAGATCTCCACACCGAATGACCGTGGCGCAAGTCAACAGACATTCCCGTAGCCGGGAACCGGATCGACGTCAATCAAGATCTCGCCGTCGCCGCGTCGATATATCGCTGCTCCGGGACAACGAGTCTACTCGAAGAGCACAAGATGAAGGTACGAGAGACTTTATTTCTAAGTTTACTGATATTTTAAGAGGCTTAAATGAAAGTCAAAGCCATAGACCTAAGGAAAATTTCTCTAATACAAATGTTATCCCAGAATTTGATCCATCCTTGAAAAATCAGACGATAAATACTTGGTTGATGAAAGTTAATGAATGTGCGTTGTTGTATGACTGGACAGATAGGCAAATTGTGCACTATGCACTTCCCAAATTAGCAGGTATGGCTAAGAAATGGTATGAGGGCCTACCATCAGTTTTATTTTCTTGGAATGAATGGCAAAATAAACTTAGGAATGCGTTTCCAGCGGATGAGAACTATGGTCAAATGTTGTCAGATATGTTAGAAAAACGAGCTAAGTTTGGGGATCCGTTGGAAAATTATTTTTATGATAAGGTAGCTTTGATAAATCGGTGCGGTATCACAGGAAAAAGAGCGGTTGATTGTGTACTACATGGTATTGACGATAGGTCAGTTAGAGTAGGTGCTGAGGCTGCGCAATTTGACGACCCAGATAAATTATTGGCATATTTGCGTAACGTTAAGGTTATTAGGAAATCGGACATATCATCTAATAAGAAAGTAGGTAGTAATGCTTCTAATAAAGAGGACAAACGAAATTATAGTACTAAAGTATTCAGATGTTACAATTGTAAGGAGGAAGGCCATCCCGTGTCTAAGTGTCAAAAGCCAATTAGGAAATGTGATAAGTGCAAAAGTTATGGTCATACGGAGACGGACTGCTTCAGAAATGTAGTTTCGACTGAGACTAAAAAGGTATTAAATATTAATAAGCTACCTACTGGCAATTCTGATAAATATATCCAAAAATGTAAGATAAATGGTACAGAGACAGTAGGTTTAATTGATTTGGGAAGTCAACTAACTCTGATTCGTGAGACTGACGCGTTAAAATTATGTGATGTTTTGGATAAGGATTTTCATCAGCCTATGTTAGGGTTTGGAGGTACAATAGTAACATCCATAGGGTCATGCACAGCTGAAATTCAGATACAAGACGTATCAGCTACACTGATGTGTGTGGTGGTACCGATAGACCGATACCTTGAGTATCCTTTATTAATTGGCCAAACTTTTAGTGAACAACCTCATGTTCTCATAATTAAGACTGATTCTGACCTTATAATTACTAATGCTAGAAATAAACAAAGTGCTGCTTGTGGACGATTAGAATTAAAAGTTTTGGATGATATCACTGTCAATAAAAGCGATGCCATTCAGGTTGGTAGTAATACAGGGTATAGTGGTTGTATTTATGTAAAAAGTGGTTATAGGGGTGAACCTAATCGAGAGTATTGTGTCAGTGAAGGCGTTTATAAATTGATTGATGGTAAGGGTCTGATAATCGTCATACCCAACACATCCAATCCAATTAATTTTAAGAAGGGAGAGCTACTTGCACGAGTAGAGATTGTTATCGAATCTTTTGGTATATCTACAATAAACAAAATAGACTCAGTAACTTATGAACCTTTTTCTATGAATGAAATAAATTCAGGGGATTTGTCCCAAGACGATAAACTTAAATTGTTAACTCTGATCAATCAGTATAGAGATTGCTTTGCTACCAACTTGAATGAGCTAGGTTGCACAAATATTGAGCAAATGACAATTGATTTAAATGATAATCAACCTATCATTTATAGACCTTATAGACTGTCGCATAAGGAAAGAAGTGAAGTGCAGGGAATGGTTGATGAAATGGTTGACAGTGGTATCATACGCGAATCAAATTCACCCTATGCTAGTCCGATTATATTAGTGCGAAAGAAAACAGGCGATAAAAGATTATGCGTGGATTATAGGGCATTAAATAGGAAAACTATTAAACAACATTATCCTTTACCTTGCATGGAAGATCAGATGAATAGGCTTGCGGGCAACAAATATTATACTACTTTAGATCTGGCAAGCGGATATTATCAAATACCTCTATCTGAAGAATCAAAATCTAAAACATCGTTTGTCACTCCCGACGGACAATGGGAGTTCAATAGAATGCCTTTTGGGTTGGCAAATGCGCCAGCCATTTTTCAAAGAACGGTAAACAAAGCGCTAGGGCCACTGAGATTTGATACTGCCGTTGCTTATATGGACGACATATTGGTCCCGTCAGTGTCAATAGAAGAAGGATTAAAGTATTTAGAATCTATATTTCAACGTTTCAGGGAGGCTAAGTTGACCCTTAAATTGTCTAAATGCCATTTCTTTCAAACTTCCGTAGACTTTTTAGGTTTTGAGATTTCTAGTAGCGGAATAAAGCCTGGTATCAAAAAGACTGAGGCAGTTAAACATTTTCCAGTGCCTAAAAATGTACATAATGTTCGACAATTCATAGGTTTAGCAAGTTTTTTTCGAAAATTTATTAAGGGTTTTGCAGCATTAGCTCGTCCGTTGACGAAATTGCTTAGAAAAGATGCGCAATGGGTCTGGGAGTCTGAACAGCAAGTGGCATTTGAAGTAATAAGGGATAGCTTAGTGACCCGTCCAGTATTAGCTTTGTATAATCCTAATTTAAAAACAGAATTACACACCGACGCGAGTAAATGGGGAGTAGGTGGGATTTTGCTGCAACGTCAAGAATGTGGGGATCTTAGACCAGTAGCTTACTATAGTCGTCAGACTTCGCCTGAAGAGCAGCGGTACTCTTCATATGAGTTAGAGACGTTAGCAGTAATAACATCACTAGCAAAATTCAGATCGTATTTATTTGGAATAAGTTTTACTATTGTGACTGATTGCAATTCTCTTCGTGCCACATTTATGAAACGTGATATGATACCTAGGGTTGCTCGCTGGTGGAGCCTAATTCAAGAATTTGATTGTGATATCATTTATAAAACCGGTAACACCATGGCTCACGTAGACGCCCTTAGTAGGAATGCGATCGATGAAGAATCTTCCAGCAAAACTTTACCTGCCGTATTGAATATATCTGATGAATGGTTGAAAACGGTTCAAATGACGGATAGTGAAGTCAATAGAATCAAAAACATATTGCAGGATTGTAATAGTGATGATATAGTTCATGTTAAACAAAATTATTGCCTTAAAAATAATAATGTCTTTAAAATTACAGATGATGGAATCAGATGGTTTGTACCAAAGGGGGTTAGATGGCAGATATTAAAAGCGTGTCATGACAGTATTGGCCATTTTGCATTCGAGAAAACTTTGGATAAGGTAAAAGAGAAATACTGGTTTCCTAAAATGAGGCGATTTGTTAAGAAGTATGTGGATGCATGCCTAGAGTGTGCTCATAGTAAAACTCCATCTGGGAGGAAATCTGGATTCTTACATCCCATTCCAAAGGTTTCTACCCCGTTTCATACCATACATGCAGACCATCTGGGGCCATTTAACCCTAGTAAAAATAAAAATAAATATTTGCTTATAATAGTCGACGCATACAGTAAATTTATTACCATTAAACCTGTAAAGAATACAAAGGCTAACACCACAATTAAAGTTTTTAGAGAATACTTTGCTACATTCGGATCACCTGTTCGACTTATTACCGACAGATATTCGTCATTTACCGGAAAATCGTTACGCGATTACTTGAAAAATGTTGGCGTCCACCATATCATGAATGCAGTTGCCACTCCACGAGCCAATGGGCAAGTGGAGAGGTACAATCGCACTGTATTAGATGCACTTACCGCAATGAATCATGGCTTAGATGAATCTTTGTGGGACGAAAAGGTCTTAGATGTACAATGGGGATTAAATAACACAATTAATAAAGGTACTGGTCGTACCCCTGCAGAAATTTTGTTTGGCTTACGGTTATCAGGGACAAGTGATGGTAAAATTACTTCGTCGTTAGACACAGCTGAAAATAATATAAATATTGACCTTCAGAGAATTCGTGATGATGTAGATTTGCACGTTAGTATCGATCAAGAGAAGCAAAAAGTAAGATTTGATAAATCGAGATGTAGACCTAGGAAATTCAAAGTTGGGGATTTGGTTAGGGTTGAAAGGAACGTACTATGTCCTGGAAAAAGTAAGAAGTTAGTATCAAAATGTTACGGACCTTATAGAATTGTAAAAATATTAGAAAATGACAGGTATTTAGTGGAAGATACACCTTTAACAAAAAGAAAAGGAAAGCCTAGTTATAAAGGTATTCACCCTGTAGAACGTATTTATCCCTGGTTGAATTTCAAAGGAATGAATGATAGTGATGAGAGTGAAAAGGATGAGAGTGAAAAGAGTGAGAGTGAAAAGGATGAGAGTGAAAAGGGTGAGAGTAAAAAGGGTGAGAGTGAAAAGGGTGAGAGTGAAAAGGATGAGAGTGAAAGGGATGAGTGTGAAAAGAATGAGTGTGAAAAGAATGAGTGCGAAAAGAATGAGTGTGAAATGGACGTGTGTGAAATGGACGTGTGTGAGAAAAATAGAAAAGATGGTTTAAATAAGGAAATAGATGGAAAAGAGATAGATAGCAATGTAAGTCACGACATTAATAATGATACCTGATTATTTATTATAAGATTGATAGAATAGGTAATTATAGTACTTGCTAATTAAAAGAAAAGGAAGTCTGAGTTATCATTGTGTAAGAAAAATCACAGTTGTTGCATTTAAATTTTATTATGCATTTTTAATTACAACACTTTATGTATTTATTGATTTGGTAAGTCCAGCTGTTGCAAAATGTGGACTAACTGTTGTAAATTAAGTATGTGGATATTATGTGTAGGTACCTACAAAATATTGTTTAATTGTCACTAGCTTTGTAAGATTGTATATTATGATTAGATCTAAACATGGATCAATGTATAGCTGTAGGATTGACATAACAATAGATGTATTCTTTTTTTTTTTTGTAATTTCACAATAGTTGTTTCACGAGGACGTGATAAGATGGTCAGGATGGACGAACTTGTTAGAATTAATTGCAATAAATAGACATTTTGTGTTGACTGGGCTGAGTAGCGCTGCAGGATTCAAGTTTAAAACCGTTAATTTTAACCGTTAACGCTATTTTTGATAACGGTAACATTTCATATCGTTGAACGGTTACTCTTAGCTCTGGCAACACTGGGATGTCTCGCCTATAAAAAGGCGGGTAGCGTAAAATTCAGTTTAGTTGTTTGCAGATTTTCACAGTATAAGGAAGTAAAGGGGAAACCCTGCTAGTTAGTTGGTCGGATATTTTTTATGGATGGATGTTAGATTTATTTGGACGGATATTTTAGAATAAGTTGGTCGGATATTGATTTTGAAATTACTGTGGTTGAAATAAAAAAGGTTCTTCAAGTGAAACGCTGTTTAATTGGTAAGTTAGATTACAACTGAAAACAAAATCAAATAAATATTTAAGGTGGGCTCCCATACAACAAACGTGATTTTTTGCCGTTTTTTTGCTTGATATTAATAACGACTGCAGGTAGACAGTTGAAATTTTCACAGATGATGTATTTCTATTGCTGCTATAACAACAAATACTAAAAATAGAATATAATAAATATTTAAGGGGGGCTCCCATACAACAAACGTGATTTTTTACTGTTTTTGATACGGAACCCTTCGTGCGCGAGTCCGACTCGCACTTGGCCGGTTTTTTATTAGGTTGCTTTCTCGTTTGTGTGTTTGTGGGTTTGTTTGTTTGTTTCTCCACAAAGTTTGCGAACGATTATAAATTGTGGAATAAAGTCCATAAAACTCTAGAATATAATAGAAACACATACTATAAACATCAAATATCTAGCTGACTTTGGTAACTCAAAAAAAGTTATGGAATATTATAACTCAATTTGTGGCAGAATAAAACAAAGCATAGATGACGTTGTTCTTAACTCTTTTGGCTCCCAAAATAAATCATGACTTGAAATTTCAAGGGCAAGGCAAAATCATTTGATATAATATCAAATCAATTTGTCATTTGATATTATTTATATCAAATGAATTTGCCGAAGGTTTTGATAGTTCTGTAAAAAAAATCCTAACTAACTGTTTAATGTCCCTACTTGATGATCACACAATAAGGCCAGCTGATGTAAGTATCAGGTTTGACTCTACTTCTACTCCAAAATAAAAACAGAAGTTGATCAGATCTATGAATACGCTGTTAGTGATAAAATTGCGTCTACAATTTCGAATCTTATTCAATCTACCACGGTAGACTGACAATCTAGCACAATATACTGCGATCCAATATTTTTAACCGACTTCAAAAAAGCAGGAGCTTGTTTCATTTAAACGAATAGCGTTTGAATGTTAGTTTTTAAAGCTGAACTGATTTGAATGAAGATTGACACAGTTTATAGCCTGGATTAAATTATAGGATAAGTACTTTTTATCCTCGTCAAAGGTACTATAGGGTAAAATACTTTAGTTAGTACTTTTGAGAAATTTATAAAAAATATAGCCCACATTTGTTTTTAACTAGCTTCCGCCATGACTTCATGCGCGTGAGCATTTGAACCCTTAAAACATATACAGATGAACAGAGAACCTCCTCCTTTTTTTAAGTCGGTTGAAAATATTGGGTCGCAGTAAAAGATGATGAAATTTGGCACACAGTTAGTTTGGTACCCTAGGAAGTACCTACCCTATGTACCCTATTTTTATTTTTTAACGGAAGCTAGTTAAAAATAAATGAGTACTATGTTTTTTTCATTAATTTCCCAAAAATCTACCCACTTTATTATTTGCAATGTTTTGAAAAATACTATTTTACCTCGATATTATTACTACAGCGCCCGCGGCATGGGTTCGTGTATAAGTATCATATCGACCTCGATATGACTAAAATAAGTATTAAACAGCGTCGAATCATATTTGATAGGACGATAAAGTTCGTCCTTCGATAAATAATTTTATCACGTCGACAGAAATCATTCATTCAGTGTGTTTTAAATTCGTTCTTTTGGCGTTGATAAGTTAAAGAAAAGGATCGCACTACAAGCGCGCATACTGTACTACGCGCGGGTCGCGCTCTTTTTAACCGAGTTCCAAAAAGGAGGAGGTTCTCTGTTCGGCTGTATGTATGTTTTTTTTTTTTTTTATGTATGTCCACCGATTACTTGAAGACGGCTGAACCGATTGAAATAATTCAAACGTTATTAGATCAGGTTTGTTCCCAAGTTGGTCCCATTTTTTGAAATTTTGAAATCGGTTCAGTATTTTTCAGTAAAACTTGAAAATACTGTCATTTTCGTTACCATTTTATGAATTTATACGGATGATCGACCATATCTTCTTTGTTTATGTACCGATTTAGATGATTCTTTTTTTGTTTGAAAGAGGACACTTTAGTGATGATATCATTTTGATTTCATTGTTATTGGACTTTGGATTTTAAAGATACACAAGGGAACTCTTCAAAATCAAATAGAAACTGTGTAGTGATTGAAATATTGCTAGGATTATGACAATCTTAAACAAATTAGGTATCTAACTATGGTCAAGGACGTTTTGGACTAGACTTGAACTGCGAAAGAACAACGGAACTCCTTAACAACAAACAGCACGAACAGTGGAAATTGAGTTTTTAGTGGTATTACACCACGCAAAAGTGTGAAATATAAAAAAAATACATAACATCATCGCTTACATTTACATAATACCTATACATACTTTGGGTAAAAGGTAAAACTACCTAATACAGAAGGTACTTACACTGAAAATAAAAAAATAAAAAATTGTTTAAAAACAAAAAAACCTGAAAATAAAAACAAAATTAGCTTCAAAATTAAATACCCCTAAAAAGCAAGAAATAATTTTTAAATCATTAGATACGCATATCATTGTAATTAAACACGTATAATGAAGTCGGGTGAGGCTGGAGAACAACTTCTTTTTTTATTCTAGAAGCCCCACCCGACTTCATTATACGTGTTTAATTACAATGATATGCGTATCTAATGATTTAAAAATTATTTCTTGCTTTTTAGGGGTATTTAATTTTGAAGCTAATTTTGTTTTTATTTTCAGGTTTTTTGAAGTCGGTTTTTTTGTTTTGTCGACCACCTTTTTGAGTAGTAGACTATTAATCGACTTCAACCTGAGATGGCGGCTCATTGTGATCATTTGGTGGTCATGCACGCATGGGGAGGAAAAGCGCAATTTTATCCCCATAGCTGGCGTCTTGTCTTTGGTACCCGGCCGCCTCAAAGAAAGTGTCAAAACATATGGGAATCTCTTGGAGTATTGCACTTTTTAATTTTATACTGAGAAAATGCCGCATTGTTATGCATGTAACTTGTAAAATATTGGAGTTCATCGATTTCCCAGTAACAAAAAAAAATAGTGGGCAAAAAAATATAAAAAAAAGATGCTTTTCCTCCAATTTTCTCCTTTGCTGAGCCTGAGAAACATTATAAATCAAAATGAATGTTTCATGAATTTGATGAAGCTTCGCCAAAATAAAACAACATTTGAATTATAACAGCTTTGTTCTTTAATATTTCAACCTCAGCAGTTTCTAACATATTTATAACTTGGATGAATTTGATAGGTATAGCTGGTATCAAATATGGAATAAGCCCAATATTGGGGCCAAACAGAGAATTAATAGAATTTTATATGCCAGAGTCATTCAAGAAACTTAGAATAATAAAATAAATATTATAAAACGGTTCGTGTAGTTTTGGATGGTACAGAAATTCCAGTACAGAAACCTGAAATTACTATTGCACAGAAGGCATCATAAGGCAACTATAAACACGGAAATTCACACTCAGTTGCTATGTTAAAATTTAAATCATATGCTTCTAATCTGATATAAAAAGATTACTTGTAAATATTACACGAAATTTAAAGAAATGTAATGCTTGTTAGCAATTTTTTGTAAGTTGCTATAAACTTTCTTGCCTGTTGTTTTGGCTTTCCTTTTCCGTAATTCTTCTTTTATCTGAGCTAAAGTTAGCATAGAATACATTGTTTGTCCGCAAAACCGAAAAAAATATAATCTAAGAAAGTAAAATCACGTAAAACACAGTCAAGACAATTAAGCTCAAACTGACAATGGGTCCAAAGACTGAAGCGCCATCTGTAATTCACTTTGCCTTCGCCTCCCCGCACTTGACATTTTATCGTGACATAGATAATATAATTTATAGAATGATCCACGCACGGTGTCATAATTTTGTCAGGTTTTATAATATGATAAAAAGCTCGGTAAAAGTTTATCGATTGTGCCATGCAGCGGGCGCAGGCTATAAACTTTATATGTATGTGTACCAAATTTCATCAAAATCAGTTCAGCCTTCTGAAGCTTAACTGATTTGGATGAAATTTGGCACTCAGATACTTCATAGCTTGGTAATATAATATAAATATCGATATTTGATTTTACACACACAGCGCCATCTAACCCTAAACTAATCAAGGCATAAAATGGGTGCTAGACAACGGAATTTACTAGGTACTTACTTACTTATCGAAACAGATAGGTACTTATTATACGCAGAACCGTCACAGAAATTAAAATTCATCATTTCAATTTAGTACGGGAATCGAACCCGGAACCTCTTGCGTGGTAGACTGGCATAGTGAATACGGTCATCGATCGATATCACGCGAAAATTGATGCAAAAAAGTTGACAACCCTACCAAAGACCACCTACTACGATCCAGATCTTGCTGGATTGACCGTGTAACTTCGCAAACCAACCGCATCAAATTCCATCAATCTACGGTTTTGATCAGATTGACACCAGATTGACGTGTGTAATGGCCGCCTAAAAAAATATATATTTTGTATCTTTAATCCTTAATAAACACTTGCAACGAAAATTGGTTAGAACGACATAATATTTAGTAGTTTTAAAAGATATAGGACATTTTCCAAAACCGCAAATACAACTTTGTCATTTATATAAACACTATGAAAAACAAAGTTATTATTGCAGATGAAAAGTTATAGTGGTATAAGGTATCATCATCATATCAGCCGCACCACACCCACTGCTGGGTATAGGCCTAAGGTATGGTATATGTTAACTTCGGAACTCTACTACGAATGACCCGATACGCACTTGGCCGGTTTTTATATAGGAGATAAATTGATTAATGAAAAACAAAAAAAACACGTTTTTAAAACGGACTAAACTGTACAAAAATCGGACTAAAAACATAAAAAAGGACTAGAAAAAACAGACTAAAAGTATAAAATAAATTATTCTGTAAGTAAATATTTATAACCTTATGGAGAAGTTTTAAACCTGGGGCGCATTTTGTAAGATTTATCATCAATTTTATTAAAAACATCTGTATAAGGTTATAAATATTTACAGTAGAATTTATTTTATACTTTTTAGTTCGATTTAAAAACGTGTTTATTATAATAAAAAAAATAGTTTAAAGTAAGTTATTATTTTGGGCTTTTTAGTCAATTAGCCCCATTCGTAGAAGGCAAAAAAACGAAGAATACGGCTATCCCTGAACCAAAGATTTCCTTCGGTGGGATTCATCGTTGTGTTACTAAGATGGGTTTACGAAGTGGAGCCACCTGGATTTTTCAAGCAGGTGGGGGGGAGGGGGGAATTCTGCCTTAACGAAGTCCGAGGTTAATAACTGCCTAAGTTTAGATACTAAGCCAAGTTTGGTATTATTTTCGGATAAATCAATGACGTAGAATTCATTTCTGGTATAAAAAAATCAATTTATTAAGCAGTTTCCTAAACATTACACAATAATCAATATTTTCATCTACATTTTTTTTTACTTTAAGTCACCGTAAATATTAAACTGATGTTGTAAAAAATATATTAACAAAGCTTATAGAATGAAGACTTGAAAAAATATAATTTACAAATTTCTTTATTAACAATAAATTGCGAAAAAAGATTTTACTCTCGCGTGCCGTCAATTTCTTTTACACCTATGGATATATTTATAATAACAATATGGGTATCAAACAAAAGGCTATAAATAGCCAATTCCAAATATATATATATGCATTATAATGCTTTTCTGTAACTGTTTTGAAAGAAACTTAAAAAGTATAACACAGAAGTAAAAAATATTAGTAAATTATTAGAAAAACAAAAAATGACAGTCAATATCGACAAAAAAAGGCAAATATCACAAGCGCGCATGTAACTACGATTTTTTCAGATGTTTTAAGGTATCTTGAGATTGAGAGTAGTTTTACCCAAGTTTTGGAAACCTTGTACTGCTGGAAAAACTTGCCACTTGTTTCAGTATTTTCGAAAAAACTGCCTTAAGGAAGCATTTTTCAGGTATCTCTACTCTATACTTTCGTAAAGCTAACTAAATTTGCTACAATTTGAGCTTATCACAAATAAGTTTCTATTTGATTTTTAAAATTTTAATATTTAATAAAAAAGTAACTTCCTTAAAACGGTAACGAAGTTATTTTTTTAGTTAGCCAAACAAGAATATTTTCTTTTATTATTATTTTAATAATAAAAGGATAATAGATTTCTCCTACGAGGTATTTTTCTTTTTCAAATATTCCAATTTGTGTATTTAATACAAATTTTTTTCTTTAATCAAGCGAGTATTTTATTTTAATATTTTTTTTTAATAGTTTTACAATTGAATCGTACAAATATGAATCCAAAAATGAATTCGACACCCTAATTTCATACGAATATGATATCAAACTGGGCATAGCAGCTTAACCAATACATCTATCGAGATTGGGCTGAAGGCCAAAACTTCAAAAAAATTACGACAAAAATCGTGGTGCCTCCACTTTTTATATCCATCCTAGGGTCCTAAGGACCAATCCTACCAAAGGAAATCTTTGGTTCACAAAACGCCGTATTTTTCACCCTAAAGACGCCACTAAATGAGCCAATTCTAAAATAAAAATACACCATCCCCTATCGGTGCACTCGACAAGACGAATCAAACGAGCTCAAATTCGATGGGGTGGTATGGTTGCAATACTGAGTTTTTGTAGCCTTCTTCTGGCTTCATTATCAGATCCTGGAATCTATTTCATAACAGAGTACTTGTTATGACGATTCGAACGAGTCCAAAGTCCAAACTCGATGTGGTTGCATGGTATTATAAGTTTGCCGTTACCAATAAAAAAAATGTGAAAGTATCTCTGCAAGTCGTAAGACAAATGCTTTCATCGTAGTCGGGTCTAAATGCGAAAATAACTAATTTCAGGTACGCATGTACAGTGTGATTCAAATGGCGGCTCAAAAAATCGCGTGAGACGATGCGCAGTACACAATTTTAGATATAAGTGGGTGGGAGAGGTTAGTTGAGAGTAGTGGGGGGGGGGGCATGGCTACGCACATAATGGCTAACTTTATAAATGCAATTAACTTTGAATCGCACTGTGCCAATCTTTAAAATATAATTGGCTTTTGCGACTTTTAATTGAATTGGATTGATTTTATAGTTTTATTGCAAAACGAAATCTTAAAAACTTTATTGGCTTTTGCGACTTAAAAACAAATCACTTTCTCACACTGACCAAACAAGTACTACGCTTTCTCATCATGTATTTGTTGATTGCAATTGTATCCATTTTGAATATATGTAAGTACTTGTATTTTTATTTATTTGACAAATACCTACAATCATTAAATAAAGTAGTTAACAATGGGGAGGCGAAGGCAAAGTGAATTACAGATGGCGCTTCATTCTTTGGAACAATTGTCAGTTTGAGCTTATATTGTCTTGACTGTGTATTACGTGATTTTACTTTCTTAGATTGTATTTTTTTCGGTTTTGCGGACAAACAATGTATTATATGCTAACTTTAGCTCATATAAAAGAAGAATTACGGAAAAGAAAAGCCAAAACAACAGGCAAGAAAGTTTATAGCAACTTACAAAAAATTGCTAACAAGCATTACATTTCTTTAAATTTCGTGTAAGATTTACAAGTAATCTTTTTATTTCAGATTAGAAGCATATGATTTAAATTTTAACAAAGCAACTGAGTGTGAATTTCCGTGTTTATAGTTGCCTGATGATGCCTTCTGTGCAATAGTAATTTCAGGTTTCTGTACTGGAATTTCTGTACCATCCAAAATTACACGAACCGTTTTATCATATTTATTTTATTATTCTAAGTTTCTTGAATGACTCTGGCATATAAAATTCTATTAATTCTCTGTTTGGCCCCAATATTGGGCTTATTCCATATTTGATATACCTATAAAATTCATCCAAGTTATAAATATGCTAGAAACTGCTGAGGTTGAAATATTAAAGAACAAAGCTGTTATAATTCAAATGTTGTTTTATTTTGGCGAAGCTTCATCAAATTCATGAAACATTCCTTTTGATTTATAATGTTTCTCAGGCTCAGCAAAGGAGAAAATCGAGGGAAAAGCATCTTTTTTTTGATATTTTTTTGCCCAATATTTTTTTTGTTACTGGGAAATCGATGAACTCCAATAATTTACAAGTTACATGCATAACAATGCGGAATTTTCTCAGTATAAAATTAAAAAGTGCAATACTCCAAGAGATTCCCATATGTTTTGACACTTTCTTTGAGGCGGCCCGGTACCAAGACCAGACGCCACCTATCGGGATAAAATTGCGCTTTTCCTCCCCATTACCATCAATTTGATATTGAGGGCCAGTTACAACTACCACATAATAATCACTTTTTAGGGTTCCGTAGCCTAAAGGCAAAAAATGGAACCCTTATAGATTCGTCATGTCTGTCCGTCCGTCCGTATGTCACAGCCACTTAATTCCGAAACTATTAGGATTGCACAGTTAAAACTTGGTAGGTAGATGTATTCTGTGAACCCTTACGATTTTTAAACAAAAATAAAACTAGTGGCTCCGTGAGCTGTAGACCTCGCGTTGAAAAGTAACTCAAAATGCAAGTTGTTAAAAAATATAGATGTCGCCCCCTTGCCACGAGGTTTTCAAGCATATAGTAGGGTTCGTGCTGTTTGGTATATTAAGTATTTGGTATATTAGCAGATAGATGGCGCTTCTAATTTTGATTTTTTTCCGAAATATTTTTTTTTTTGGACCAGTTTTTCTAAATATATCCAACATTTCGAAAAACTGGCGCTACAGAATTATTTTATATCATTTTCAAAACTGCTCACAAAATTTCATGAGAATCGGTTGATAAATGCGATCTGTAGAGGAGAACAAACCGCGCCGGAAAGCTGGACTAAAATATGATTTTTTTACATTTCTCCGTCATTTTGAAAAATTTCAAAAAATTGGCCCGACAAAAAATTCTATATAACTTTCGAACCTGTTCACAAAATGTCACGAGAATCGGTTGAGAAATGCGACCTGTAGAGTGGAATAAACAGCGCCGGAAAGCCGGGCTTAAAAACGATATTTTTACATATCTCCGCCATTTTGGAAAATTACAAAAACTGGCTTGATGATAAAATAATATATATTTTTCAAACCTGCTCACAAAATTTCACGATAATTGGTTGAGAAATGCGACCTGTAGAGGAAAAAAAAACAGCGCCGGAAAGCAGGACTGAAATATTTTTTTTACATATCTCCGTCATTTTGCAAAAAAATGAAAAACTAGATCGACTAAAAAAATCTATATAATTTTTGAACCTGCTTACAAATTTCACGAGAATCGGTAGAGAAATGCGACCTGTTGAGGAGAACAAACGGACAGACATACGAAAGAATTTTTGCCAAGCTGAAGCAGAGACGCTTCGCTCGCACTTCGTGCTCGCTCGGTCAAAAACAAAAGATTAAGGAAGGAGGACATACATGGAACTGAAATAAAAAAAACTCGAACTAATACGTGCAGGGTGTAAATAGATAGGTCTTAAAAAATTACATCCAGTATTCAGTATGACATTATGATTTCTAACTCAATAATTTCTCAAACAACCGTTTGAAAGATATAAACTGCCAAAGTGGTAAAATGTGTGTCGTCCCCCCCCCCCCTCTTACTTTAAAATAAGAGAAAAATCTAAAAAAAATATGTGCCGTAGATCATAATAAACACATTCTAGTAGGTATGGACGTCTATACAAAAAAAAGTTGGGAGTTACAAGTCGTAATAAAGTTTGGCCACATGGTGGAAACTGTTTATTGATTGTGGAGACACAGCTAGTCAAAGATGGGTCATTTTTCATTTGTTTTGAAAAAAGGCCCAGTTTTGACTAGCAATCCACATTCGTATTTATTGGACTTTATGTTTATTTTTGACTGCACTCAAGTAAATATATTCAAAAATAACAAGGATCGCTTACTAGACTTATGTATCACAAATGTACCTAATTGTAAATCTTTTAACACTTCCGACTCATTAGTTCCGTTAGATGCTTACCACCCAGCTTACTATGTACTTTTTCCAATTAGCCAGACTTATGCATCTAATATTATGAATGAGACGCAGACTAGGTATTGTTTTAGAAATGCCAACTATAAAGATATTAATAGAGAAATCTTAGAAATTGACTGGGAAAATATATTTCATAATAAAAATACGGAAATGTGTGTTGACATTTTTTATGAACACGTTTATAATATTATTCGAAAATATATCCCTTATAAAATAATATCAAATTCTTATTTCCCTGTATGGTTTAGTTCATCCCTTAAACACATATTTAAAAATAAGAATGATGCGTGGATTAAGTGGAAGCAATACAGGAATATCTCAGATTATTCAGATTTCTCTATGTATCGGAAGAGGTTCAAAAATAGTGCTAGTGAATGCTATAATAATTATATTGCCAAGGTTGAGGATGGTGTGAGGGAGAATGTGAAGTATTTCTGGGCATATTTAAGTAACCGTAAAAGTGACAATAACTTCCCTGACAGTGTACATTACTTGAACTCCAAAGCGGATAAACCTGAAGATATTTGCAATCTCTTTTCTAACTTTTTTCAGTCAGTATACCAACCTTCAAATCTATCAGATTCTTATAGTATAGATGAGATATCTGATTTGGACTCGAAAACACACTCAAGTACTATTTTTAGTGATGTAACATTGTCATCCGATAGTGTCTTAAAAGAGTTAAAATCATTAGATGTTTCCAAAGGTCCAGGTACTGATAACCTACCGCCAATTTTTCTCAAAAAAACTGCGTCAACTATCTATATACCTTTGTGTATTATTTATAATAAATGCCTGAAGGAAGGCGTATTTCCAATAGTATGGAAGTCTGCTAGGATTGTTCCGGTTCATAAAGGTGGATCAAAAAGAGATGTTACAAACTATCGTCCTATCTCCATACTACCTATTCTGGCAAAACTACTCGAAAGACTTGTACGCAGCATCCTGTATTCTCATTTGCATAGATACATACTCCCGCAACAACATGGCTTTGTGTCTAGACGATCTACTGTCACTAATTTGACTATTTATACAACTCAGCTTTTTGAGAATATGGATGCTAATATGCAGACGGATGCTGTGTACACGGACTTTAAAAAAGCTTTTGACCGAGTTGACCACAAAATTCTATTACAAAAGATTGCATATAATGGCATACGTGGTAACTTATGGAGATGGTTCAAATCATATGTATTGAACAGAACTCAAAAGGTGGTTATTAAAGGTTACGAATCGGAAACAATAACTGTAACCTCTGGGGTTCCACAAGGCTCGATTATTGGTCCATTGCTTTTTATTTTATTTATTAACGACATTGACACCTGCTTCAAAAATTGTAACTATTTACTTTATGCCGATGACCTTAAAATATATCGAAGTGTGGAAAATATTGCTGACCAACATGAGTTCCAAGATGACCTGAATCGATTAACTAGTTATTGTAATGATAACAAACTCGAACTTAGTTTGAACAAATGCAAATGTATTAGTTTCACTAAGAAAAAGGAAACACGTAAGTTCGATTATTCACTATGTGGCACAAACCTAGACAGAGTTAAAAAAATAAGGGATCTTGGAATTTTGTTGGACAGTAAACTAACACTCGATGAACACATTGATAATGTCTGTAGAAGAGCATACAAAATGTACGGTCTTGTTATCAGAGCTAGCACTGAATTTAAGCGCCCTAGCACTTACCTATATCTCTATAAATCACTGATACGCTCGCAGTTAGAATACGCCACTGCCATTTGGGATCCGTTTTACATGAAATATTCCGACCGCCTTGAAAAAGTCCAAAAGAAATACCTGCGATGTATGTACTTTAAATGTTATCGTAGCCGTTTACCTTATTTATCATTGTTAAAAAAATTTCGCTTGCTTAGTCTTAAGTCTAGAAGACTCCAGCTGGAGGTTATGTTACTGCATGATTTCTGCAATAATAATTATGATTGTAATGACATAGTTAGTAAAATTTGTTACCAAGTACCAGTCAGGCCGCATGTGCGTGCTTGCCGAACTCAGAAACTCTTCACAACACCTAGATACCGCACCAATGCAGGCAAACGCTCTCCCATTGCACGTCTGACTGATATTTACAATAAGAACTTTGCTGCTTTGGATATGTTTAATACAAGCAAACCTTCTTTCAAAAAGGCTGTAATTAACGTTCTATTAGAAGTGAAAACAACACCTTAATCGTTGCTGCTATTACTCCATGCATTATTATTTTCCTTCTTCCTCTTATTTTCTTTTCTATCTATGTGTTATTTTCTTGTGGGTGCACCCTCGCTCAACATAAACAATAATTTAAGCTGTGGTTGACGGTGTTGGTCTCACAATTATTAAATCTAATATATAAGATTAGCTTAACACTACTTATTGTGATACTGTTTGTCGACCCCAATAAATAGAAAAAAAAAAAAAAAATCTCTCTGCAACCAATGAACCTAGACTCAAATCGTAAAAAAAAATAATAAACTTTAGAGAAATATGTATAAAAATCATGAAAAACGCTTCCAAAGGAAACGAAAAACCCTCCTATTTCGCAAAAAAATCTAATTTTTGACTAGCTGTGTCTCCGCAAACAATGGATTTAAACTACTTTGGTTAGGCTCAAATTGTATACAATAAAGTTATCATTACAAAAGAATATAACAAATCTTAAGGTAGTTTTTTATAAATACTGAAACAGGTCCAAATACCTAAAATAAAAAAAATACTTTGGAAATTTTGGTGATTGTGTAATTTTTCAGAAACTGCTCAATGAATTTTTATACATTTTTTTTATACCAGAAATGAATTTTACATTATTTATTTATTCGAAAATGATACCACATTTGCACTACTAGCTAAACCTGGACAATTATATTTCCGCCGTATAGAATGGTTTGTAAGGACAGTTTGGCCCAGCTCAATATTAGTTAGGAACAGCCTACAGATCAGTTTCCACCATGTGGCGAAACTTTATCACCACTTTTAACTCCCAACTTTCACTTTTTTGTATAGACGTTCATACCTACTATTCAACAAAATTGGTTTGAACGAGATATATTTAGTAGTTTTAGAGAAATAGCATATTTTCCAAAACCGAAAATATAACCATCTACTATGATATAACTTTGTCATTTATACAAACTCTATGAAAAACAAAGTAATTTTTGCAGATGAAATCTGAGTGGTATTAAATAAGGCATGGTAAATGGTAACTACGCAACGCTACTAAATGGCTGTTCGGTAACAAACTTATAAAGCCGAATATGGTAAATAAGAGTACAATACTACAACCCTGAAAAGTTATTATAAACCCTGAAAACCACCACATGGCCACAGAATATACATTTTCTTTGGTCTTATACTAGTGATAATTTAAAGGCATGAAATACTTACACTTTATTTTTTGACAAAAACACCCACATATTGGGGTCTATTCCCTCTCTTGTTAGAAAGGCCGCCATTATAAATTTGATTTTTTATTTTAGAGGACACTGCAAAAAAATATAAATTTCTCCGGATTTAAAAAACCTACAGTTATAAAAAGCCAATAATATCATCTATCCAGTAAAAATTAAGTTTGTGTGAAACTTTTAATTTTAATACGTCATATAAAATTATTAATGTATATTGAAATCTGAAATGTGTGTTACATAATATCTTAAAAACTACCCATAACATTAATGTGCATTTTTTTGCATTATTATCTATAAAACTACATCACAATTATTTTTCTGAGTTGCATTTTTTGAGATTTATTATTGTTGTAATTAATAGTAATTTTATTTTCGAAAATGGACAAAAGATAATTTTATCCAAATACAATTGCCATTAAACGATAAAAGTTTTTTTTATAAATTGTGTCCATTTTAGAAAATTAACATTTACTGCTTGTAAGGGTCATATTCAATAATAACTCTCGAAATATGCAACTAAGAAAAAAAATATTTATTTTATTTAATATGTATTTAATATGTATTTTTGATTATCGTATCCCTGTGCACATTTTGAAATATGTAAGGAAAACTAAAAAAAGCACACAATACAGGGTAATTTTGCGACCTCTTTACAAAATCAAATAATAGTTCAAGGAAGTAATAAAAAAAATTTGGTGAGATAATTATAAATTATTTCTTTTTAAATTCACAACTTTCAACCACTTTTTATATCCTAAAAATATAGGCGCGCACGCTCACCGTCACGAACGGCGGGCTGATTATCTAATTAAAAACCACCTAGCGACTGGTTGCAGTTCACAGATTATCGTGATCCATTGCTACTTCTTTTTGGGTTAAAAAAAAAACATAACAAAGAAAAGTGGCAATGTATGTCAAATGCAACCGGTCGCTAAATAGTTTCTTTTTAGATAATCAGGGTGCGGGACGCGAGCGGGGGAAGGCGAGTGGCGGGAGGGGGGCTCGCGCGGGTCGACCGTGCGACGCGCAAACGGTGACAACAATTTCAATTTGTGTAGGGAAAAGTTTGGGGTAAAAATGTAAAAAAAATATTTTTGTTTTACTCCATAAATTGATTGTACTGCAGTTATAGAATAACCTGACAAAGTTTGAAAAGGGGTCCAAAATGACCCTGTATAATTGAAAAAATACCTATGTAACTATAGTAACAAAGTATCGAAAAAAAGGAATTGATTATTTTCTTGTGCAATATTTAGCAATGACCCAAAAAAATCTTTTATTTTCCACTGAACCGAATATTAAATCAACACCAACCGTTGCCTCAATTTTGCATTAAATATAATTGATTAAAATAGCATTGTGAATGACTAAAATCAAAATTATTCAATAAAAGCACACAAGTTTTGGTTAAAAATTTACTTTAGTAATTTTTTATGACGTAGGCCTAGAATAATAACACCTAGAACGATAATTCCCTACAAAGCGCACTGTCAAAAGTGAAGCAACTAAAACAGCCAAAACTGGCGCTGGTTTCAGATTTGTATTGTCCATTATTTCATAAATACTTAATAAGTACAAAACGGTTTCAATTTCCCTACCTTTAGGAGATTAGTTAAGTACTATTTCATTGGATTTTAGTTACGATTAGGTAACGTATGAAAGATATAAATCTGAAAACTGAGCCATTTTGGCTCAGTATTAGTTGCCTCACTTTGCATACAAGGACACGGCTTCTAGGTCTAAGTACGTAGGTAGATAGTAAAGTTGAAAAATTACACAAAGTTTTTTTTACTTGATAGGTGGTATTATTAGCTTTTGAGTAGTACTATTTTTAATTGTTGGACTTTTGAATTCAGAGAAATTAATAATTTTTCAGCAGGGTCAACCTCCGCGCGGTGCACCCTGGGCACCACCGCTGTTGCGGTGGTGGCGAATAGTCTGGCAAGTCGGGGATGACGCCAGTTCTGTCCTGGCGTTGTCTGCTCGTAACCCCGTACGTGGTGCGGGAACGAGGGTCGCCATCCTAATTGGGTGGGGGCTGCGAGGAAGACAACCTCTTTAAAAAATGACGGATGGGGACCTAACGGTCCTGTCCACTTCGGTGGACAGTGTGGGCTCCGGGTCGGCGTCCCAGACGTACTCTGGGTAGCGGCGACGCGGTTCGGGCTCGGCCGGCGTCCTGGATAGTCCGGGTAGCGGCGGTGCGAGCGTAGGCGGCGGGTCCGTCAGTTGCGGTGGTCGCAACTGGCGAACAGGCATTTATGCCAACCGCCGGCCAACCCGTTACCCTTCAGTCATGTGTTGGGGGCCGGGGAGGCTGCCCTTAATCGGGTGTCCTCGCGAGGAGACAACCTCAATAAAAAATCCCTAACCCCAAGCTTTTTGCTGTGCGGCGAGGGGGTGAGTGACTGGTGGGGGACCAGCCATTACACGGCAACGGAGTAGGGGACCTGCGACCCCCTACTTCGAGAACCTTTGCTCACCCGGGTATGGGACCTCTGCCCGGGTGGAACCAATGTCCTCTTGCTCGTGGGATTTAAATGGAAAATCTGAAAACAAACACAAATAATGCGGACAAAGCGCTGGGTCCAACCAAAAACTGCGCCGAAACCAAATCTCTCGACCGGTCCAGGTCGAGCGTGTCGGAGTCAAGTACTGCGACGGGAGCAGCCAAGTTGAAGATCATCTTACCTGGTAATGCTCAATCGGAGAAGATGGAGACGGATTCAAACGAATCAAATAAAAAAGGGAAAGTTACACCGCCTCGAAATGTTAAGGCGACTGTAAAAGTGACGGCTAAACCGCCTATTAAGGCGAAAATAAAGAAGGCAGTTAACACTCACGTTGGAGTTTCGAGAGCCAGAAAACGTGTTAAGGCGAATAGCGACGATGATTACTCCCCCTCGGAGGATGCGGAGAAAACTGAGGGCCTCAGTTTTTTTAGAAAGGGGTCCTCGGAAAGTGTCAAGAAGGATAGCCGTCCGGTTAAGTCCCCTGAGGAGGTTCAGGCAGAGGGACCGTGTAAGGCAGCAGTTGACGAGGTGAGAGCAGTCTGGCAAGAAGTCTGCACCCTCAAGCTGTCCAAGGAGAAAAAGTGAGTCCTTTTCAATAGGCTGATAGATAATGCTGTGGCTGCCGTCCGTGGCCCAAGCAACCAAAACCTTAATGAGGAAATCGCACGCCTACGGGCGGAAAACGACAGGCTAAGTTCAGAGCTTTCGAATCTCAGATCGGAACTTAAGGCTTTCAAAGAAGCATTCCAACAGAAAAGCTCGGAAGCTGTGAGCCTTAGACGTGCAGAAGGGCCGAAACAAATTATTGCAGGGGGAGAAGAGAATCCCCGCAAACTTGAAGGGGAATGGTTGGACTTAATAAAAAATGCGGTCCTGGAAACTGTTGGGGTGGCTATACAGGCTAGATTTGAGGGCCTGGAGGCAGACGGTAGAATTGGACCTGCTCCCAATCGACGACCTCCCCTGGGGGCAAATAAGAAAAAAGGGGCCAAGGACGCACCAGCCTCGCAAGGGCTACAGCCTTCGTATGCGGATGTTGCGGCTGGACCTAGCCACCCACCTGATGGCCCTGTATCACAGATGCCAGCTCAGGACCCTACAAGGGAGAAGGAACCTTGGCAAGAGGTGGGTAAAGGAGGAAAGCCGAAAAAGCCTCAGAAGCAGAAACAGACAGCGCAGGAAAAGGCTCAACAAACCAAGCCCAATCCAGCACCGAAGAAGGCAAAGACACCGAAGGGGCCTAAGCTGACACCCCCTCGTACGGCAGCAGTGGTCCTCACAATCCCGCAGGACGCTCTTGAGAAGGGGATCACATATGGAGAGGTGATTCTTAAAGCTAGGCAGGCCGTTAAGTTGCAAGACTTGGGTCTCTCGAGAGTTTCAATCAAACAGACGCAGAACGGTGCTAGAATGATTGAGATTCCTGGTTCAGAGGGGGCGGAGAAAGCAGACGCTATGGCGACTAAACTCCGAGAAGCCTTGGCGGGAGTCGCCAATATCTCCAGGCCGGTCAAATGCGTGGATCTACGCATTTCCGGCCTGGATGACTCGGTGACAGCGGACGACATTCGCAATACTATATCGGAAAAGGGAGGGTGTTCCCCTGAACTTGTTAAGGTGGGTCCTATCAGGAGCGGTCCAGGTGGTTTGGGAGTAGCTATGGCAAAATGTCCCACTGCAGCGGCGAAAGTGCTTGCAGATGCGGGGCGCATAATGGTGGGATGGAGCTGCGCACACATCAAAGCGCTAGAAGCTCTCCCGCTCCGCTGTTACAAATGCATGTCGGTGGGACACATGCGTCAGCTATGTACGGCTGAGGTCGACCGCTCTAACGCGTGTTACAGATGTGGAAGAGAGGGCCATAAAGCTGCTCACTGCAATATGGAAATGAGGTGCCTTGTGTGCTTGGAGGTTAAGCTTCGTGCCGGGCACAGGATGGGTAGCAAGAGCTGCCGCCCTCCACCAGTGAAGGTGAAAACGCCCACTAAACCAATAGGCAGGGATAGCGGGGCCGACGATGGAGCCATGGAGGGGGTTGAAATAGTGCCTTAATGGACAGACACGACCTCAACCTCCTCCAAGTGAACACAAACCACTGCGCTGCTGCACAGGATGTCCTGATGCAGCACGTAGTGGAATACCAGTCGGACCTAGTAATTATCTCGGAGCCGTATTGTGTGCCCCGTCGTAGTAACTGGATAGGGGACGATGACGATACCGTCGCTGTTCTGGTCCCGACTAAAGTCACCCACTCCCCCCCCTCTCAGTCAGGGAAAGGGGTCCCGGGTATGTGGCAGTGACTTGGGGGGATTTTGCCCTGGTGGGCGTGTACTTCTCCCCAAACCGGCCAGAAGATGAACTGGAACGCTGGTTAAATTTACTAAGTGGAGTTGTCCGACGGTTAGCCCCCATGCAGGTGCTAGTGGGAGGAGATTTCAACGCCAAGCACTTGGCCTGGGGTTCCCGCGTTGATGATAGAAAGGGAACTCTGGTTCTGGACTGGGCGGTGTCGGCCGGTATGGTTGTCCTAAATAGGGGAACGACCTACACCTGTGTTAGGGGAAACGGGGGATCTCGGGTGGACATAACTTTTGCGTCCCCAACCTTGGCCCTAAGGGTGATGGACTGGACGGTCCTAACGGAGCCACAAACCATGTCCGATCACCGGTATATCCGTTTTAGGGTCACTCCGAGGGCGGGAACACCAGCCGGGAATTCACGCTCGCCGGGTGCTCACTTCCCGAGATGGGCAACCACGGGGCTTAACAAGGAGCTGGCTGAGGAGGCAGCCCTAGTAGAGGCCTGGTGCCTCGACGCACAGCGAATGCCGGGAAGCATCGAAGAGAGAGTTACCCAAATCACGCGTTCCCTCTCGACTGTATGCGATGTGGCCATGTCTAGGGTCCACGGTCCTCCTAATAAACACCAGGTTTACTGGTGGTCGGCTGAGATGGAGACCCTCCGATCCGCCAGCCTCCGTGCCAGACGTGCCCTACAGAGGTGCAGGAGACGCCGCAGAACGAGGCCCGGGATGGAACAGCGGCTCCTAACAGCCTATAGGGAGGCAAAGAAGGCCTTCGAGGTTGGGATCGCAAGGGCGAAGGACCGGGCCTGGGAGGAATTCCTCCAAAGCCTTGACAGAGATCCATGGGGGCGTCCGTTCCGGATGGTGCGGAGCAAACTCCGCCATCAGGCGCCACCCATGGATACAATGGAGCCGGAATTTCTTTCAAGGGTAGTGTCCAGTCTCTTCCCCGATTACGCTCCAGTAACGGCCCCTTTGATTGTCCCTCAAGGCCCGGTCGAGGTTGGGTCTGGCTTTCTCCCTGTCACTGAGAGAGAAATGGAGATGGTGATTGAGCGGCTCGCGGCCAAAAAAAGAGCACCGGGACCTGATGGCATTCCCGGGAAGGTGTTACCATTAGCACTAAAACATCTAGGCGAATTTCTGCGGGAGATTTTTAGTGACTGTCTAGAAACCGGTGAGTTTCCGAGTGCCTGGAAGAGGGGGCGACTTTGCCTTCTTCTCAAAGAAGGCCGACCAACTGATTCCCCGGCGGCCTACCGACCCATCGTCCTACTGGACGAGTTGGCAAAGATGCTAGAACGAATAATTGCTGACCGAATCGTACAGCATCTGGAGACGGTAGGCCCGGATCTGGCCGGGAATCAGTATGGCTTCCGTCGGCAACGATCCACAGTTGACGCCATCTTGGCCCTTAGAGAGATGTCTGAGAGGGCGAAAGACCGAGGGGAGGTAGTTATAGCAGTTTCACTGGACATCAGAAACGCTTTTAATTCCCTCCCTTTCGACGTAATAAAAGACGGGCTTAGATACCACGGCTTGCCACCATATTTAATAAAAATTTTGGAAAGCTATCTGGAGGGCAGGGTAGTGACCTACCCGACCAACGACGGGGGACTAGTGAACAGGGAGATGGTATGCGGTGTTCCACAAGGCTCGGTCCTCGGACCACTCTTGTTGAACATCGGGTACGACTGGGTTCTGCGCGGAACCCTCTTGCCCCGGATGAGTGTCCTATGCTATGCAGACGACACGCTGGTCACTGCCCGGGGCAAGACATTGACGGAAACAAAAAGGCTGGCGAGCGTTGGTGCCTCCCTTGTCTGCGAGCGTATAAGACTTCTGGGGCTTAATGTTGCCATAGATAAAACGCAAGCCATTTGTTTTCATGGCCCGAGAAGGAGTCATCCAGCGGGAGAAAGCTTAACAGTCGATGATGTCACGATCCCATTGCGTCCGTGGATCAAATATCTGGGGCTGGTTCTTGACGGAAGATGGAACTTCCAAGAACACTTCAGTCAGCTCGCTCCGGGTATCGCAAAGACTGCAAACGCACTGGGACGAATCCTCCCGAATGTCGGCGGTCCCAGCGAAAAATGTAGAAAGCTCTTCTCCGGTGTGCTGCGCAGCATCGCCATGTATGGTGCACCGGTCTGGGCGGACCGTCTGTGTGACAAGAATAAGAGGAGGCTCCGACAGTCGCAGAGGGCCATGGCCATTCGGATTGCTAGGGGATACAGGACGATTTCGGGCACAGCAGCTTGTGCACTTGCTGGTACGCCTCCCTGGGAGCTAGATGCTCAGGTACTCAGGGAGGTGTATAAGGAGCGCAGGCGTGCACTTGAGAGAGGGGAGCGTCCTGCCCCTGATGAGGTTGCGGCTATCCGACATCTAGCGGAAGAGGTGCGGCTGGAGGTCTGGCGAGATAAGCTTGAAACGGAACCCTATGGGGTGAGGACCGTAGAGGCGATCCGCCCGATGCTTGAAGAGTGGTGCTCCAGAAGGCACGGGGCGCTGACATACAGGCTGACGCAGATGCTTACCGGGCACGGGTGCTTCGGTAAGTATCTGTGTCGGATTGGTAAAGAAGCGTCCGCACAGTGTTACGAGTGCGGCGATGCGGAGGACAGTGCACAGCACACCCTTGAGGTGTGTCCTGCCTGGGCTCCGCAGCGCAGTACTCTGACAGCTGTGATTGGGAGGGATCTCTCGCTGCCCAGTGTGGTACGGGCCATGCTGGCCACCGAGAGATCCTGGGAGGCGGTAGTCTCCTTCTGTGAGGAAGTTCTCCTGCAGAAGGAGGCATCGGAGCGGGTTCGCGAAGAGGAGGCTCATGCGAACCGGCTCCGACGCAGGCGGCTGGGCGCTAGGAGGAGGCGCTACGCGCACCTCATACCGCTCTGACGGGGACCACGCGGGCGATAGGGGATGACCCATCGCCTGCATTGCACGGTCCCCGACCGTCTGGGGAGATGGCCAAACTTGCCCGGCCATCTCCCGACCGCGAGGAGGCCCGGGTAGCCGGGCGAGCCACCGGGTCAATTGGGGTGATTACCACCCATGGCCCCCCCGCATGACCAACCGGTGGCGAGTGGGCAAGTGCCGTAGTTTTTTAGTGGGTATTCCCTCCTCCCGGGATTCCATCGAGCTTTGACTTGGTGGAATTACGGGAGGTAGTCGTGGAGGGAGCCGCAACGTTGAATGTTGCGGTCCCCTCCTGGCGAGTCCCACATGCCCCCTTCCCGATCACCAGCGGGAAGGGAAGCGCGTAAAGGCGTTTTTCTACGGCATAAAAAAAAAATAAAAAAAAAAAAAAAAGGGTCATCTAAAATAAAAAATCAAATTTAAAATGGCGGCCATTCCAACAGGAGAATGTTTTTTTTTGTCAATACAATTAGGTGTATTTTACGCCTTAAATATAACAATAAAATAATAATAATAAAATATTTATTTATTTCTCCCCTTTACATAGGTACATACAAAGGTTTCATACAACTTTATGAGTGATGGGGGACAGGAGTCCAAACTAGGTAAACCCCGTGCTATGGAACTCCTGGCTCCCGTCTCTCAAACATTGGGATATTTCTTAAATTTAAGTAAGGTTATAACCTGTTTCACAGTCTATGATTAAGCTATATGATTAATTTAATAAAAAATAAAAAATGGTAACATAGTTTATATGTATGAAAATTGTAGCAAAAATACTACACCAATACCAATTGTAGCAAAAACTTATTTGAGCTGAAGCGGACTTTGTGAAGCAGGCTTTATTTATGATATTCGGTAGGAGCGTAAAGACTGAAAAAAGGAAAGTAATTACAATTTTTAATTTTGGGGTGTTACACGTCAAGTAATATATGTAGAAAAAGAAAGAAATCAGTAAGTACACTACTTAAAAAAATTCCAAATATTTGTATTCTTTGTTATTATTAAATTTTTGAATATCGCTAAGTACAAGATCAAAGACACTGTTTAGTAGTGACATGGCTGAGATTTTTTTATTTTTATTTGTATGGAAGTGACAACCCCAAACAAAATACAGGTTACTAGGTACTATGCAGTTTCTAAATAAAATGTGATAAAAAGCATAAAAGTGGTGGTTTTTAAGGTTTATAATAATTTTCCGGGGTTGTATGTAAGGTAGGTACTTTGTCTGCTATATTCGACTTTAAAAGTTATTACAAAACACCCTGTATTTGAATATCATGATAATGTTTATTTATCTTGCAGTGACTATATCACGACCTGCACCAACAACAACTCCGTAAGAATAAAACCATTTTTTTTCTAACAAAATAATGTTATAATAGTAGTTTATAAAAATTTTGCATATTACCTAGTTTTGTGCAATTACATATACTAGTCTCATACAATTGGGATTGAACCTACTAAATAAAAAATCAACGTTAGAAAAGAGAAAGAGACTTTGCTTGTATGGTATGTACCTTGATTATGAGTCATTTCCGTCGCTGCATCTAAAATATCGAGTGGAGTTAAATTTTCTTCACAATCACACCGGTATCAGACATTTTGAAGCAAGAATAAAAAAAAAACTACAAAATTTATTCAAACAAAACGTAAAAATTTAAACAAAACTATTTTCAATTCGATAAAAATGGCGCGCCCTGCACCACAGATCATAGATATTACAATGAGCCCATACACTCCACTAAAAATAAAAAGTAAAGTGTGCAATAATAATATATTATGTTATGATACAAGTGAGTTTATGTTGCTCATTGCTTGCACACGAGGCTGTGGGTTGCAGCCCGAGCCGTAGGCGAGGTGTAAATTCAGCCGAGTGTGTAATAAGCAGAGCTCACAAGTTTCATACGACATTTTTCAACACATTTACAAGGAAAAAACAAAATAAGTTACCACACAGCGACAAACACGATCAAAACAAAATATGAAAATTATAGGAAAAGGCGCGCAGGTTTTTTTTACGCGCCCAAAGGGGTGAGTGAGCATATAGCCTACTTCAAAATTATAATTTCAAGTGATAAAATGCAAATGTTTTAAATTTGATAATAAATTGTTGTGAATTATGAATAATTTAATAATAATAAACGTTTGTTTGACTTAATTAAGGACGAACACATTTATTTATTACAAAAATGTATTGGATTTACAGCGAAATGAAACCTGTATTACTCGGTTAAATTGAGAATGCTCTGTTTACTCGCATCACATATAACTTGCAGTAGGTAATGTACTAATTTAACTTTGTGCCATAAACCGAGCTATAACGCACATGTGTGTTATAGCTCGGTTTATGGCCCTAAAAGCGATATAATAAGGCTCACTTTACGAGAAAGTGTGTTGAAATTTTTTTAAATGTTATTTTATGATACAGAGCGTTGCACTGTAATGGCTTTTTTATTTTACCTATCCACGAACAAAAAGTACATAACACAGTAGTACTTGTTGTATGATCTGTGGTACATACACAATGTTTTTTGAATTTATATTTGGAACTTTACGTTGTGAGTGTATGTATACATGTACATAAATGAAACTTTACTCAAAAGTGGTAATACCTATTTTGACAACTTTCTTTGAGCAAAGTCGAGCTTGTCGCACGCCTCCTTCGATCAGACATGATGGAAGCGCGCCGCGGATGGTAGCCCAGTCACGTTACCATGGCTCAGTCAGCTGAAACGGCTGAAACTTTTTAGTTCGAAAATAATTGCAAAGTTCTGTATTATTTGGATGTTATAAAACGTATGTAAAACCAAGTTTGCAACCTTGAAAGACCTGTGCTTACTTCGAAAAAATCACGAAGTTTTCAGTTTAGTTTTTTGGTTACAACTTCTAAATAAATGCATTCTAAGGCAAAGCAGTATGTAAATGACAACAGTTTGAGCATAACTCTAGCTCGGTATGTCATGTATATCTCGAGATACAACACATAAACAATGGGCCATTTTTATCAAAAAGTTAGAAATTGTAGTAAGTACTTACCTAACGGCCGAATACTCAAACGCTGCTTAGTTAAAATCTTAACTGAGGCCACCTTAAGTTTAAGAAGCCATTACATTTAAGTGAAATACTCAAACGCTTTTTATCTGTTGGTAATGTCTGCTTAGCTAAGGACGCCTTAACCATTTGTAATCTGGTAACATTACTGAGATTTTCAAACCGTTTCTTTTCATGCAGTCCATCGATATCATACCTGGCACTACGTAATCAAAGTTACCCCAAAAATAATAGCGTGCAACGGAACTCTCTATGCTCAATGACGACACGAATGTCAACTGTCATAATAAATGATACATAAACCGCCCGATTTATTTATTTATTTTACTTTAAAGTTATAAATAAACAAGCAGGAAAAGTGATATGGAGAGTAAAAAGAAAAGGGGCTCCAATTACTCGGAGTTAGAAAAAACCAATTTAATTATTATAATTGAAAAGTAAGTTGGAGTTAAAATATTGTTAAACTTTGTTCATTGACGAGTCGGGTTGCACTAATTGTTGTACCTAATTGTTTCAGATACAAACATATCATAGAAAATAAAGAAACAAATGCTGTTTTCCTTAAAAAGAAACAGTTTGTGTGGGAAAAAATTGCCCACGAATATAATTCTAGAGCAGGTCGTGGTTGCAGCTGCGGCACCTATACGACAATATAAAACAGAAATTGAAAAAAACAGTAGCTAAAGAAAACGTAAGATACATTTTAATTTTATGACTTGAAAGGTGGAGTGATTATTACCATCAAACTGAACAACTTTTACTATGGGCAAATAACTCTGAAAAAGCCAAAAAAATATCGGCTGTTTCATAAATTTTGATTTTTGTATGAAACAGCAAATTTTATGATTTATTTTTATTTGCAGCGAAAGAGATATGACTCGATAGATAAAGATATTGACCTGACAGATGAAGAAGAATATAATACAGATGTATCTATACTTAAGAAAAAGGCAATTGATGATAAGGTAGTTGAATTCCTTGATAAACTAAGCATTATTGTAACTTCATTAGGTATATGTGCGATAATATTATGTCTATCTATTTTGCTTACAGAAAGAAATATTTAAAACAGGTGGTGGGTTTTACAAAAGTAATTTAAGTGAAAAGGATGCTCAAGTTTTAGCCCTGATAGCCCCACAAGTAAAACCGTTATCAAACCCATTTGATAATGGTGCTATTTATTTTGGTTTGAGCTTACATATTAGTTTTTAATTTATGCTGTGTTACATTACATATGATGTTAAAAAAGTGTGTTGTGCCGTAGGTGATGCAGATATCAATGTTTGGGCAGAAGAAACAATGCTTACACAGAAAACACCAAAAAAGCCTTTAGGTACGTACCTACCTACTTAATTTTTTCGATTTTATGTTTATTTGAATAAAGCTTATTTGACTTTGACTTTAACATTACATAATATGCGGCGAAAAGAGCCCAAATACCAATACCAATAGTGGCCACCTGCAACTTCATCTGCGTTGAAGGTTCTATTGTTATCCCTCGGGAACAATCCTTTTTTTCGGGATAAATGGTTCCCTATCTCCTTTTCGGTAACCCTGACAACACGTACCTATGCCAAATTTCATGATGATCGGTTCAGTAGTTAAGACCTGAAGGCAAACAAATAAACTGACTTTTGCATTTATATTATGTTATAGTATGCAATGTGTATTGTGCCGTAGGTGATGCAGATATCAATGTTGGGGCAGGAGAAACAATGCTTACACAGAAAACACTGAAAAAGTCAGGTACCTAATGTTAATGCTCATGCAAAAGTGTACATGTAGGTAATAATAAAGTCTCAATACAATAATAAAATATGCAATAAGAAATACTTTTTGTTTGTCTACCTAGGACTTGGTAAATAATGTAAATTGGATCTTTATATTTTTGACTTCATTTCAATATTTATAATAATTTATACATGTGTTTCAGATGACAATAGTAATATTATAATATTGGAAAACATTACCCTTAATAAAAACTATGATATGGACATGCCGATCGAAAATTATAATATAAATGAAGGAGAAATTGGTAATTTATATTCATTATAGAAAATAAATTATGTACTTATGCCTTTTTCATGTTACGTTAATTTAATATTTTATTTCAGGTAATGACTTGGAAAAACCAAATTATAAGGAACAAGTGAAAAAACCAAATTATAAGGAACAGGTGGAAAAACCAAATAATAAGGAACAGGTGAATAGTGCAGGTATATAAATAAAATATATGATTTTCGAAGTGTTCATGATATGTAAATACATACATCTATGGTCATGGTTTATTGTTCATATTTCAGTTACTAAGAAGAAACAACTTAAGAAAAAAACCCAAAGCATCAAAGAAAAATATTTTAATTTAAAATACAGTAATGCCAAACTAGAAAGGAAATTCTTAATACAAAAAAACAAAAGAGAAATAACAATTTACAAATTACAACTACAATTGCTTAATAAAAGAATGAACTTAACGAAAAAAAAATGAGTTATAATACCAGTTTGCTCTGAGTTTGCCGCTGATGATCGGGGGGCTCCTCAAATGGCCACTTTTCTATTCGTTCGCTAACTTAAAAATTAAAAATAAGTTATAAACTCCAAATTTACATTAACTTGCGACGTGTGATGTGATCGTTTAATTGTTTATAAGCTTTAAGTTAGCGAATGAATAGAAAAGTGGCCATTTGAGTAGGGGGGCAGGTTATTAAAAGGTTTTTCATTTACTGATATTTATCAACTAGCATCTGTCCGCGACTTCGTCTGCGTGGAAAGCTTTTTTGCTATCCCTCGGGAACAATCCTTTTTTCGAGATAGGTACCCTATGTCCTTCTCTGTAACCCTGAAAAAGCATACTTATGCATTTTTTTTAGTTTTCATTTGTTCATTAGTTAAGACCTGAAGGCGTAACAAACAAACTGACTGATATTATTATGTAAATACCTTGAAAAATATCACAGCATCAGCAGCAAACTTAGAGCAAACAAGTTATTATAACTCAATATTTTTTTCTCAATCATGTTTATTTTGTAATTCTCAATACAGGTAATAAAACATCATGAAAAATAGGTAATAAAACATTATGAAAAATAGGTAATAAAACATTATGAAAAATAGGTAATAAAACATTATGAAAAATAGGTAATAAAACATTATGAAAAATAAGTCTCTATTATTGAATTCCTAACTGCATTTCCTCCTTCATTTGAGTGTTGTTGTGTCGTCTGTTCGTCCACTAAATCCTCACTGAAACTATTATTAGATTCTATGAACTCTTCCGCTTCGTTGCGCATAATAGCAATATTATGCAGCACTGCACATGCCACTATTATTGTTGGGACCCTACTTACATCTACTCCAAGTCCAATCCGGAGACATGGGAATCTGCGTTTCAGCACACCATACAAACGCTCCACAGGATTGCGGGTGCTTATTTGAGCTTGGTTATATAGCTCCTGTGCTGGTGTACTGGGATTACTTAATGGCGTTAGCAAATAAGGCCTGCAGGGATAGCCACTATCACCCAGTAAAAAATAATAACCAAAATCACCTCGCTCAAATTCAGCACAAAGTGGTGAATCATTAAATATTGTGCTATCATGTACGGATCCAGGCCAGCGTGCAATTATTATTATTATTATAGCCTTTATTTATTCCTTAATTAATTGAATTAATAAAATAAATTATTACATGCAAATGATATTAAATAAAATAAAACAAAATCTATATAAATTTATCAATTAAGGACCCCTCTACGGGTAAAGGCCTCCTCTTGTTTTATCCATGCCTCTCTATTTTTCGCCTCTGTGATCCAGTCCGTGCCGGCTACTTTATGTATCTCATCTATCCATCTTTCCTTTGGTCTGCCTCTGTTTCTTTTTTGTGACGGTCCTGTCCAAGTTGTTACTCTTTGTGCCCATTTTTCTCTGTCCATACGTGCTATATGCCCAGCCCATTTCCACTTCATTCTTTTACAGTGCTCCAGAGCGTCAATGGCTTTCGTTGTTTTCCTTATGTCGCTATTCCTTACCCTGTCTTTCCTTTTTATGTTTAGTACACTGCGTTCCATTGCTCTCTGGCATACTTGTATTTTATTTTTTGTGTAGTTGTTAAATATCCAGGTCTGGCAGCCATAAGTGAGGCATGGCAGTATACATGAATCCAAAACTTTTTTCTTTAATTTTAAGGGCAAATTCGATTTTAGAGTTTCCTTATTGCTCCAGAATTTATTCCATGCCATGTTAATTCGTCTATTTATTTCATCTTGGTGTCGGCTTGGGGAGAAAGATACTTGCTTACCCAGATATATATAATGGTCAACGTATTCTATTATGGTGTTTTTGATTTTTATGGGTTTCATTAGGTGGTTAGTCATAACTTTGGTCTTTGTCGTGTTTAGTTCCAAACCGATATCGCTGCTTGCCGTATGTAGTTCGCTGATCATTTTTTCTAGTTGACTTGCTGTTTCAGAAAATAGTATAATATCGTCAGCAAAGCGGAGGTTACTCAGAAAGTTTCCATTGATGTTAATGCCTTTTCTTTCCCACTTTAGATTTTTCATCACGCTTTGGATTACAGCTATAAATATTCGTGGTGAAAGGGGGTCACCCTGTCTGACGCCTCTACAAATTTTAATTTCAGGGCCTTGTTTTTCTAGTTTAACACGACTTTTGCTTTTATTGTATATGTGTTTTATAAGATCAATAGTTTCTGTTGGTACCTGGCAATCACTAAGAGCTTTCCACATGCTTTCGTGAGATATAGAGTCAAAGGCTTTGGCATAGTCGATGAATGCCAGGTAGAGTG
Organism: Agriphila tristella; assembly: GCA_928269145.1. NCBI lineage: Eukaryota > Metazoa > Arthropoda > Insecta > Lepidoptera > Crambidae > Agriphila > Agriphila tristella. The sequence continues at coordinate 17,450,922 of OV743443.1, forward strand.
GTTTTTTATGTTCCATATATTTCTCTATTATCAAGTCTAGAGTATGAATATGATCTATTGTAGAGAAGCTTTTTCTGAATCCTGCTTGTTCTGGTGGCTGGAATTTTTCTATGAATATTGCCAGACGTGTTTCTAGACATGAAGCGAATAATTTGTACATATTTGGTTGCAAGCTTATTGGTAAAAGAACTTAGAAAAAACACCATACTATATTAAGGAAGATTTCCCACCAGAAGTACTAACCAAACGCAAAGAACTCCAAGCCGAACTTCAGAAACAAAAAGAAATGGGCAAAAAGGCTTTTCTTAAATATGATAAGCTTATAGTACTGAACAACAATGGGAATGTCAACTCTATGAAAATAAATCAGAAAAAAAGGAACTTATCAGAATCTCCCGAAAAATCAAAATTCACAGAAAACAGTGAGCCACAAAACAAGAAGCAGCCCACAAAAATAAATAAAACAAATAGTATGAACAACTTCCTTTTAAAGAAACCTACTCTTACATACTCAGAAAAAAACCCTTCTCAGAGTAATATCTCAAACACAGATTAGCAACCAAGGCCGGCCCCTCTGCCTTGCAATCTCCCAGTACGGCTTGTCACCGCGGGAGATAAGGACTTCAACCCTCCAACACCACCACAAACACTCTACATTTGTACCCACAATACAAGATCTCTATTATCAGACGAGAGACTACTTGATTTTAAAAACACAATATCCCAAATTAAATATGACATTATCGGCCTAGCGGAAGTAAGAAGGACAGGGTACAACATTATAGAAGATGAGGAGCATATCTTCTGCTACTTTGGAGAAACTAAAGGCCAACACGGTGTGGGTTTTCTCATAAAAAAGAAATATAAAGAAAATATTGCGAGCTTTATTGGAGTATCCGAACGTATCTGCATTTTAAATTTAAAATTCACAAATACGACTCTCACAATAATCCAAGTCTATGCACCCACTATCAACGCAAATGATCATGAGATTGATATATTCTATAAACAGCTTCAACAAGTTTATAATCAATATAATAACCATAAAATTATACTTGGCGATTTTAACGCACGTGTTGGCCAGCAAAAAGCAGGAGAAGAGAGAATACTGGGCAGATATTGTTACGGTCAAAGAGACAAAAGAGGCGAAACTCTACTTCAATTTTGTTGGGAAAATAATTTATGCATTATGAATAGTATGTTCAAAAAGAAAACAAAAAATATGTGGACATGGCAGTCACCTAAGAAAACAAAAAGTCAAATAGATTATGTATTGTTCAACCACAAAGAGAAATTCTCAAATATAGAGGTAATAACTAATCTGTCATTTCCTAGCGACCACCGCCTCGTAAGAAGTACCTTAAAAATAGCAAGTCCAAAGAAAAGTAGAGCAAAGTTTAAAAACAACAAAACGAAAATAAATACATCAGATGAAAGAGATCAATTTTTGGAAGCTTTAAGTGAAAATATATACAAAATAAATATAGAAGAAGATGTAGAGTCATTATACGCCATGATTAAGAAATCAATATGTGATAGTATGAATTCCATCAAAAGAAGTACATCAATAAAACGTGACGCGATTCCCCCCGATATAAGACGCCTAATTGCAAGAAGAAATGAATTAACAAAAAAGAAGGACATAACTCCAGAAGAAAAAGAAGAACGCACATATCTCTACAAGAACATCCACAAAATGATGAAAAAAGAAAACATAGAACACAGAATAAAAGTAATAGAAAACCATCTTAAAACATCCGGTAGTTTGAGAAAAGGTCTCAAAACACTGAATACTAGCAAGCAATGGATACCCTGCCTGAAAGATAAGTCTATTAAATCTTCAGACACGGCACAAAGAGATAATAAAACCTTTTCCAGAGCCGGGATAATGGAAATTGCCACAACATTTTATAAAAACTTATACTCTTCAAAGGAAACGATGGCGGAAAACTTACCTAACGACCAGAACTCTACCACTCTGGACCGCTTTTCAACGGCTGAAATCATTAAAAAAATCGAAAGCTTAAAATCCGATAAATGTAATGGTCCTGATGGAATCCCTAATGAAGCAATAAAGGCAGGAAAATTCCTACTAGGTCCCTACATAACAGATTTATTCAATAAAATATTGGACGAGAGAAAAATACCTTTGGAATGGGCAGAATCAGATATTGTCTTGCTCTACAAAAGCGTGCAATAATGTTTCTAATTTTCAATGATGGGTCGCATACCATTTGAACATTCAAACTGAAATATCCTTTTCTATTCCTATACTGTTCTGCATTAGATCCACCTGAAAGAAATAAGTAGTAAGTATTCAGATCATTAAGTTTAAGCAGAAGTAAATTTATTAAGTTTCATATTATCTTGCTTACTAACCAGGCGAGTTAATTTTGATATGCGTACAGTCCACTGCTCCGAGCACTCGAGGGAACCCCGCAATCGAGTAAAACTCGTTAGCAATTTCTGCCTGTTCCCCTGCATCTACAGGCATATTAATATATAAATGCCCCAAAGAGGCAATTGCTGCCGCCACTTTGTGAACGATTCTGTGTATAGTGGGCTGCTGGACATGGAAAAGGTCACCCACAACTTTTTGAAAAGATCCAGTGGCAAAGTAACGTAATGTTATGAGAACTTGGTCTATCGCCTGTAATGCCCTGTTTCTTCTGGTCACAGGTTTTATTTTATTTTCTATTAAGCCAGATAAAAAGATCACAGTTTCCTTACTAAGGCGAAACCTTACTCTAAATTCCACATCATCATATTTATTGAAAGCGTCCAGTTTAGGGGGGTTTAACCTTGAAACACTTGGGGCCGCATCTTCGCCATCGGAAAGTGATGATAAAGAAGAAAAGGTCATTTTTAAAATATTTTTTCACAATAATAACCTCACAAAACGCAAAACAAACACCTTGACGTGTGACACTTGAGAGACGTCCGAGCTTCCTTAAATTAAGGGCGACCTTAAACAACTTAAGGCGGCCTCAGACACCTGTCAGATCTTAATGAACGTTTGAGTATTCCATTTTTCATAGTTTTTGCAGATAAGCGGTCCTTAACTTAAGGCCGTGTTACAAATTGAGAGCTCTCTCAAATTTTGAATTGAGTATGAGTTAAGGCGGTCTCAACTGTTTGAGGAGCTCTTAACTATTTAAGCAGCGTTTGAGTATTCGGCCGGTCTTTCCCCTCTCTATCAGAATGATCTTTTCACTGGAAGACATTAGGGAATATGCATAAGTCACCGTTTTTCATAAAATTGAGCTTGATCGCTGCGGACACTTGTAAAAACATGATGGAACAGAAAGAAAAATAAAAAAAATGAATTATTTTAGTTTTATCACACGATGAAATCAGGGGAAAAAAACTTTTTTAAAAACACGTTTTTATTACAAAAAAGTCGGACTAAAAACATTAAAACGGACTAGTAAAAACAGACTAAAAAGTAAAAAATAAATTTTTCTTAAAATATTTTATAACCCACAGAAATTTTAAACCTAAAAACGTGGGGCGCATTTTGTAAAATTTATCATCCATATTGTCTTTAGCATGCGCCCCACGTTTAAAGTTTTAAATTTCTGTAGGGTTATATATATAAAAAAAATACTTTTTAGTCTGTTTTTACTAGTCCGTTTTAATGTTTTTAGTCCGACTTTTTTGTAATAAAAACGTGTTTTAAAAAATTTTTTTTTTTAGTAAATTTTTATTTTCTGCTTTTTAGTTAACGAGCTAAGACTAAAAATATACCATCTCCTATCGAAGCACTCGTCAAGACGACCCAAACGAGCCCAAACTCGATGGGGTTGCATGGTTTTAATACAGAGTCCCAGTGGCCTTCTTCCGGCTCTATCATCAGACCCTGGAAACTTCCCAACAAAGTACTCGTCAAGACGATTCAAACGAGCCTAAACTTGATGGGGTTGCATGGCTAATTATAGAGTTTCTATGGCCTTCCTCCGGCTCCATCATCAGATCCTCGGACACTATTTCCCATTAAAGTACTCGTCAAGATGATTCAAACGGGCCCAAACTCGATAGGATTTCATGGTTTTATTACCAAGTTCCAGTGGCCTTCTTCCGGCTCCATCATCAGACCCTGGACACTATATCCCAACAAAGTGCTCGTCAAGACGATTCAAACGAGCCCAATCTCGATGGGGTAGCGTGGTTTTATTAAAGAGTTCCTGTGTCCTTCCTCCGGCTCCATCATCAGACCCTGGAAACTATTTTCCAACAAAGAACTCGTCAAGACGATTCAAACGAGCCCAAATTTGATAGGGTTGCACGGTTTCAATATTGAGTTCCTATGGCATGGTCTTTCGGCTTCATGATCAGACCCTAAACTTCCAGTTTTGGCCTATGTTCAAAGTTTTAAGTCTCTAGCTCATCGGGAAGTTAGGATAAAATCGTTTGCAAACTTTGTGGAGAAACACACAAACAAACAAACAAACAAACAATCAAACAATCAAACAATCAAACAAACAAACAAACGCGTAAGCAACGCAAACGTGTTAATAACGATTTTTTTTTTCATTTTCGGATATAATGCACTTAACAGTCAGATAGAATATCCAATAAGAAATAATATTTTGTACGACACATAGTGTACTTACTAAAACGCAAAATTTAAGAAGATAATTGAAGATTCTTGGCTAGCTCCATATAAACGCGCCTCAAACACATCTGAAACGTGATAAGTGACGTCACATATTTGTATAGAGCGTTTTCGGCGAGAGCTGATGCGTGCTAACTTCAAATAACTAGGTATATTACGAGAAAAAAACGCAAGAGAAAAGTTTCAATATTACAGTTGATTTTCTCACGCATTATACTATTGATTTTGATAAAAAAAATGTTGATGCATATTCCCTATTTACATTGAATACCGACTAAAATACTCATTCTTCGAGGAAAATCATTAAAAATAAATAGTTAGAGAGCTATTGAAAATTACTGCAAGAGTTATCTCAAGGTCCTTCTCTCAATATGATAGAGTGTTTAGGGTGTACATGCGTCAGCACCTACTCCCAGCCCAGCGCCAGGAAGTGGAACACCTGGCGTCAGCACGCTTCCAAACATGTAGCATTTCGAAGGGCTCTACAAGAGTTCTCTCAAGGTTCAAATTTGGCAATATGGTAGAGAATAGCACAAAAAAAAATAAGACGGCAGTCAGACCGCAGTGTCATGGAACATGCCGAGTCAGCACGCCTCGTAAGTTGTATGAATTTCGAGGTCGGTACAAGAGTTATCTCAAGGCTGAAAATTTGTATACTGCTTAATTATTATGCATAATTTATGAAAATAACAGTCAGACCACAGTGTCATGGAACATAGGCAGTCAGCAGTCGCTCAAAGGGTGGAGTCCAAATAAGCTGTTTGGAGCTACAACGTGTTACGAAACAGGATTACACAGTTGAAACTTGGTAAGTAGATGTATTCTGTAAACCGCTCAACGATTTTTAAACAAAAAATAAAAAAAATAAGGGGAACCCCCCTTAATTATACCCCCCCCCTCATACATGAAACTGAAACTGAAAAATTTTTTTTTTCATCAAACCCATACGAGCGGGGTGTCTTTAGATATCTCTTTAAAAATGACATTGAGGTTCCTAGAACAATTTTTGCTCAAAGTCAAGCGTTTGAATGGTATACACTTCCAAAATGGTGAAATGTGTTTTTCCCCCCTTGAACTTTCAAAATAAGAAAGTGAAAAATCTTAAAAGAGCTGCTGTATATCTTAAAAAACACTTTCAACAAAAATTGGTTTGAACGAGATACAGCAAGCAGTTTCAGAGATATAGCACATTTTCCAAAACCGCAAATATAACTTTGTCATTCATACAAACACTATGAAAAACAAAGTTATTTTTGAAAATGTAAAATGTTAGTGGTATTCACTATGGTATGGTATAAGGTAACTACGGAATCCTTTTGCGCGTGGTCCGACACGCACTTGGCCGGTTTTTTTGTAACATGTTGTATATTTATTATTAAATAATATAATAAGGGTTTCATTACCGGGACCCGATAAATGAGAATTCCCTGGAAACACATCGTTCCCGGAGTCGGGAAATATTTTGTAATATCCCGAGTATTTTTAAGAAATTTTCAAGGTGATAATAATGCTCTAATACCATACCATAGTGAATACCACTAAAATTTTACGTTTTCAAAAATAACTTTGTTTTTCATAGTGTTTGTATGAATGACAAAGTTATATTTGCGGTTTTGGAAACTGTGCTATATCTCTGAAACTGCTTGCTATATCTCGTTCAAACCAATTTTCGTTGAAAGTGTTTTTTAAGATCTACAGCGTATATTTTTTTAAGATTTTTCACTTTCTTATTTTGAAGGTTCGAGGGGGGGAAAACACATTTTATCATTTTGGAAGTGTATACCATTCAAACGCTTGACTTTGAGCAAAAATTGTTTTAGGAACCTCAATGTCATTTTTAAAGAGCTATCTAAAGACACCACGCTCGTATGGGTTTGATGAAAAAAAATTTTTTCAGTTTCAGTTTCATGTATGAGGAACTCCCCTTAATTTTTTTTATTTTTTATTTTTTGTGTAAAAATCTTTGAGCGGTTTACAGAATACATCTACTTACCAAGTTTCAACTGTGTAATCCTGTTTCGTAACACGTTGTAGCTCCAAACAGCTTATTTGGACTCCACCCTTTGAGCGACTGCTGACTGCCTATGTTCCATGACACTGTGGTCTGACTGTTATTTTCATAAATTATGCATAATAATTAAGCAGTATACAAATTTTCAGCCTTGAGATAACTCTTGTACCGACCTCGAAATTCATACAACTTACGAGGCGTGCTGACTCGGCATGTTCCATGACACTGCGGTCTGACTGCCGTATTTTTTTTTTGTGCTATTCTCTACCATATTGCCAAATTTGAACCTTAAGATAACTCTTGTAGAGCCCTTCGAAATGCTACATGTTGGGAAGCGTGCTGACGCCAGGTGTTCCACTTCCTGGCGCTGGGAGTAGGTGCTGACGCATGTACACCCTAAACTCTCTATCATATTGAGAGAAGGACCTTGAGATAACTCTTGTAGTAATTTTCAAGATTCGTTCAGCCGTTTTCTACCTGCTTGCGCCCTAACATATGAAAACGTTTTTCTGGTTAAAAAAAAACTAGTGTGTGTAATGTAATGAAGGGTTTTCAAATTGACATTTAAAAAAAAGAAAAGTAACTACTTGCCTCACTAGATGGCGTTGATGGTAAGAGGGAAGTCAAAATTGGCTTTTAAAAATAAACGGCCAACCAACCGGCCAGTAAGCATGTACTGCACTGACCTTTATTATACAAGGAGGTCAGTTACATCTGCCTGCCTACCTGAGTACTCTTCGAAAAAAAAACCACTTTGAATCCCCTATTTTTTTCAACGCCATCTATCGAGCCTACAGCTTTTTGTCATTTTGAAAAGCCCTCATTATTACACAGTATTTATTTGGAATCAGGTTATGGAGTCGCACTTATGAGATTTAGAAAAAAAAAATAGTTCCACACAAAAAAATATGATGTCATCACATCATCATAGCGTGCGCGTGGCATCATCATCATCATATCAGCCAGACGACACCCACTGCTGGGTATAGGCCTCCCCTAAGGATCTCCACGACGATCGGTCCTGCGCTGCCTGCATCCACTGGCTTTCCGCGACCTTCACCAGATCGTCGGTCCACCTTGTCGGGGGCCTACCCACGGAGCGTCGTCCGGTGCGCGGTCGCCATTCCAGAACCTTTCTGCCCCAACGGGGCGGGGCCCCCCAGCGCGTGGCATAGGTGTAGATTTTATCAAACTTCGTTATTCTTGTAAGAATATGAAAGATTCAATGTTTGAGGTACCTACACTTCAAAAATGTAGCTAATTATTTACTTCCCAAAATGTTGATTTAATTTAAATAAAAATATTTTGGTATATTGCACACCAAATGCGTAAATAACTTCATAAATATTTTTAAGTAATATTTTTATGATAATATATTGCTCAAAAGAAAATAGGGTATGGTTTTCAATATAGACGAGGCCGAGCTAATTTCTGATAGGTTTTTTATGTAAATTCAATCTGATTTTATTTGAACTTGATATTTTTCGAAAGCTGTAAAAGTCAACTTGCGGACTGTACTGACCAATTTTCTGTGTAAATTGTTGGTAAATTGCTCCTATTCGCCGCGTGTCAGTTAGAAATTAGAATCGAAAAAAAATAGTTACGCGAAATTCATAATTTTTTAGGGTCCCGTAGCCTAATGGCAAAAAATGGTACCCTTATAGATTTGTCATGTCTGTCTGTCCATCCGTGTATCACAGCTACTTTATTCTATAACTTGGTAGGTCTTCTGTTTAGTGCTTTACGATTTTTACACAAAAATAAAAATGAAAGATTAAGGGGGGCTCTACTTTGGGCTCTAGGTACATACATGAAACTGACAATGACATTGAGGTTGCTCAAACTATTTTTTTCTCAAAGTCAACCGTTTGAAAGATATACACTTCCAAAGCGGTGCGTGCATCTCACTCTGCTATACTGCCGCGCTAACAATAAGAGCAGCAAGTCGATTTTTTTTAAATGAGTTAAGTACATATCCTGGATCGCCACGTAATGCTCTATAAACTGGTCTTACTCCCGTTTTTCTAGCTTCACTAGAACCTTAAAATATCATTAAGCATAACAGCAGTAAGTCAATGAAATGTTTTTTTTACTTAGCATAAAAGCAGGAAATATACTTACTTCTCGGTTATTAGTGTATATAGTAGTGCAGTCATCACACTCGCACTGCTTTTATGTCAAGCAAGCTTACTTTGCAAGCTGATTTATTTATTTGTACTGATTGCTTAGAATAACCGCAGTAAGTACTCCAGTTACTGCTTTAATACTAAGGCCCGTATTTATAAACCGCTCTCAATACCGGTCTTAAGAGCGATCTCAGCTGATACGCTCTCAAGATGTGAGCAGCATCTTAAGTTGGATATTAATTAATAGTCAGATGTCAAGAGCGTATCAAATGAGATCGATCTCAGCTCTTAAGATCAATCTTAAGAGCAGGATCTTAAGTTCACGGTGGTTTTTATACAGTAACATGACACTTTTGAATTAAGATTGAATGATTAACGTTTCGTTTAAGCTGTGTAGAATAATTAGCTCAAATAAAAAAAAACAATCATTTTATAATTGTACTCTCATATTGCACATTAGTGCAAATCATTTTAGACAAGTGGTATATTTATTTATATTACTTTATTTTACTACGTCAGTTCAAGAAGACTGAAGTCTTGGATTTTGTATTCTGTTTCTGTGGCTGTATTATGCAAATATGCCTTTGCCTTTGCTGTTTCATGATAAATAAACGGAAAAAAAAAATTGGCAGGAAATTGTTATTGTTAGTATGACTATTACATTTCCTAATTTATGTAAGTAATATCGTAATCAATATCATCATAATGATTAATTTCCTTTATTAGATTTTGAAAATCTATAGTTTTATCCACGTAGATCCACGTACACAGGTACAAACACTACGTAGCAGATCAAAATAAAATGACATCCCTCTCTTTTTGCATAACTTTCCCGCGCGCGCACGCTCTCAAGTCACGGTTTTGCAGCACTTGGCGAAGAGGAGCTCAATCATCATCTCAAGAGTGATCTCAAGTGCAGAGTTTTGTTTATTAATATGAGTGATCTCATTTGATACCACGAACTTAAACCTGTACTTAAGTATGATCTATTGATTAGAACAGCATTTTGAGTACGATCTCAAGATAGCTCTCAACGTTGAGAGCGGTTTATAAATACGGGCCTAAGTATTCCATACATACGGTATCTGAATATTGTATAAAATGACGTGCCACTTTGGGGTAAAAAAAACTAAGATGTTTGCTAATAAATAGTATTAATAATTAGTAAGCAAAAATTGAATCGAAAACTTTACCCGCTATTTTCTCAGCTTTGACTTTGACATTTTTGACTTACTTACTGTTCTTATCCTTAGCGTGGCAGTATACTGAATTGTGGATTTTCTTTATACCATCAGACATTTTTAAACAAATAAAAAAAATGGAGTGCAGAAATGAATGTGAACAAAATTTGACTCCGCCCAACAATTTAAATGCGGCGACGGAAAATATTACCAGTAAAGAACTATTTTTGATCCTATATTTAGTAGGTTTAATCGCAATGTTTGAGAAAGATAGAATTAATCATATCAGCCACACGACACCCACTGCTGGGTATAGGCCTCCCCTAAGGATCTCCACGACGATCGGTCCTGCGCTGCTTGCATCCACTGGCTTTCCGCGACCTTCACCAGATCGTCGGTCCACCTTGTCGGGGGCCTACCCACGGAGCGTCGTCCGGTGCGCGGTCGCCATTCCAGAACCTTTCTGCCCCAACGGCCGTCGGTTCTTCTCGCTATTTGTCCCGCCCATTGCCACTTAGATAGAAAGATAGAATTAAGGCTATTATATATTCTGTGGCACTGTCCCAAAATATAAAACATAGCCTGCTGGAAGAAATTTCAACATGAAATAAGCTGTGCCCTTGTATAAATCTTCTGTCAATTTCTTTTCTGTTTGTAATTGTGTGTGTAAAGAACTAATCAATAAATAAATTGTAAAGTAGCAGTTATAATATTGTTTACATATAATAATATGCACTATATTCGACAGCTTAACACGGCCTACCTGGGCGCCGGGTCACACTTTTAAATTGGATTGGGATCCCTTAGTGACGTCATATAACGAAAGGAACCACTACTTTCCCAACTATGGGTACGAGCCATACTGGACTGACGGTCAACACCTCATCAAACATCCCTACGCAAATCTGAAACCCGGAGAAAGTACCACGACGATGCCGTTAGTTTGTGGAGATGAGTGTGGATATATCTACTTGAGGTATTTTTTTTACATCTTTCTTATTCATATCTGTCCTTATTGACTGTTAAGTCAAGCTATTCGTGTACCAATAAGATTACAAAGATGTCGGTGCAACTCATTTTTAGGGTTCCGTACCCAAAGGGTAAAAACGGGACCCTATTACTAAGACTCCGCTGTCCGTCTGTCGGTCACCAGGCTGTATCTCATGAACCGTGATAGTTAGACAGTTGAAATTTTCACAAATGATGTATTTCTGTTGCCGCTATAACAACATATACTAAAAATAGAATAAAATAAATATTTAAGGGGGCTCCCATACAACAAACGTGATTTTTTTGCCGTTTTTTGCTTTATATTAATAACAACAACAGGTAGACAGTTGAAATTTGCACAGATGATGTATTTCTGCTGCCACTATAAAAATAAATACTAAAAACAGAATAAAATAAATTTTTAAGGGGGGCTCCCATACAACAAACGTGATTTTTTTGCCGTTTTTGGTACGGAACCCTTCGTGTGCGAGTCCGACTCGCACATGGCCGGTTTTTAACTTCCATAACCTCAAACCTCATTTATTCCTTTAATTTACTCATCTACTAATTAAAATTATTTTTTATTTTTATTATTTTCAATCTTTAACATAAGATATCGATGCATTTGGGTTCAATTGGCGTATAAACCATTTCGGCCAAAATGAGTAAATTCTTCTCGAAAGCGAAATTACAGAAATTCGCAAAGAAATGTTACGATCCATCCATACGCTGATCTGATTTCATTGCTCTCAATACAGCATAACACACAAGATGGCACAACATACCTAATATTAATTTTAATATGAGTAATTATTAAACAATATTAGGGCATTTCTACGGGAAGGACCAATTGATCTACACTAGCAAAAAAAGTATTTTTAAAATCTAATTACATACTTGATACACGTATTAACGTTTAATCACACATTTAATCACGTACGTAAACAATAGGACTCTTGGCCTGATGGAGAGAATATCCAAAAGACCGTCAGGATTTATAAAGCACCAAAAAAAAAACAAAAGTTTGAAAACGGGCAGAATTTGGCTGAAAATGGCGTGTCGCCTTTCCAGAATTTGTTCGTTATTGTTTCGTAACTCTTAGGCCCGTATTTATAAACCGCTCTCAACGTTGAGAGCTATCTTGAGATCATACTCGAGATGCATACTTAAGTACAGGTTTAAGTTTGTGGTATCAACTGAGATCACTAATATTAATAAACAAAACTCTGCACTTGAGATCACTCTTGAGATGATGATTGAGAGCGTGTTCGCCAAGTGCTGCTAAACCGTGACTTGAGAGCGTGCGCGCGCGGGATAATTATTTTATTTTGATCTGTTACGTAGTGTTTGTACCTATGTACGTGGATAAAAAAATATAATAAACGAAGTTAATCATTATGATGAAATGATGATATTGATTAGGTACGAAATTACATAAATTACAAAATGTGTTATAGTAATAAACAGCAATTACAATATCCCGCCAATTTTTTGCAGTAAAACGCAGATTAACGGAAATAAAATATATTTATAATAGCCTTTTAGTGATGAACAGCGGTAGCAAAAGTTAGGTTAAAAACAAGAGTGTGTCAAGTACTGTCTATCAAATTCAAATATAGGACAATACTATAAAACTGCCAGTGTCCTTATTACAGTAAATAGTTTATACAACACCTCCCCGTAATAAGAACACCATGTGTATAAGTAAATAGAACTAACAAACACAATTTAGTAACACACCTTATAACTAACACAAGACATGTTAAAAAGAAATGGATAACTGCATACAACTTAATACAAACAAATGACGGCACAAATAAAGTATTAACATTTTAAACTAAATTAACCCTAACAATTTTATGCATTTCTGATGTTTGATTTTGGGCAGAGGTTTTGTCAAAACATCAGCAGGCATTTGATTTGTGGGGATGTAATGCAATGAGATGAGTGTGTCGTCCAAACAAGTGCGTATGAAATGGTATCTAATGTCAATGTGTTTGGATCGAGAATGATAGCTGTTGCTGTGAGAGAGCTTTAGAGCGCTTTGATTATCACAGAACAGTTTTATGGGTGTGACTGTGTTCATGAGATTATTTACAATGGATTGTATGTAGATAGCCTCTTTACATGCATCGCTTAGAGACATGTATTCAGCTTCCGTCGTCGAGAGAGCGACCGTACGCTGTTTGCGAGACTCCCAAGATATGGGTGCTCCACTGAACGTAAATACATACCCTGTATACGACCGACGATCTACAAGACACGACCCGTAATCGGCATCGGCGAAGCCCGTAATGTTGAGGCACGACGTTTTGTCATCTTGAAATCGTAGACCCATTGATTTTGTCGCTTTAAGATAGCGAACGACCCGCTTAGCGGCTCGCCAGTGCACCTCCCCGTAATGTGTGTTGAATTGGCTGAGAAGTGAGACAGCATGAGCTATGTCAGGTCTCGTGCCTATAGCAACATACATTAGAGAGCCGATGAGCTGCTGGTACGGAAGATCTGGGCGTTCAGCTTCTTTGTCAGGTAAAACCAACTTGAGTCCAGGTTCAAGTGGTGTTGAGACAGGAATGGCGTCCTTCATGCCAAATTTATGTATCAGTTTCTCAATGTAACTGGTTTGGTCTAGTGTAAACGTCCCTTCGGCTTGTGTTACACGCTCCGGCGCGTCAACGGCGCGTCACCGGCCCGTCAACGTCAAAAATATAGTTACATACAAGTTGTACTACACTGTTCACACACATCAGTCATGGCGCGTCAACGGCGCGTCACCGGCCCGTCAACGTCAAACGCATATTGCTACGGCATGCCGGCGACGCGCCGGTGACGTGACGGCCGGCGCGTCACCGGCACGGCGCGTCGCCGGCGAGTCACCGGCAAGGCAAACAGGGTTGCTACTTTTTTGTTTAAATAAATTATTGGTTGCTGTAATCGGTACAGAAAATTACACTGTGGTATGGAAATAAAGTATAATTTATTTATTTCAACTTTGAAAAACAATTATTTTTACTACTTTTGGTAATATATTGGTAATTAATTTACACCACCAGTCTAGGATGAGTATTTTTCGAGATATTCCTGTTTTAAGATTAACAGATGTCCGCTGTCAAACTTAAAACAGCAATATCAATAAAAAAAATTGTTGAGATTTGCGTACGTCGCGGATGACGTCATAATTTATTTACAGATCACAAGACTATGTTTTCCTAGCTTCACTTGTTTTTACGACATTCATTTGTTTACCCGAAGTTCACTCACATTGTTGTATTTTTATTAAAATTCGAAAAAAAATACCTTTACTAGAACTTAGTGGAACAGGTGAATTAAGTCTCATAAAGTTACCAAAATATTAACAGAATTAAAAAATAAAATGTTTTTTAAAGTTGAAATAAATAAATAATACTTTATTTCCATACCACAATGTACTTTTTTACTGCCTATTATAACAACCAATACTTTATTAAAACAAATAAGTAGCAACCCTGTTTGCTTTGCCGTTGACGCGCCGGCCGGCGACGCGCCGGTGTTGTGACGGCCGGTGACGCGCCGGTGACGTGACGGCCGGTGACGCGCCGGTGACGTGACGGCCGGCGCGTCACCGGCACGTCGCGCCGCCGGCGAGTCACTGGCAAGGCAAACAGGGTTGCTACTTTTTTGTTTAAATATGTTATTGGTTGCTGTAATCGGTACAGAAAATTACACTGTGGTATGGAAATAAAGTATAATTTATTTATTTCAACTTTGAAAAACAATTATTTTTACTACTTTTGGTAATATATTGGTAATTAATTTACACCACCAGTCTAGGATGAGTATTTTTCGAGATATTCCTGTTTTAAGATTAACAGATGTCCGCTGTCAAACTTAAAACAGCAATATCAATAAAAAAAAATTGTTGAGATTTGCGTACGTCGCGGATGACGTCATAATTTATTAACAGATCACAAGACTATGTTTTCCTAGCTTCACTTGTTTTTACGACATTCATTTGTTTACCCGAAGTTCACTCACATTGTTGTATTTTTATTAAAATTCGAAAAAAATACCTTTACTAGAACTAAGTGGAACAGGTGAATTAAGTCTCATAAAGTTACCAAAATATTAACAGAATTAAAAAATAAAATGTTTTTTAAAGTTGAAATAAATAAATAATACTTTATTTCCATACCACAATGTACTTTTTTTCTACCTATTATAACAACCAATACTTTATTAAAACAAATAAGTAGCAACCCTGTTTGCTTTGCCGTTGACGCGCCGGCCGGCGACGCGCCGGTGACGTGACGGCCGGTGACGCGCCGGTGACGTGACGGCCGGTGACGCGCCGGTGACGTGACAGCCGGCGCGTCACCGGCACGTCGCGCCGCCGGCGAGTCACTGGCAAGGCAAACAGGGTTGCTACTTTTTTGTTTAAATATATTATTGGTTGCTGTAATCGGTACAGAAAATTACACTGTGGTATGGAAATAAAGTATAATTTATTTATTTCAACTTTGAAAAACAATTATTTTTACTACTTTTGGTAATATATTGGTAATTAATTTACACCACCAGTCTAGGATGAGTATTTTTCGGGATATTCCTGTTTTAAGATTAACAGATGTCCGCTGTCAAACTTAAAACAGCAATATCAATAAAAAAAAAATTGTTGAGATTTGCGTACGTCGCGGATGACGTCATAATTTATTTACAGATCACAAGACTATGTTTTCCTAGCTTCACTTGTTTTTACGACATTCATTTGTTTACCCGAAGTTCACTCACATTGTTGTATTTTTATTAAAATTCGAAAAAAAATACCTTTACTAGAACTTAGTGGAACAGGTGAATTAAGTCTCATAAAGTTACCAAAATATTAACAGAATTAAAAAATAAAATGTTTTTTAAAGTTGAAATAAATAAATAATACTTTATTTCCATACCACAAAGTACTTTTTTTCTACCTATTATAACAACCAATACTTTATTAAAACAAATAAGTAGCAACCCTGTTTGCTTTGCCGTTGACGCGCCGGCCGGCGACGCGCCGGTGACGTGACGGCCGGTGACGCGCCGGTGACGTGACGGCCGGTGACGCGCCGGTGACGTGACGGCCGGCGCGTCACCGGCACGTCGCGCCGCCGGCGAGTCACTGGCAAGGCAAACAGGGTTGCTACTTTTTTGTTTTAATAAATTATTGGTTGCTATAATCGGTAAAGAAAAGTACACTGTGGTATGGAAATAAAGTAGGTATTACTTATTTATTTCAACTTTGAAAAACATTTATTTTTATTACTTTTGGTAATATTTTGGTAAATTTTTTAGACTTAATTTACACCACCAGTTTAGGATGAATATTTTTCAAGATAAATTTATGTTTTAAGATTGACAGATGACAGCTGTCAAACTTAAAACAGCAATATCTCAAAAAGAAATTGTTAACCTTCACTTGTTTTTCCGACATTCATTTGTTTACCCGAAATCCACACACATTCACACACAAAATTCGAAGAAACAGTACCTTTACTAGAACTCGGTGGAAAGGGTGAATTAAGGCTCAGTTGCACCACCCAACTTTAACGATAACAGGCTAGTTCTAGTACCGGTTAAGCATAAGTTAGCCAAAAAAAGAGGTTGTGAATTAAGGCTCAGTTGCACCACCTAACTTTAACGATAACAGGCTAGTTATAGTACCGGTTAAGCATAAGGGGGCGTCCATTAATTACGTGAGGTGATTTTGGCGATTTTTCGACCCCCCCTCCCCCCTTGGTGAGATGTCGTGAGATTTGGCTCGACCCCCTCCCCCCCTATAAATCTCACGTTAGATTTTTCAAAACGTGTATTTTTAGTGTGATTACATTAATCTGTGCTTGCTTGCTTTGCATTTATTTAAATAAACATTATTGTTTAATATTTAGCCATATTTTGGTAAGAAAAATGTTTAACTTTATTTAACCTAGTTTTTTCGCGACACTGTTCCTGCAGAAAAAAATTACGTGATATTTGCCGAGACCCCCCCTCTCCCTCACGTGAGATTGGGTGAGATCAGGCTCGACCACCTCCCCCCCCTAAATGCCTCACGTAATTTATGGACGCCCCCTAAGTTAGCCAAGAAAAGAGGTTGTTAGCCAGCTTGATGTCCTTTGACAAGTTTGACGTGACAAATAGGTAGCATTACCCTTTGACGATAACTTTAACTTTGACAGCGTTTTGGTACAGAATAAAGTTACCAAAATATTAACAAAGTAATAAAAAAAGATTTTTAAAGTTGAAATAAATAAATAATACTTCATTTCCATGCCACAATGTTTGTACCAATAATAAATAAGCGGCAACCCTGTTTGTCATGCCGGGGACGCGCCGGTGACGTGACGGCCGGTGACGCGCCGGTGACGTGACGGCCGGCGACGCGCCGGTGACGTGACGGCCGGCGCGTCACCGGCACGGCGCGTCGCCGGCGAGTCACCGGCAAGACAAACAGGGTTGCTAATTTTTTGATTTAATAAATTATTGGTTGCTATAATCGGTAGAGAAAAAGTATATTGTGGTATTGAAATAAAGTATTATTTATTTATTACAACTTTGCAAATCATTTTTTTATTACTTTTGTTAATATTTCGGTAGCTTTATGAGACTTAATTCACCTGTTCCACTAAGTTCTAGCACAGCCGATATTTAGATCATACAGTTGATCATCGAAGGAGTCTAGACAGCGCAATCGTGCGGGATGGTGCAGTATAAAAGGGGGGTGGGAGGTCCCGAGAGGCTAATATCAACGCAATGTTAAAAATGAAAGAAATCAAGATGGCGGCCAACTTTTTACTTTGCGGGCCGATTTAGATAAAACTCGGTTTTGGTACTATTTTGACAAACAAACAGCAACGCAATGTCAAAAAAGTAAAAAATTCAAGATGGCGGCCAACTTTTTTGTTTGCAGGCCGATTTCGATGAAACTCGGTTTTTGGTCCTATTTTGACAAGAAAACAGAAACGCAATATTAAAAAAGTAAAAAAATAAAGATGGCAGCCAACTTCTCTGTTTGCGGGCCAATTTCGATGAAACTCTGTTTTTGGTACTATTTTGACAAGAAAACGGCAATGCACTGTTAAAAATGTAAATAATTCAAGATGGCGGCTAACTTTTTTGTTTGTGGGCCGATTTCAATGAAACTTGGTTTTGGGTACTATTTTGACAAGAAATCAGCAACGCAGTGTTAAAAATCTAAAAAAATCAAGATGGCGGCCAACTTTTTTGTTTGTGGGCCGATTTCGATGAAATTCGGTTTTTAGTACTATTTTGACAAGAAAACAACAACGCAATGTTAAAAATGTAAAACAATTCAAGATGGCGGCCAACTTTTTTGCTTGCGGGCCGATTTAGATGAAATTTGGTTTTTGGTACTATTTTGACATGAGAACAGCTACGCAATGTTAAAAAAGTAAAAAAATCAAGATGGCGGCCAACTTTTTTGTTTGCAGGCCGATTTCGATGAAACTCGGTTTTTGGTCCTATTTTGACAAGAAAACAGAAACGCAATATTAAAAAGTAAAAAAATAAAGATGGCAGCCAACTTCTCTGTTTGCGGCCAATTTCGATGAAACTCTGTTTTTGGTACTATTCTGACAAGAAAACGGCAATGCACTGTTAAAAATCTAAATAATTCAAGATGGCGGCCAACTTTATTGTTTGTGGGCCGATTTCAATGAAACTTGGTTTTGGGTACTATTTTGACAAGAAAACAGCAACGCAGTGTTAAAAAACTAAAAAAATCAAGATGGCGGCAAACTTTTTGTTTGTGGGCCGATTTCGATGAAATTCGGTTTTTAGTACTATTTTGACAAGAAAACAGCAACGCAGTGTTAAAAATCTAAAAAAATCAAGATAGCGGCCAACTTTTTCGTTTGTGGGCCGATTTCGATGAAATTCGGTTTTTAGTACTATTTTGACAAGAAAACAGCAACGCAATGTTAAAAATGTAAAAAAATTCAAGATGGCGGCCAACTTTTTTTCAATATATCTTCTGTTGAAAAATTTATCTGCTGATGATTAATTTTTAATATGTTTTTATACCCTTAATATATAGCTTTGTTCAGTAAGCCAATAAATTTTCTTTTTTAATCATATTTATACATAAACGTATAAAAATGGACCGACTATTTTTTCACATTACCTCTTAAGATCAAAAAATAAAAAAATATGATAAAAGAAGAAAAATTATTGACTTACTGAACAAAGCTATATATTTAAGGATATAAAAAACATATTAAAAATAATAATCAGCAGATTTTTTTTTCAATAGAAGATATATTGAAAAATGTTATAAAGTTAAATTTGGGGTATCTCTGAATTCGAAAAAAGATTGGATTCCTTTACATACTTATTCTAACTAGTACATAAGTACGTATACAGAAAGTATTTTAGCCCGAGGAAATATTCACAAAGAGATATAAGCGATTTTCATGTTTAGGTAAAAATACCTAACTTCTCGTAACAAAATTTATTGGCTTATTGTTCATCTGTAATCAGTATTACCTAACTTCATCACATGCCAAATTTCATAGACGGGAGAATTTTTCGGAAGTCTCCATACAACAAATATGCTCATTGATTGGACTAAAACTTGGTGATGCCGTTTTCTGGCCAAAACGGTCCAAAAAACCGAGTTTCATCAAAATCGGCCTACAAGCAAAAAGTTGGCCGCCATCTTGCATATTTTATGTTTTTAATATAGCGTTGCTGTTTTCTGATCAAAATAGTGTCAAAAACTGAGTTTCATTAAATCGCCCCGCGAGCAAAAAAGTTTGCCGCCATCTTAGATATTTTTATATTTTTAACATTGCGTTGCTGTCGTCTTGTCAAAATAGTACAAAAAACCGAGTTTTATCGAAATAGGCCCATCAACAAAGGAGTTGGCCACCATCTTGAATTTATTCCATTTTTAACTTTGCGTAGCTGTTCTCTTGTCAAAATACTAGCAAAAACCGAGTTTCATCGAAATCAGCCCACAAGCAAAAAAGTTGGCTACCATCTTGAACTTTGACATTTTTAACATTGCGTTGCCGTTTTCTTGTAAAAAAAGTACACAAACCGAGTTTCATCGAAATCGGCCCACAAATAAAGGAGTTGGCCACTATCTTGAATTTTAACATTTTTAACTTTGCGTAGCTGTTCTCATGTCAAAATAATACCAAAAACCAAGTTTCATCAAAATCGGCCCACAAGCAAAAAAGTTGGGCGCCATCTTGAATTTTTTTACATTTTTAACATTGCGTTGCTGTTTTCTTGTCAAAATAGTACTAAAAACCGAATTTCATCGAAATCGGCCCACAAACAAAAAAGTTGGCCGCCATCTTGATTTTTTTAGATTTTTAACACTGCGTTGCTGTTTTCTTGTCAAAATAGTACTGAAAACCGAATTTCATCGAAATCGGCCCACAAACAAAAAGTTGGCCGCCATCTTGGTTTTTTTAGATTTTTAACACTGCGTTGCTGTTTTCTTGTCAAAATAGTACCCAAAACCAAGTTTCATTGAAATCGGCCCACAAACAATAAAGTTGGCCGCCATCTTGAATTATTTAGATTTTTAACAGTGCATTGCCGTTTTCTTGTCAGAATAGTACCAAAAACAGAGTTTTATCGAAATTGGCCCGCAAACAGAGAAGTTGGCTGCCATCTTTATTTTTTTACTTTTTAATATTGCGTTTCTGTTTTCTTGTCAAAATAGGAACAAAAACCGAGTTTCATCGAAATCGGCCTGCAAACAAAAAAGTTGGCCGCCATCTTGAATTTTTTACTTTTTTAACATTGCGTCGCTGTTTGCTTGTCAAAATAGTACCAAAAACTGAATTTCATCTAAATCGGCCCGCAAACAGAGAAGTTGGCCACCATCTTGAATTTTACATTTTTAACTTTGCGTAGCTGTTCTCATGTCAAAATAGTACCAAAAACCAAATTTCATCTAAATCGGCCCACAAGCAAAGAAGTTGGCCGCCATCTTGAATTTTTTTACATTTTTAACATTGCGTTGCTGTTTTCTTGTCAAAATAGTACTAAAAACCGAGTTTCATCGAAATCAACCCACAAGCAAAAAGTTAGCCGCCATCTTGAATTTTTTACATTTTTAAGAGTGCGTTGCTGTTTTCTTGTCAAAATAGTAGCAAAAACCGAGTTTCAACGAAATCAGCCCACAAGCAAAAAAGTTCGCCGCTATTTTGAATTTTTTAATGTTTTCAACATTTCTTTGTTATTTTCGTGTCAAAGTTATATCAAAAAGCGAGCTTCATCGAAATCGGCCCATAAACAAAAAGAAAAGGAGCAAAAACTAAGTCAAATTTTTTTCTATTCTTTATTTGAAGAGCATAAAAAGAAGAAAAAGAGACAAATTAAAAAAAAATATTCTTACCTTTTAGAAAAAAATGACAAATTTTTTTCAAAGAATATAACTTGAATTTTGAAGTACCAATCTTATTTTTCTTATTAATTTTAGATATTTAAAAAGGCAAATCACAGAGTGCCAACCCTTACACCTTTAGTCGTTGCGTCAACTGCCTAGCTAGACGAACAGCGGTTCTAGTAAGGGTAACATTTTTCGAATTTAAATGAAAATACAACAATGTGTGTGGATTTTGGGTAAACAAATGAATGACGTAAAATTAATTGAAGGTCAACAATTTCTATTTGAGATAGGTATTGCTGTTTTAAGTTTGACAGCTGTCATCTGTCAATCTTAAAACAGCAATATCTCGAAAAATACTCATCCTAGACTGGTGGTGTAAATTAAGTCTAATAAATTTACCAAAATATTACCAAAAGTAATAAAAGTAAATGTTTTTCAAAGTTGAGATAAATAAATAATACTCTATTTCCATACCACAGTGTATTTATCTATACCGATTATAGCAATTAATAATTCATAAAAACAAAAAAGTAGCAACCCTGTTTGCCTTGCCGTTGAGTCGCCGGTGACGCGCCGGCCGTCACGTCACCGGCGCGTCGCCGGCCGTCACGTCACCGGCGCGTTGCCGGCAAGGTAAACAGGGTTGCCACTTATTTGATTCAATAAAGTATTGGTTGTTATAATAGGTAGAAAAAAAAGTACATTGTGGTTTGGAAATAAAGTATTATTTATTTATTTCAACTTTAAAAAACATTTTATTTACACTGTTCTTAATATTTTGGTAAATTTTATAGACTAAATTTAGACCACCACTTTAGGATGAGTATTTTTCGAGATATATTGCTGTTTTAGATTGACAAATGACAACTTAAAACAACAATTTCGCAAAAAGAAATTGTTGACCTTCACTTGTTTTTCTGAGATTCATTTGTTTACCCGAAATCCACACACGTTGTATTTTTATTAAAATTTAAAAAATTGTACCCTTACCAAAATTTAGTGGAACAGATGAATAAGGTCTCATAAAGTTACCGAAATATTAACAAAAGTTATAAAAAATGTTTTTCAAGGCTGAAATAAATAAATTATACTTTTTCTGTACCGATTATAGTAACCAATAATTTATTAAAACAAAAAGTAGCAGCCCTGTTTGTCTTGCCGGTGCCTCGCCGGCGACGCGCCGTGCCGGTGACGTGCCGGCCGTCACGTCACCGGCGCGTCACCGGCCGTCACGTCACCGGCGCGTCGCCGGCCGTCACGTCAGCGGCGCGTCCCCGGCATGGCAAACAGGGTTGCCACTTATTTATTATAATAAATTATTGGTTGTTATAATAGGTAGAAAAAAGTACATTGTGGTGTAGAAATAAAGTATTTATTTATTTATTTCAACTTTAAGAACCTACTGTTTAAGTATTGTTTTTGGTAGTATTTTGGTAACTTTGTTCGACTTAATTCACCTTTACCACTAAGTTCAAGCAAAGGTACTATTTTTCGAATTTTAATAATAATACAACAATTTCTGTAGACAATGTTTTCATGCCTTCACTTGTGTTCCGGCATTCATTTGTTTACCCGAAAATCCGACATTCGCATACGTTGTTGTATTTCTATTATAATTCGAGAAAATAATACTTACCTTTACTTGAACTTAGTGGAATAAGTAAATTAAGTCTAATAAAGTTACCAAAATATTTCCAAAAAACAATACTTAAACAGTAGGTTTTTAAAGTTGGAATAAATAAATAATTCTATATTTCCATACCACAATGTACTTTTTTCTACCTATTATGGCAACCTATACTTTATTAAAACAAAAAAGTGGCAACCCTGCTTGCCTTGCCGGTGAAGCGACGTTGACTTGACTGAAACGAGCCGGCGACGCGCCGGTGACGTGCCGGCGCCGGTGATCTGAACTGCTTGTTCACACATATTTTTGACGTTGACGGACGGGCCGGTGACGCGCCGGTGACGCGCCGGTGACGCGCCGGAGCTGTGGGAATGATCCTTTAATCGGCCTAAATCTTTAATTATGAACTTTTTCTGTAGCTCCTTTTTGAAGTCATTTTTCATGTCTTCGTTAGTGCTAAACAGAAAAAAGTCATCAACGAAAACAGCGACAATTAAAAGCTCACTTTCCTTTCTCTTGAAATATACACAGTGCTCCGTCTCAAGTTGTGTCATAGAGAGACACGCCATGGCTTCACGAACTTTCAGGTTCCATTGCCTCGGAGCCTGTTTTAAGCCATATAATGACTTCTTTAGAAGACATACTTTATTCTTTCCTTCAGGAGCGTAACCTTCAGGCTGCTCCATGAAGATTTCTTCTTCCAACTCTCCGTTTAGGAAGGCAGTCTCCACATCTATGTGGTCAACTTTCAGATTCAATTTAGCTGATAAAGCCAGTAGGATTCGGATGGACGACAGTCTCGCGACTGGTGAAAAAGTTTCACTATAGTCCACACCATAGACTTGTGTGAAGCCTTTTGCTACAAGTCTAGCTTTGTACTTCACGATTTTTCCGTCAGTGTCCCTCTTAATTTTATAAACCCATTTATTTTTTACTATTTTTCTATCGTTGGGTCTGTCCACTAAATTCCACGTTCTATTTTTCATTAGACATTCGTATTCTGCTTCCATAGCTTTAATCCATTCATCTTTGCTAGCATCTTCCAAAGCTTCTTTATATGTCTCCGGTTCAGAATGAGAAGAAACCAAAAAGAGAGATGATCCATCATCCGCTGGAAAACGAATTGGAGGTCGACGCTCTCTAGAGGGATATCGTCTCTCACTTTCTTCGGGAATGACAACAGCTGGCTCAGGTTCTAGTTGTGGTGACACTGGTGGTGGTTCTGAAACATTGACGATTGGAACCTCTGCAGGTATCACCTCAACTGAACACGGATCTGGAATAGGAGCTGACTGCTGTAACTCACGCGTAGATGTGGGAGTCGAATCTTCTATAAGCGGAGAACTTGAATTGGATGAAGGTGAGTGTGAAGAAGTGGATTCGTGGATTTCAACAACGTATGGAGTCGTTGCTCTTGGGGAACTTTCGTTAGGAAGTTGACTTGCAGTTGTCGCAGGACTCGTCGGAGATTGATTTTCGATGAAAATTACGTCTCTGGCAATAATAACACTCCTCGGGTTCCGTGTATCGATTAAACGATAACCTTTCGAGTGTTCAGCGTAACCTACAAATATACACTTTTGTGTCTTGGCGTCAAGCTTCTTGCGCTTTTCCTCTGGAATAAACACATGAGCTTCACAACCGAAAATTCTAAGATAAGAAAGGTTCACCTTAGTACCGGTCCAGATTTCCTCGGGAATCCTGTTGTTGAGCACTGTAGTGGGGGAATGATTTTTGAGATAAATTGCTGTACTGACAGCTTCTCCCCAGTAGGCTCTCGGTAAACCAGCATCTTCAAGCATTGACCGCGCTTTTTCTATGACAGTGCGGTTTACTCGTTCCGATAACCCGTTCTGCTGTGGATTATATGGTATAGAAGTTTGATGAATAATTCCGTTCTCCCTTAAAAAATTCGACATTGGTCGATTAACATATTCTCCACCGCAATCTGATCGGAGTATTTTAATTTTGAGACCTGTTTGGTTCTCGACCAAACTTTTAAATTCGACAAACTTGTTAAAAACTTCGTTTTTATGTTTAATTAGATAACCGAAAGTTTTTCGCGAAAAGTTGTCGGTAAAAGTTAATAAATATAGAGCACCGCCCAAAGAATGCGTACTCATTGGTCCACAGACGTCACTGTGAATTAAGTCTAATTTATTACTTGACTCCTTCATAGAGGATTTAAATGGTCTCTTTGATAATTTACCTCGTATGCATGACACACACGGTTCGGATAGTCTGTCTTTAAAGTCTATGCCTACGTGTTTATTTTTCAAGACGTTGACAGCTTTGTGATTTAAATGTCCAAGGCGACGGTGCCATAGCAACGCTGTTTGTAAACAATTCGTCAAATTAGTTTGGTGGCAGACGTCAAGCTTGTACAAATTATTAAAATTGGATGCAGTTGCGACAATTTTTCCGGAAACTTTACAGTTTTCTTTTCGTAAAATTGTAGCGCCGCGCTGGGAAAATAAAACGACAAAGCCGTCACGTACAAGAGAACTCACCGACATTAAATTCGATGCTAACTTTGGGACATAAAGCACATCTGAAATAGTACTCATATCACTATTGCTATTTAGAGGCAAACGAACAGTACCTGATCCTTCACAAAGAACCTGGTCATTGTTGGCAACGAATATTGGTTTCGACTTCTTATGCAAGCTCTGGAAGCAATTGGAATTGTGACACATGTGTGAAGTTGCTCCCGAGTCCAAAAGCCAATCTTGACTGTTTTGATGACCTGAGGAATATGGAGTGAAAGAAGATGAAAGTGTTATATCTGATGTAATATTAGTTTTTGTAACAATGTTTGAATTTTTATGATGTTGTTTTCTTTTTCTACAATTAGAAATTACATGCCCAAACTTATTACAAAATTTACACTTTACTGATTTAGAGCTAGAGTTGGAGGCCGAAACTAATGCACTTGGGGAACAGGGGGATGATTCTTCACGGTGAAACTTCAGATCTTCTTTTAGTAGGCGCGTGGCCGAGTGGCGCGAGTCGGATGAGATCCGTACACCGGAATTTTCAATCGCCATAATCAAGGGTTTGTATTCGTCTGTTAATCCCGTTAACATTATCACGCCCACAAACTCATCACTCAACCCAGCATCTATCTCCAGTAACTTCTCTTGCAAATCTCTTATGGAGTTCACATAGCCTTCCATATCAGCAAAGGTTGTCATCTTCGTGTTGAATAACTGCCTGAGCAAAGTTAGTTTTCGGTCGAGACCTCCATCGGCATACTGGCACTGCAGTTTGGTCCACGTTTCTTTTGCTGTCTTTGCAGACTTTACTGTTGAGTAAATACGTGGAGCTATGCTAAGACAGATTTTCGCTCGAGTCTGTTCATCTAACCTGTTGAAGTCTGGTCTCTCTGCTGCAAATGCTTCTGGTGACTCGACGCACTTCCATAAGCCACAATCGACTAGGAACATTTTCATGCCGAAACTCCAGAATCCGTAGTTGGAACGTCCTTCCAACTTTGGGATGGGTGATACACCGCTGGCAATAACCGCTGGTCCAACCTGAGCAGGAACGGCAGCATAGTGGCTATCACCCTGATCTCGAGGGCGATCTTCAGCTGTTGGTGGTACAATCATTTTTGCGCGAGATACTTTAGACCTGCAAGGTTAAAGGCACTGGGCCCATAACCTGCAGTAAAACGCAGATTAACGGAAATAAAATATATTTATAATAGCCTTTTAGTGATGAACAGCGGTAGCAAAAGTTAGGTTAAAAACAAGAGTGTGTCAAGTACTGTCTATCAAATTCAAATATAGGACAATACTATAAAACTGCCAGTGTCCTTATTACAGTAAATAGTTTATACAACATTTTTGCCGTTTTTTTGTTCATGAAACAGAAAAGGCAGAGGCACATAATTTGCATCATACAGTCACAGAATAATAAGCCAAGACTTCAGTCTTCTATAATCCGCCAAACACTTCGAAAGGCCAAACATACCCTGCGTTCCGCATCACGCTCACAGCGCTGTTAGCGCGTATCCGACCAAATTAAATAGTCACAAAATATTACACAAATAGGGTATTTGTGTACCTACTTCATTTAATGGATTTTACGCTAACAGTGCTGTTGGCGTGATTTGGAACTAGGCAATTGTCGACTTGTAAATTTTTCGCATATGCGGAGGGCGCGTTCCGAATCACGCTAACAACGCCATACGCCCGGTCCGATTCATGCATTATGTATTCGTATTCCTCATGTAAGTTGAACTGACGTAATAAAATAAAGTGATATTTTATTTATCTTTTAATTCTTCAATGCCCGCGTGGCAT
The DNA here is from genome assembly GCA_928269145.1 of Agriphila tristella. NCBI lineage: Eukaryota > Metazoa > Arthropoda > Insecta > Lepidoptera > Crambidae > Agriphila > Agriphila tristella. The sequence continues at coordinate 17,478,157 of OV743443.1, forward strand.
GAAAGTACAAATTTATAAAATTATTATATTTTGTAGTTTGAGCTAATTATTCTACACAACTTAAACGAAACGTCAATTATTCAGTATCACTCAACTCAAAAATGTCATCCAACGTGAACTTATGATCCTGCTCTTAAGATCGATCTTAAGAGCTGAGATCGATCTCATTTGATACGCTCTTGATATCTGACTATTAATTAATAACCAACTTAAGATGCTGCTCACATCTTGAGAGCGTATCAGCTGAGATCGCTCTTGAGATCGGTATTGAGAGCGGTTTATAAATACGGGCCTTAAAATTATAACTTGTTCATTATAATTCCAGCATTCACAGAACAAGGGATAGATCCTCTATACACACATTATGGTTGCAAATAAAATATTGAGTATTGAGTATAGATAATAAAGGCATATGTGTAATTATATTTAATGCGAATCCTTGGGTTTTAACACAATAACATATTTTAATTTTGTCGCAAGCGTGTGCCTCAATTCGGTGAAATTTAGTTTTCCTTACCTTAGTCACTAACTACGTACAGTACGAACGCACATTACTGATTACCGCCACCCAGCAGCTGCGCCTGAGCAGCTAAGCAATGTGGACGGGAGGACTGCTGCATTGAGGAGCATTTTTCGAAGGTTCAAAGTCATTCGGTGTTTTTAGGTTCGGGTCATTTCTCAGATCGGTGCATGACATAAATTTTATTTATGAAGTATTTAATGAGATTTGTGCTAAATTAATTATATGTTTAATTGACCTCTTTCAGTATTTTTCGTAGAAATTGCTTTACTTTATAACATTTACAATTAATTTGATAAATTGTGTTATTTTCTCAATTCAGTGGATCTCAATTCCTTGGAAAATGGGGCAACGAATTGAGAAAACTTACATCGAATTGAGATTTCAGCTGTCAAAAACTATGATTAAGGCATATCCTACTAATATTATAAATGTGAAAGTTTGAAAGTTTTGGATGTTTGGATGTTTAGATGTTTGAATGTTTGGATGTTTGTTCCTCAATCACGCAAAAACTGCTGAACGGATTTGCTTGAAATTTGGCACATAGATAGTAGATAGCCCAGAATACTTTTTACAACAAAACGTAGAACTACTACTACTAAAACAGAATACTTTTTATCTCCATATTCCCACGGGAACGGGAGCCACGCGGGTGAAACCGCGGGCGGCCGCTAGTTATGTATTTTTTTTTCAAGCTTTATAACAAAATATAAATATCCGATTCAATCGATCACAAAAGACAAGAGATCACTTGAATTCTTGCTTTCCTATAAAGTTATCTTAATATTCACTTTTGAAATTAATAAATATAATATCGTAAAGTATAGCATATTCATCTTCAGAATTAAATTAATTTTACGGTCATCTCAGTAAAGTTAGTATCAACCAGTGTTGGGGTAATCAAGGTCTCTATGTTTATCTTTGCTTTCCAAAACGATCATTTTCTGATAGATCTAAAACCAACAATTTTGATTTAAAATCACTATTCTTGTTCGAAACCTTTTTCATTTCAATATTTCCGGTTTTTACAGGCTCTGGTTCTCTGGTCGAATTATCCAAAGAACTGCTTGCTGTGTTGCTAACCAGTTGGTTTAATTATTTTGCATGAAAAAGTTTGTGCTTTATTACTTGAATAATTTTTTTTTGAAGAATTTTTGTTGACATCTAACTTACATTTGAATATTTTTGAAAACTGTCTGTCTTTCGTGTAATCTGCAGATTTCAATTAATAGAAGCCTGAATGCTCATGATGACATTCTACAGACTTATGCAATCAATCTTCATGACAGCATCTTAGTTTTCTCATAGCAAAAAAATGCCCGATCTTTCTCTCAAAAAATCAAAAAAATATATCTAAATAGAATTTTGTGGGACATTCAATCAAGTAGTTTGGAATGCAAATTATCTTACTAATATTATAAATGTGAAAGTTTTTGGGTTTGGATGTTTAGATGTTTGGATGTTTCTTCCCCAATCACGCAAAAACTAGGTGCTGAACGGATTTGGTTGGAATTTGGCACTCAGGTAGTAGATAGCCTAGATTAAAACATAGAATACTTTTTATTCCGATATTTCCACAGAAACGGGAACCACGCGGGTGAAACCGCGGGCGGCCGCTAGTATCTAATAAAAAGCTAGCTATGAGAAAACTAAGCTGCTGTCAAGAAGATCGTTTGCATAAGTTTGTAGAATATCAACACGGGCAGCATACAGGCATCAATGAATTGTAATCTACAGAGTACACGAAAGACAGACAGTTACTGGTTCAAGTAATAAAGCACAAATTTTGTCATGTAGATGAATAATTAAATCGGCAACTGCAAGCAGCAAACAGCTTTGGACAAATCAGCCAGAGATCTGAAACCTGTGAAAACTAGAAATATTAAAATGAAAAAGATCCCCAATAAGAATAGTGATTTTAAATCCAAGTTGTCAGACCTATTAGAAAACGCCAGTTTTTGGAAAGCCAATATTAAATAGAGACCTTGCTTGATTACCCCCACACTGGCTGGTACTATTTTTTTAAAATTAACGTAGATGATTTTGATTCTGAAGATGAATATGCTATATTGAAAGATATTATTATTATTATATAATAACTTTAGAAAGTAAACATTTTAGTGAATTAGTTATGTAGGAGTTTGTTAACTTATGACAAACGGTCATTTGTTACACTAATTCAGTAGTATTTTATTAACCCTTTTGATATTTATTTATATTTTAGAAACATTAATATAGGCACTTAAACCTAAAATTAACCATCTGACTATTAGACCAGCGATCAGTAATCAAATACGTTTTAGGTATTTGTATATTTGATCATTCCACATACATTATTTCTGTATTAGGTAACGGCGTTTCTAAATTCGCTGGGCCATTACTCAATTCGGTGATTCATTTTCTCAATACGATGCTTTCTCAATTAGGTGCTTAACTTTTCTCATAAACTACTTCACAATATCTGGTGTGGTGCCATTGTAATTTTCAGATTCAGGATGGAATAAACTTCAGTCTTTGTTATTAAATTACTCAGAAAAACCAAATTTCAATTCAACCACCGAATTGAGAAAAAAAATACCCGTTTGTAGAAATGCCCATTAAATTGCTTTCCTTACACTAAAATTTGAACTCTCAACAGTTGTTTCGACGAGAGATCTCTTTCTCGATATTGGACTTACTAAACTGGACTGCCTGTCCTAGTTATACGTAATAGTCAACAACTTCGAGTGTAGTATTCACAACATGAGCTGAAGTAGGTACAACACATCCAAGTTCATCCTTAGACCTACTCTTTGGGAAGCGCTACGATGATCTTCGAGCATTGTGTTCAGGTCTTCCAAGGACTCAGCCATAAGAAGTATATCATCGGCAAAACGAAAGTGTGTTAGGTAGGTACTGGCCATTAATATTGATGCCGAGTCCTTTCCAGCCCAAAAGCTTAAAGATGACCTTCAACGTAACTGTGAACAGTTTCCGAGAAATAATATCGTCTCCCTGTTTCACACCTCGCTGCAATTGGATGGGATTTGTGCTCTGGTTCTGTTATTCAGACCGAAATGATGGCATTTTCGTAGAAGTAAGAAACTGCAGCACCGCCCAGGTCTCTTTCGAATCAAATGCTTTCTCATAGTCCACGAACGCCAACGCCAAGCAAAGTGGCAAATTATACTCCTTGATCTTCTGTATTACTTGCCGCAACGTTTGGATGATGGTATCTATGGTACTAACGCCTTTTCAGAACCCGGCTTGTTCGGAAGGTTGGAAGTCGTTGAATCTGCGAGCGAGACGATTCATAAGGACTCTCGAAAACAACTTATAAACATGTCTCAAAAGCGAGATGGGTCTGTAGTTCTTTAAAAGGTTCTTGTCACCCTTTGTTTTAAAAGAACAGTATGGCCTCGCTTATGTTCATGTCTTCGGCGTTCTGCTCTCGACGATAACGGAATTGAAAAGCTTCTGGAGGACTTTCAGTATCGGCTTACTGCCCACTCTCAGAAGTTTTGTAGTGATTCTGTTTCGTCATCACCCGCCTCTTTGTTTTTTTTTCAGCTATTTGAGAGCCATACTACACCTCTCAAACAAGACTTTTCAATCTCGGTTAAGCTTGGCACTTAGGTCTTTATTTAGTCTTGCTTTCAACAGGTGTCTGCGTGGAATATAACTGTATATAAAAACTCTTGATCTCCCTCGGGATTACAGGCTTCGATGAAATGATGCGACCGTCGTCAGTTTTCAGCTTCGTCATCTGGCTTTGAATAATAGACAGATCTCTCACGAACACTTTAGAGCCTTAATTCATTCGATAGCCTCTTTAATAGGATTGTATTAAAAAGACGAAGGTTGCTCGTCAAAGACTTAGATATTTGCTTATTTAGCTGTTGATAACGATGAGCATCCGCTGAATTCAGAAACCTCATTTCTCGTCTCTGATCCATGAGTAGAAGTGTGTGGTTGGTGTGTTTCTTTAACTTGGGACGGGGCGAGTCTTAAAGAACTTAGACCCTACCATACGGACAGTATCCATTGTCATATTGTTTAGATCATCCACATCTATGCTGTTCTCAAGGGATTCGAAGCGGTTTTGGAGCTCGAGTTGAAAGCTCGGAGTTTTGAATGTGGGCTGGTAATGGTCGGAGCGTAGACTTTATCAGTCGAGATCTTTCCAGCTTTGGGTTGATATTCAATGTGCTAAATTGAAAATGTTTGTAATAACTACAACCGATGAACTGCGGACGACTATCGTGACCAAGTAACTGCATTACGCAGTTGCGTACGTTATTTTCGTAATAGGCTACCAGTTCTATTGTCTTCGTTGTTGGTAGCCGAACTCATCTTAGGGGTTTTGCCATAATTGCCACGTTTGAAAAAACTAATGTTTGCAGGGATAAAAAAATATATTTATACATGTAAAGGTTCCTTATCTTGTGCTCTTTCCATGAAATATAATTTTATGACCGTAGGCCACGGTTTACCCAAAGGGGCCCAGCCTCCATACAAAAATGGAACATCTCTTTTTGGTGGCGTATGACAATTTTGGTGGGTGACCAATTTCGATGTATCAAATATTTTAAAAAATTGTTATAATTCTTTTAATGTCACCGAAATTTTATGTAACAGTAAATAATACTCTTGCTTATGATTAAACAAATTTGGTCGAAAAGCTAAAAACAAAAATTATCACCAAAATTAGACAAAAAATCATGGTTGTTGAGATTCGCCCAAATCAAAGCTAACTTCGAAACCAAGGAAGATAGATATGTCTTGATGATTTAAGTAGCCTTTTTTGTTCCCAAATTAAAAAAAAACTTAGTAATTTCCTTACAACTTTAAAAACAAAAAAGTTATGATTATTTTTTTTAGAATCGAAGATGTTTTTCATCTCTCCTGTAAAGTAGGGTTTTGTTTTATACGCCAATTGAACCCAAAGGTACATATCGATATTAATCTATTCAATCTAAACGGCACACGCGCAGCCACGGCAACTAATAGCACCGTATTATAAAACTAAGATTGTGCATATTATGGTCATAGCTACAAAATGTTTCAGGATAAAAACTCTATGTGCTGGAAGTTTTGAAGCAAGCCATATCAAAATACCAGATTTTACATTGGCTTATTATAGTTATTTCTCTAATATAAAAAACTATTCAAACCTTTATAGAACTTTCAACTCATATTGTGAGTTTTTGGATGTAAACTGCAAACTTGAACAATCGAAACGTAAGTCATCTTTAATTTCTTATTTTTAATTAATAGAAACATTTCCGTTTTCGATTAAAATTATCGATTTTAAGATTTAAGATCCTCTGGTATATTTGTAACCGCGGCGCGGTACATAGGTACTTACCTGAAAATAAATTGAAAAGACTGCTTTTCAAAATATAAAACGTCGAAAAACGATTGACAAATATAGTAACTCACCCGTAAAAAAATATTCTAGGTGGACACCATTCACAAAATAGGTAGGTACTTACCTATAATTGTTTGTATGTAAATGTTTGTATAATCATTAGTGGTCAGCGTACGAGCACAGAATAGCTATAAATACTCCCGTGTACGAGCTCAAATCAATGGAAAACCGCAAATCGATGTTGCCGATGTGATCGATGTCCGTGTGTGTGGGTGTGTGTGTGTGTGTGTGTGTGCGTATGCATATTTGTGCGTGTGGAAAAGCCAACTGCCAACAACAACAGCCAACTCACTAATATGTCTTACAATTTTTGTGAAAGGTTTTTGCTTAACAAGAGTGTTTTATTGTAAGTAAATGCGTGAGGCTAAATAGTTGAAGTGTCGCTTAGCAAAACGTGAGTGAGCTATTGCTGTTCTGTACCTACTTAGGGAGTCTTTTCTTTATTAAAGTCGTATTGGGAACTATTTTGCAGCGGAATCGACACAGTGTTAGCATAACGTAGAGCGTCACGGACAGAAAGAACTTTGGCCTGTTGATACAATTCTTCTGTAGGGACGGTAGGGAACCGGTAGGGAAGACAGAGCGCAACTTTTATAACAGCTCTTTGAGCTCTCACAAACTGGATCATGTGTGGCTTGGCTGCATTTCCCCAGACACATATGCAATAAGTTGAAAGACGTTGACAAAAGGCCTTGTATGTTGCTATTATAGGAGTTTATATAATTTGGCCTTTGGCTGATACAACACTTAAGTGATGGATGCCACTGTAGGTTTTTATCCATGGTAAAACTTAAGTATTTGATTGATGGCACTCGTAATAATTTTGGAGATAAACAGTGCATCTGAACTTTTCTATTACCTACAAGGAAAGCTATGCAACGCAAGCTCTAAATTGGAATCAGGACTATATATTAGCTTTAGTTTAGTTTAGTTTAGATTTTCAAAATTACAAAATACATATTTGCCTATTTATTTTTAGATGTGCTCCTACGAAGTTTAAAGTTGTAATGTCTATTTTATATTATTTTTCCATACAAAAATTGGACCCCATTTTCACCCCTTTAGGGGTTAAATCATGTCCACCGTGTTGGACTTCAATATAAATGAAATTTTCGCAATCACCATCCCATAAAACCTCAAGAACGACATCCATGTCGATTTTTATGTTTACTTACCCCATTTACCCCCTAAGGGGTTGATTTTTAAAATCACAAAATATATGTTTGCCTATTTATTTGTAGACGTGCTCCTACGAAGTTTAAAGTTGGAATGTCTATTTTATATTATTTTTCCATACAAAATTTGAACCCCATTTTCACCCCTTTAGGGGTTAAATCATGTCCACCGTGTTGGACTTCAAAATAAATGATATTTTCGCAATCGTCATCCCAGAAAACCCCGATAACGACATCCATATCTATTTTTAGGTTTTTATCACTTTTCACCCCCATTTGATTCCCATAAGGGTTGAAATACTAACAAAAACAATATACGTTGCGTTAAATTTTCATCCATAAGCCGAAATTATAAATTTGGCTATTTTTTCTTCGAAAGTAAAGGATTTTCTTCAATACACAACTTCATCCCCCTTTTGACCCCTTTGGGGGTAGAATTTTGAAAAACGCCGAGACCCGTATTTATTAATTTTCAATCGTCAGCCTAAACACAAAATTTGAAGATTCTAGCTTCAAAACTGAGGGACTTTCATACAAACTTTCATCCCTTATTTCAACCCTTTAGGGATAGAATTTTCAAAAATCCTTCCTTAGTGGATGCCTACACTGTATAAGGCAGGGATGGCGAACCAATGGCACGCGTGCCATCGATGGCACGCGACACAATATTTTGGGCACGTCACCGATCACAAAATTCATTAGGTACGCTACGATTTGATGGATAATAGCACCTCTATGAGCTCATTAAACATTAACATTTAGAAAAATGGCACGTTGATACATAAAGGTTCGCCATCCCTGGTATAAGGTATCTGTGTGCAAAATTTCAAGTCTCTAGGTCCAGCGGTTTGGGCTGTGCGTTGATAGATCAGTCAGTCATTCAGTTTACGATTTTATATATTAAGATTTTGCATACAGAAAACAAATATTTAAGATTGTTTTTTTTAAACAGTAGTAGTGTATGTCGTCAGAACTGTGTCCTGTCAGAGCAGCAGCAGTTAGAGCTCGGACTAAGGCCTTTTCAAAGTGACATTTAAAAAATAAAAATAGTGACCATTTGTCTCACTAGATGGTGTTGATACCTACTCTTCGAAGCTTAAAAATAGTAACTATTTCCCTCACTAGATGGTGTTGATACTTTCGAAGCTTAGTAAAAAAACCACATTGACACACATTTTTATCAACGCCATCTATCGAGCCTACAGTTTTTTTGTCATTCTGAAAAGCCCTCCTTGTCGGAGCTCGGGCTGTCGGAGCTCCGTCCGGGCCAATTCAATAAAACTTACAATTTACAATTACACGTTACAGGTGTCAATTCTACAAGTTTCTGATCAATAAAAAATACAAGTTACAAGTAAAATGGTGGAAAATTTACATATTTGTCGAATTGTAATTACAGTTTTACGTATACTGATCAAAAAACAAACATATTCCTGTGACAGGTGATAATTTACAATCTTGTAGGAAAAACTGCTTTATTCAAAGTTAAAGTCAAAGTCAAATAAGCTTTATTCAAATAAACTTAATTATTAAGTACTTTTGAATCGTCTATTAGTTCAGTAAAATTACGGGTTCGCAAAACATTAAATGGTAAAATGCTGTAATTTTGCTCTGTAATCTGACTTTGATGTTTACGAGTACAAAAAAATACAGCGTTGTTGTAACGTTTTTTTTTGTTGGATTTACATTCACAATCAAATTATAGCCAAATCAAGCAAAAAGTAAAGAAAGTATGTAATTAGCAATTTTGCTAAAGCAATTAAATAAATTAATATTTTGGTCAGTAAAGTAAAAAAGAAATTAGTGAAAATTAGCTGGATTCATTTACAAAATGACAGCTAGCCATTTAATCTAACGATCAAAAGAAGAAAGACCGCTATTGCAAATAATTTCTATTTTCACATACTAGCTCCCGTAATTTTACTGAACTATATATTTTCCTACCACCCGTTCCAGACTTTTTTAGCTGACAAGAAGAATGGGCGCAAGAAACTTATCAGCTGTAACAGCCATTAGTAACGATATTTACAAACTTGAATATATCGTTACCAGATAATTACAACAAGGTGACAGGATTATTGGCAACAACATAGACTTATTATATAACTTCAACAAAGTACTTTTAGTAGCAAGTTATGTGTTACATCATTTCCACGCATTTTGATCTTTAAGATAATCGTCTACTTTATAATAACCTTTACCCATAAGCGTTTTTATAACATGGTTTTTAAATTCATGCAAAGGAAGATCAATCACTTGTTGTGGAACTTTATTCATAAAAGCTATGCCTTTCCCCATAAATGAACCTCTAGTTTTTGCAAGCTTATATCTTGGAACGGCAAGTTTATCTTTATTTCTTGTAGTAAACTGGTGAATATTGATGTTCTTAGCAAATGAATCATAGTGTTTCCTTACATAAACTAAATTTTCATAAATGTATTGGCCTGCCAAAGTTAAAATATTTATTTCTTTGAACAATTCTCTCAAGCTATCTCGCCGCCGTAGATTGTATGTGGCGCGAACAGCTCTTTTTTGGAGTACAAAAATATTTTCAATACTGGCAGCTGAGCCCCACAATAGCAGTCCATACGACATTACACTATGAAAATAACTAAAGTATACTAACCTTGCCGTTTCAATATCAGTTAAAAGCCTTATTTTCTTAACAGCGAATGCCGTTGAACTAAGTCTACTTGACAAGGCTTCAATATGTGGATCCCATTGCAGTCGAGAATCTAGTGTGATACCTAGAAATTTTGTACTCTCAATAAACTCGACTTCAGCGTCATTCAAATTAATATTTAATTTTGTCTGCTCAACATTTGGTAATGAGAATTTAACACATTTAGTTTTTTTGGGGCTAAGTGCTAAGTTATTACTATTAAACCAGTATGAAACTTTAGAGAGGGCACTATTTACTTCGGCCGAACAGTTATTACCTCTGTTTACTTTGAAAACTAAAGAAGTATCATCCGCAAATAGTACTGTCTCACATAAATTATTCGCGTAGTTGGGAAGGTCATTTATATAAATTTGAAACAGCAATGGGCCCAATATTGATCCCTGTGGCACACCCATATTGATGGGGGCTCCAGTAGATTCAGTTCTATTAATCTAAGATTAAGACATAAGACTAACTGATTTATCAGAGATACCATAATGTTCTAGCTTCTTTAATAGTATTTGATGATCAACGCAATCGAATGCCTTAGAAAGGTCACAGAAAATGCCAATTACATCTTGCTTTTCTTCCCAAGCGTCAAGAATATGTTTGAGAAGTGCAATTCCAGCATCAGTAGAACTTTTACCCTTGGAAAATCCAAACTGATTTTTATGAAGTATATTATTGTGTGTGAAGTAATCTAATAATTGGGAATATTTAATTTTTTCAAATATTTTACTAAGTGCTGGTAGTATAGATATTGGCCTAAAGTTAGCTGGGTCACTTTTATACCCACATTTAAAAAGAGGAATCAATTTACTATTTTTCATTAGGTCAGGAAAGACCCCTTCGTCAATACATTTGTTAAAAATAAAGGCCAAGTAATAGGCTAGTATATCAATTATTGATTTAATAATGCTTGTTGACATGCCCCAAAGATCTTCTGTTTTTTAACATTAATTGTTTTAAAAGCTTTAATGATATCTGCACTATTTATATATTTAAAGGAAAAACTTTCATTGCACTTATCAACACTAGACTCCAGAAGGGAGACAGCGATGTTGGGACAAGCACTAAGAGTACTGGTAGTTTCTACAGGTATTCTAGCAAAGAAATCTTCAAAAACTAGCGACCTCATTGTCAGATTCAAAAGTTTGATTACCAGTTTTGAAACAGAAGGAATTTATATTGGATTTTGTTTTGCTCGTTTCTTAGTTAATAATACTCCAAGTAGCCTTAATTTTATTATCAGCTAATTTTATTTTATTTGCAAAGTACTTGGACTTTGCTAGGATATAAACTTATCTGAATATTTGTGAATACTTCTTGACAAATTCAATGAATTTAGGATCACAAGAAGTAGCTTTCTCTGCATAAAGTTCGTATAATTTCCTTCTGCTCTTATATATGCCGGGTGTGGCCCAGTCACAAAATTTCGTACTATCATTACATTTGATGACTTTTTGTTTAAAAGTTTCACTACATTCAGTTTGATCTATGCTAAATAAATGATTATATAGATGGACGCGCTCCCGCGAGCCGAAAAGGCGTCCTTGGGATTTTGAAAATAGCGACACTAATTTTATCTAAGTAACAAAACGATCCAGTGAGGATATTTTTCGAAAATAAGGTCTCAAGCCTACTCACCGGTCTCCTCCTGCTGGTTTGCCTGTCGGCGCCGACCTTTGGCAATCCTTTTGGTCTTTTCACTATATGAGAGCACACACAGTACACAACGAAAATGTTCAAAATGGGTTTTGCAATAAGCAGCGATGCAATCGATAATAACGTGTGTCGACAGCGCGGATCCGTCTAACCAAGTGAGTGGCATCAACCAAATCACGAAAGGTACCCTCACTAGATTAATAATTTCAACAATATTTCGCGATCAACTACCCGCGAAAACTGTCACTATGAAGCGTTTCGTTTTATGCAAATATGATCAAAATGGCAATAAAAATCCAAACAAAATTATACAAAACAAATGCGCGGCTGCAACATTCCGCCCACCAAAATGCGCAGCATTTTTACTACAAACAAAGCTACTATCTACTTAACTAAACTAAGGACCACACTCGATTGCATGGTATCTAAAACAACGACTAATCTACAATGGGGAGCGGACAAAGCTTTGCTAAAGGTCTCTTTAGAAAACCTGTCCCCGTTTTAACGGTCGCGACACGGAATATGCCGTCCCTACCACGATGCAATTCAACAATACGACCGAGTAACCAATTAAGAGGTTTGAGCTGTTCATCTTTGATGAGAACTAGCGTTCCTAATTTAGGTTCTGTAACATCGCAATGCCACTTCGCGCGTTGACTCAAAGTATGCAAATATTCCACATGCCAGCGCTTCCAGAAGTCATGATGTAGCCTTTGTACTAGCTGCCAACGATTCAAGCAGGTAAGTTTGGCATTAGAGACATCAGATTCTGGGAGCGATGTCAGGGGCTCTAGGGTGAGAAAATGACCGGGCGTTAATACCGATAAATCATTAGGATCCGAACTTAGCTCGCATAAAGGACGCGAGTTCAACAAAGCTTCAATTTGAGCAGCCACAGTCATAAACTCCTCATAAGTTAGGATTTGATTTCCTACGACACGAGAGAGATGTGTTTTGAAAGATTTAATATTGGCCTCCCAGATCCCGCCAAAGTGGGGAGATGCTGGGGGATTAAACGAGAATTCTATTGCCTCAGTGGAGGCCGCTTGTTTGACAAGAGGGGCTAAAACGTTTTGCGCACCGACAAAATTTGTGCCTTGATCGCAGTGGATACGCGAACACCGCCCACGACGAGCGATAAATCGCCGAAGAGCACCGAGAAAAGCATCAGTGGTAAGACCGATAACAATTTCAATATGCACTGCCTTCGTGGCGAAGCATATGAACAAACAAATGTATGTTTTGAACGTCCTAGCGCCGCGATGACGTAGAACGTAAGTGGGGAAGGGACCCGCAAAATCGGTTCCGACACATGAAAATGGCTTTATTTGCGAGATACGAAACTTAGGTAGGTCTGCCATTCGAGGTACGACAGCCTTTGGGTTGGTTCGATAACACTTTATGCACTTGGACAATTCGTGGCAAATAGCACGACGAGACGAGAGTATCCAGAAGTTTTGTGCTAACAAGAAACTAAGCGTTCGAAGTCCGGGATGGAGGTTGTCTTTATGAGCTTGATTGATTATGAGCGATGTAAGACGATGTCGACGAGGTAAAAGCAAAGGATGCTTGCAATCATAATCGAGATCTGAATACGCCAATCGACCGCCCACCCTGATTAAACCATCTTGATCGATGAAAGGCCGCAATTTTTGGAGATGCTTGGGAAGCGGTCCCCCTTTCCCACTTTCTAAAATTTGAATTTCCGAAGAAAATTCTGAATGTTGGGCGATTCGGACGATCGAGAGTAACGACGACTTTAATTCAAATGCGACGAGATGTCCGGATCTACGATTTTCCGGATGACGACAATTGTAAACGAAACGATGAATATAGGCAACTATTCGTTGAATCTTGTTAAGGCTCGAATACTTATTCAAGAATTGATCGAATTCATTTATGGCGACGAAAAGCGAAATTGTGGTGGCACGCTGCTCTACGACTGCATCAGAAGGTTCTTCAATGATATTGGAGGCGAGGGGCCAGTTGCTAAGTTCGTCGAGAAGCCAAGGCGGGCCCGCCCACCATAGCGGATGGTCGACAAGCTCACGGACCGTGAGGCCACGTGAAGCACAGTCCGCTGGGTTACTTTGCGAGCGAACGTGATGCCAATGATGAGGAGGAACCTTCTCTTGAATGCGACTGACACGGTTGCTAACGTAGGTTTTCCAACGAGACGAAGGTGATTTCAACCAAGCCAATGTAACTGTCGAGTCTGACCAACAATAGATGTTGTTGAAGTGAAGTTTGTCAGCATAAATTCGTTGGACGTGGGCAACGAGATCCGCTAACAATACAGCGGCACACAATTCCAGACGCGGAATTGACGTTTTCCGCACAGGAGCGACTTTAGAACGAGCGATAACGAAATGTGAAGTGACACGATTGTCACTGTGACGAAAGCGAAAGTATATGACGGCTGCATAGCCTGATTCCGAGGCGTCGCAGAAGCCATGCAACTCAATATCAATAGAACTTGGTGCAGGAACAAAACGAGGAACAACAATTGACGACAAACAATTAAATTCTGACCGATATCGAGACCAACTTTGAACGATTGAGTCGGGTGCGACTTCATCCCAATTCAATCCCAAACTCCAAAGGGTTTGGATTATACACTTGAAAGCGAAAGTGATCGGTGTTAAGAATCCCAAGGGATCGAAGATGCGAGCCAACTCCGATAGGATGTTTCGCTTGGTGCACTGCTGCTGCAAGGAACGGACAGTGAACGAAAATCCATCTTTGACTGGATTCCACTCCAGACCAAGAACCTTGACTGAGGCGCAAGATTCGGAATCGAACGAGAGCGATTTATCATAACAATGTTCAAGGGGTATGTCCTTTAGTAGTGATTGGCAATTGCTGGACCACTTCCTAAGTTCGAAGCAGCCCTTGTGTAGGACGTGTGTGATCTGGCACATTAACTCGCGAGCCGAGTCTAATGAATCCGAACCACTGACTACGTCATCTACGTAAATATCATTGGAGAGCGCTGCGACGGCGAGAGGACAATTGTCTCCCTCGTCTCGCGCCACCTGCAAGATGGTACGAAGCGCTAGATAACTGGACGACGACATTCCGTAGGTGACAGTATTGAGACGAAATTCCTGTACAGGCTCGTCGGGCGAAAAGCGAAACAATATTCGCTGACAATTTCGATCAGGAATCGCAATTAAAATTTGGCGATACATTTGCCTTATATCGGCGGTGAAAACAAAAGCGTGCAACCGAAATCGAAGAAGAATCGAAGTTATGTCCGATTGCAATTTCGGACCGATCAACAATTGCTCATTGAGTGAAACTCCATTGGCTGGCTTCGCTGTGGCATCGAAAACCACGCGAAGTTTTGTGGTTGTGCTGCTTGGATTGATAACGCAGTGGTGCGGGATGTAGTAAGTGAGTTCTGTGCGGGGCAGTCCGACTGCCTCCATGTGACCAGCGTTTAGGTAGTCCAGCATGAAATCATTGTATTCCTCGCGAAGTTGAGGATTACGAGCAAGACGTTTTTCCAAAGACAACAAACGACGATATGCAAGTGTGTGTGAATCACCAAAGGCTGGCTTTGGTGATTTGAAAGGTAGTCGGACAACATACCTCCCGTCGACATTACGAGTATGGGTGGTAGCAAAAATATGTTCGCATCGAGCTTCATCTTCGCTAAGTGGGGAAGGCTTAGGAAGCTCATCTATTTCCCAGAACTTGCGAATTTGAAGGTCTAAACTATCGAGGGTGCAAAGCAACGAAGACGTCGGAAGCGATGGTGTACACGAGACAGTTCCCATCACTACCCAACCAAGCTTAGTATTGAACGCTACAGGTCCGTCAGGTCCGTAGTTGACGCGTTCACCTAAAAAGATTTTGCAAAATATATCAACGCCTACTAACGCATCGATTTGCGCAGGCACGTTGAAATGAGGATCGGCCAATTTAATTTTACGGAGATGCGACAGCTGAGCGATGTCAATCCTATCAGCTGGCATTTGACTACAGATTTTGGGTACGACGAGAGATGAAACATTGATGTCTGGACAATGGTCGCCACAACGCATACGAAACTCAGTAGCATTCGTTGCTAGGGATGACGATTGACAAATGCAAAGATTATTTTCTTTTACAACAACAAATCTATCATTAGGAGAATAATTACGGTAAATAGGGCAGTTAGATAAACTGTGATTAGATTTACACAAAAGACATAAGTCAACAGATTTCGACTGAGAATTAACTAACAACGACTTAGTATTATTAAGCGGCGGCGCCGGCGCATAATTACGGGGACGATGATAAGACGGCTCCGCTGCAGGGGCGCGGGGCGCGGCGCGCGCGGACGGCGCGTTCGCAGGCCTAGCGCGCGAGGCGGTTGTATCGGGCTCGGCAAGCTCGAGTGCTTGACCGGCCTTATTTAAGTACTCCAGAAGGGAGTCAAACGAAGGAATATCATTATCCTCATTTTGCAACTCAAAACGACGACGAGTATCAATATCGAGTTTGTTTATCAGCAAATAAAACAATGGAAAATCCCAGCCTTTAACTGGCAATTTTAAATTTCGAAGAACAGCAATATTTTCTTTAAATGTATCCACTAAACGACGTAATTCACGAGGCGAATTCGATTTTAACGATACCTTTTGTAACTCATCCCAATGCCGGAATGCTAACTTTCGCTTACATTGGTAACGATCAATTAAGGCCGCGTATGCATCTAAATAATTGTTTTCCGAAAGTGGAAAACCTTTTAATAGCTGCAAGGGTTCACCGGAAAGAAGTGAAATCAAAATTGAAAATCTTTCGATATTCGACAATTTTTTGTTCTGGTGAACCATGGTGTTGAACATATCGAAAAAGGTACCCCATGTTGTTATATCACCGTTAAAGTGTAACAAATTCAACCTAGGAAGCTTGACAGATAAATCTGAACTAGACGTAAAATTAGTACTGTTTGAATCCGAAGTGGATGTTAAATTGCTATGAATTTCAAGTATTTGAAAATATTTATTATCTACTTCTTGACGAATAATATCTTCTGTATCTAACGCTGACACTTCTGTTATTTCCGAACAAATTTTAAAATGATGACTTTCGAAACTAGCACAATAACTTTCAAGTCGACTGTACCGCGACAAAAATATAGGTAAACGTGACTTATCCTCTTTGGCCTCTAAGGCGGCTGACAAACACTCATCGATACGCTTGATACAAATGTCGCGTTTTAATTCTAAATTACGCCGAGAGGCAGCTTTCGACATTATTAATTTGTATTACGAAACGACTATTCAAAACAATGCAATGGACTGTATCAACTAATATCAATCGATTTTATTATTCGTTTTCTACCATTAATTATGAATAACAAACGTACAATGAAATAACTCCAACGTCAGCAAGTAACTAATTATAAATAACTGTGATTTAGTGATAAATAAGTGTGAGTTACTTTCCGTTACGTTATTACGTTACGACGTTATTATGTTCCACGACAATTTTTACAAAGTGACTAAATATGCAACCGCTCGATAAAAAAGTTTGCATTTATCAAACGTAGCAAATGATAACGCGACCGATTGCCGTGTTTACATTAATCAATCTATTAAGCAAACAACTCAAACCTTTAATTCAGTCACACAACGTGACCACGACATTAATTAACGAATTATTTTTATGTGTAATTATTTTTCACAAATTAAATTATAATTCGAATGTATCGAGAATAACACCTTAAATGCACGATTTTGCTTAACGAAATGTTGCATAAGTTACGAGATTAAAATGGCTACAAAATACGAATTTGATTGAGTACGACAAATATGGCTACCGAATGGTGTGGTATGACAATGTTATAATCCGAGCGATTATATCAATTGTCATAGGTACGAAACGACGAAATATAGTTAAAATAATCCGAATGATTAATTAACAAATTGCAATACGACAATATGACGAAAAACTAATAGCGACAGTTCGAAATTAATGATCCGGCCGATAGACCAAAAAATGGACGCGCTCCCGCGAGCCGAAAAGGCGTCCTTGGGATTTTGAAAATAGCGACACTAATTTTATCTAAGTAACAAAACGATCCAGTGAGGATATTATTCGAAAATAAGGTCTCAAGCCTACTCACCGGTCTCCTCCTGCTGGTTTGCCTGTCGGCGCCGACCTTTGGCAATCCTTTTGGTCTTTTCACTATATGAGAGCACACACAGTACACAACGAAAATGTTCAAAATGGGTTTTGCAATAAGCAGCGATGCAATCGATAATAACGTGTGTCGACAGCGCGGATCCGTCTAACCAAGTGAGTGGCATCAACCAAATCACGAAAGGTACCCTCACTAGATTAATAATTTCAACAATATTTCGCGATCAACTACCCGCGAAAACTGTCACTATGAAGCGTTTCGTTTTATGCAAATATGATCAAAATGGCAATAAAAATTACAAACAAAATTATACAAAACAAATGCGCGGCTGCAACAATAGGTAATAGGCTTCAAAATTTGGTTCTGGTAATGTTTCAATTTTACTTGTGACATTGGTTCTGAATTTATCAATACAGTGTTTTTTTATTGGCCTACACATTATTTCCCGCTTAGGCGGAATATGATGATGCTCAATGGAGGCTAATTGTCCACTATGGTCGGATTGAATACAATTTAAAATTGATTTTTCAATGACATTACAGTTACAGAAAATATTATCTAATCAGGTTGCCGATGTGGGTGTGATACGCGTTGGTTCATTAAAAATATGTAGCAAATTAAATGATTTAAATAGGTTTATGAACCTACTCGACAGTTTGGATAATTTTGGGTCTAAGACGTCAACATTAAAATCTCCGCAAATCGCGACCTTTTTATTCTTCCTACAAGTTATTTTTAAGACTTCCTTCATAGTGGACTCAAACTCAGAGTGATTTGCGGTGGGGTGTCTATATACGCATACTATAATTATTTGATCAAGCTCCACACAAGACAACTCAATGGTTCGTTCAATTGAGAGGGATACTACATCTTTGCGCTCTTTACATTGTAAACCATTATGTAGAATAATAAGTGAACCCCCTCTTATTGCAGATTTCCTACTAAACGAGCTAACAAAGCTAACAACTTTATAATTATCTCAACTTAAAAGTAATTCGTGCTTATTCAACCAATGCTCAGTAACACATAACACGTCAATATTTTTAGAATTTATGAATAAGCTTATTTCTAAATCTTTGCCAGAAAAGCCTTGCATATTCTGGTGTACAATTCTTAAACACTTTGGTTTTTCTATTGTTAAGTCAGGGCTAGAGGACGCCTCTATTGTCTTAGATGGTAATTTAAATGTGAAAAAATATTATTACTTGAACCACAGACCATACAACAAGTACCTATTTACGTACCAAGACCCCGCGTTGCCGGGGACATACGGCTGTCAAGGTTATGGACTAACAGGCCATAACAGCCGGCCCCGCCCCTTTTCATGACTCATTCCGCCGCCGAGTGTTGAAGCGAAAGCAATGGCCGTGTTCCAAGAAAACCACAAAATTAAGCAGTCATAATGCCATTTTTTGCAGTAAAATGGTGTGGAAACTGTAGCACAACGTCTTGTTTCACGAAAGATGGAATTATATTTCTCCAGAAAGTAATATCACGTTGATATTCATTGAAATAATTCGGCGCCTTGGGAACAAAACTCATGCACAGAGGGCCATTCTCGTTAATGTTTCTGCACCAATAATTAGAGACAACCTGTTAAAGAACGTCAAATTGTTCAATATTGGTAATAATAACAGTAAGCTATCTATAGGTACTACTCACATTGGATTAGGAGGGATACCCAAACCAATTTTTGTTTCTGACCATCTTACAAACAAGGGCAAGCATTTATTTTATTTGGCTAGAGAGTTAGTCAAATCGAAGAAGTTTAAGTACTGCTGGACCGCAAATGGCAAAGTGTTTCTCCGTAAGGAAGACGGCTCACCAGCAGTCCTCATAGTGGACGAATCCCAGATCAGTGCATTTAAAGAGTCCCAAATATGACTATACCTTGCATGCCTATCTCTAATTTATCTTGTGTTTATTTATATTATTTCTCATATAACCTATAGTTTGCCAGTTTGTGGAACTTATACTTCTGTTTTAATCCCTATTCACTTTACTCAGTTAAGTGCTACGATTGATTTATTGATACATTCAATTCACTGACTGACTTATCAGACGATATAGAGAATTACAGTAACTCTGAATCTCAATCATGTACTCCACAAGAATGCTCTCTCATTGCTGGTGCTAGAAATGAAGGTTGCAGATTTAAAATTATTTTGAAAAACATCAGGAGCTTGTCTAAAAATCTATCGGAGTTTTGTATTTTCATGAGTCAAAATAACTTAGATTGTGATATAATTGTCCTTACGGAATGTTGGCTCTCCTCGTCTCGTCCTTCTTTTATGGCCGGTTATTCCCACTTTGCTAATGACAATGTATCCCTTCAAAATGACGGCGTTGCTATCTGCGTGAAGGATAACTTACGAAATGTGACTTTTGTTGAGCCCACTTGTCAAGATGCAAATTGTGTTATCCTTAAAATTGGTAATGATGCTGCTGTTGTAGGTATCTACCGCTCTCCTTCTTATACTAATACTTCTAACTTCTATGAGTCTCTCTCTGAAATCATAAAGTCATTGGAAGGCTTTAGCAACGTAATCATAGTGGGTGATATAAATATTGACATCAAAGACAACAACGATGATCGACACTCAGCAGATTACTTGACGCTTCTATCCTTCCACGGTTTTCTACCTTCTCATACTTTGCCAACGCGATTAAACAACTGCCTGGATCATGTTTCTGTTAAATCCAAGTTACCGAGCTTTTCTCTTGTTATCGATACTTCCATAACTGATCATAGGACGGTTGTCTTCTTCTTGTATAGCTTGAAATGTGCCATAAATTCTGAACCCCTATCAACTAAAACTGACTACACCAACATTGATAAAGAGTTAAAAAATATAGACATAAATATCTACTCCCTAGATCCAGATGCTGCGACTAATACTCTTGTGAACTCCATAAAAGACATTATTGATTCCAACACTAAAACAATTAAAAAAGCAAGGCGTAAAATAATTTTAAAACCATGGGTTACCCCTGGGCTACTCCGCTGCATTCATAACAAAGATAGATTACACCAAGAGTCCAAACGACTCCCCGAACGATGATAATCTTCTTTTAACATATAAGAGGTATAGAAATTTTTGTGGCGACATTTTGAAAAAAGTAAGGAGGGACTATGATAGGGAGCAGCTTAGAAGAGCCGGTAATAATAATAAAAAATTGTGGAAATCAATTAAGTCTATTATCAACTTGAATAAACCAAATAACCCAGCACGGGAATTGCTTAATATTGCCATTGATCCAAACGAATCTGTAAACCTTATAAATAAATACTTCGTTGAAATCGGTGCAAACTTATCTACACAAGCCGCTCAGATAGGTTCCAACTATGTATGTGATCACAATTTTAGGCTACCATGTAATAGCAACTCCTTTGTCTTGTACCCTACTGACGAAAATGAAATTTGCTCTGTGTTGATGTCGCTACGAGGTGACAGTGCAATGGGATGGGATAAAATTCCTTCAAGTCTTGTCAAGCAACATAAACAATTTTTTGTACCCCTCCTGAACAATGTACATTGTTAACTCTTGCTTCATTAATGGAATTTTCCCTGTAGCGTTCAAAAGGGCAATTGTCCAACCCATTCATAAGGGAGGTGACAAGACATCTTTAAGCAATTTTCGGCCAATAGCCATACTCCCCTTCCTCTCTAAAATATTAGAACGTATCTTAAATATTACCTATAGATTTATGGACTTTATGGAACAAAATAATTTGATTTCACCCTCTCAATTTGGTTTCAGAGCTAATAAATCAACTGAAGATGCCGTTCATACACTTATTGATTACATAACACGCCATTTAGATAATTCTAAGAAATTCCTGGCCATATTTTTAGACATTGCAAAAGCGTACGATACTATATCAATACCTTTACTTCTTACCAAACTTGAGGCTATGGGAGTAAGAGGTGCGCAGCTTAATCTTTTTAGGAGTTACCTTGAGGATCGAGTTCAGTGTGTAAGGATAGACAATTATATTAGTAATGATTTACCCTTGCAACATGGTGTTCCCCAGGGTAGTATACTTGGCCCAACCCTGTTTTTGGCATTTATCAACGACCTGTACAACATAGAGCTCGAAAATGGTAAAATTGTGTCTTTCGCGGATGATACAGCCTTGATCTTTACTGCTGATACTTGGGATGAAGTGTACGAGAGGGCACAGGTGGGTTTAAATAAGGTCAACTGTTGGCTTACTCAAAATTTGCTTACCAAATACATGTGTTTCTCCATGCGCAATTACGGTACAATTCCTAGAAAAAAATTACAAGCTCATACGGGTGACGGACATTATGCAGATTGTGATTGCCCAGGGCTAGAAGGTGTCAATTGCATCAGATACCTTGGAGTTTATCTGGATTCCACGCTGTCTTTCAATATGCATACTAACTAAGAAATTACGCAAATTAACTTATGTTTTCAAAAATTTACGCCATGTCGCAGACCCTAAAATTCTCAAATCTGTTTATTACGCTCTTTGCCAATCTCAGTTACTGTATTGTATCACTTGCTGGGGAGGTATTCCTAAAACTGCTCTTCTAACCGTGGAGAGGGCTCAGAGGATGATCTTAAAAGTTTGCACTTTCAAGCCTCGGCTCTTCCCGACTGATGAATTGTACCAATTCTGTGAGGTGTTATCGGTTAGAAAACTATTTGTCTTGAAAACTATTTTGAAACAGCACTCCCTCACTATATTCCCTAGCCCTCCCTCCATTCAACGTAGTCGTAGACCCTACCAGGTATGTGAAAGAAATTATTTTTCACATTGCTTCTTACATAGGTTTTTTGTTTTCTGGGCCCTCACATTTATAATCATGCTAATAAGGAAATTGAGGAAAGCAAATTTTCCCGCTTTGCAGTAAATTGTGTAAATTGAAAACTACTTCTCGGCTAATGGGGAAAACGTATGAAGAGACCGAAAACTTGCTGCTTACAGCTAAATAATGGATAGATGTATGGATCCATTGTTGCAGAGGAAGGAGTGCTTAGTGGTTGGTTTCCATGAATCCAACCGATCCCAAGGTATTACCGGAGGGCTAAGTGGGGTACCGAAAGTTTTTTTTTCTTTTTTTTTCTTTTCTCTAATTATTTGCGACTAAGTCACGCATTTTAGTATTTGTAAAGATAAGAAAAGTTACTGTCGAGTTCCTATAGTAATGTTCCTATAGTCACTATACATACAGTGTTCTAGTGATTTTTAATATCTAAAGTTCCACAGATTGTCACAACTTTCTTATAATTGTCTGGCAAACTTCATTTATATTTAATATCTTTTTCATTTTTGTATTACTAACTTTTTAAAGTCCTTTTACGTTTGCTTGTTATACATCCTTAAATTGTTACCATGGGAGGAGGAGCTGCTGCCTGAGATACGGGTATATCCCAGTTTGGGTAGTAGTTTGTACTGCCATGCCATTGAGTCTACTTATATTTTTTGTTGTTCCATTAGCAATAATTATTGTTGTAAACAAGTTGTTTGCGGTGGGTACCCACAGTAGTTTGTATCAATTTTAATGTATATAAGATGGGTGGGTACACCGATCTACCCTTTACTGCTTTTATATTTTAATTGTAACCTACCTACGCAATAAGTTCGTAATGTATGGTTTGTGCAAATAAAATAATTCATTCATTCATTACCAAAAATAAATTTATGGTTGACGTATGCGTTGATGTGTTTCAAGAACCTTATATATGACCAAGAACCTTATATATAACACTGGATATTGTACTACTGAAAAATGGTTGGGGAAGAGGTCATTCACCTTTGCAGAGTTTGTTTATCCCTCTCACACTGTGACTGAAATTGCCATGCTAAGTACAAAATATCCCAATCCCTAGTCAATTTACCCAAGTCATGTACAAAGGTTAATTAGATTTTATAAATAACTGTAAATATCGGCCCACTTTAAAATAGTTACATGATGTTAAAATTTATTAGTACATGCCAAAGTCATTATTTATAGGATAGATGAGACCATTTTGTTATTACAATATTTTACGTTTAACAGTAATTTCTCCATATTTCATAAGTTACCAAATAAACATAATGTGGCATCACTAACGGAATTGTCTTTGATTTGACATGTCACTAATGTCAACGATTTTCTACCGCATCTCACGTTTATGAACAAAAATATAAAATTATTTAAATAAAATTCGCGTTATAAACCAAGTGTTGAATTGTACAAAATTGCAAAAGTGTTTCGAAACCAAATTTAAACATTATATTTCACAGGTAAGTTTATTTTAAAGTATTTTCCGCGTTCAATTTTTTCTTCTTAGAAATCTGAATTTTAGCAGATTTCAAGGATTGTTTCCGATCTCATTCGGAAATATTACAGAAGTTAATTATAATTCCATCTCAATTACGTATTTTTTATTTCTATATAAGGAATATAATATGTACAAATCTGTATTTATTTTCGACACATAACAAGCTATAAATATTATCTACATATCGTAGGATGACCATAATCACAGCAGATTTTTTTTGAAGAAGGAAAGATTTGGATGAATAATTTACGATTATTAGGATAAACGTAAATTTATCATCCAAATCTTTCTTTCTTCCGCTCAAAGTTAAATTAGGCCTAACATTACATTTTATGCCACATTTAACTTTGAGCGGAATTATTTGTATTCTCAACAGAGAGAAAATTTTTAATGTAAACTAAAATATTGTAAGATAATATTTTAGTTTACATTAAAAATTTTCGTAGGTGAGTTAAGCAATAAAATTCAGATCAGTTTCAGCTAGGAATCGGACCTAACTTACTACTATACTAGTTATTATGTTCTTTGACACCTATTTGTTTATTCGTAGTAACAAAATGAAAAAATGAATCTTATTTTATTTTCAGATTCCGAAACGATGAAGAAAAGAAACATTTATGGTATATCTCAATTACCATTAGAGGGAAACTGTTTTCAACGGCCAAAATAATGCAGGAACTTACAACAATGTAAATAAATTAATGCTCTATTACGTATATCTACTGGTATTTCATTAAGTACCGTTTCATTGTTCTCTATTCCCGTCCTTATATCGATAAGGAGGAGGGTTAGGTGATGAAGTGGGCTCGGGGGGGGGGGAGGGGGGCTATTTCACATTTTAAAATTGGGAGGGGAAGGGTATTTTTGGGTCCCCCTCCCCGTTTTTTTATTATTTTGATCTATAGAATATAATTATCCTCAGAGGGAATATCTAAAAATACAGTACGTTTAGAGATATCCAAACATACAAACGTTCGCATTAACAAACGTCTAAACTATTCTAAACATTCAAATATTTAGAATCTAAACGTCGGCACGACCTGTTGGCACTACTAGTAGAGTAGCCTGTAATACATTTAAATTACGAAAAAGGTTACCGTTCGCCGTTGTGATATAGTTATTTACTACGATATTATAGATACTTTAACCCAAGTTACAGATCGCAACCCGCCGTAACCTATATTTGTATATCTCCAAAAATGATATTTTTGTATTTTTCGAGATTTACCACATGGTTTAGCTATTGTCGTGTTCTACAGCTTTGTTTGATTGCCACTAATAATAGTAAGACTATGGAAAGTGACCATACACAGATTTAAGACCAGATAAAGTCCATCCATTTTCATCTGGTCTTAAATCTGTGTATGGCTACTTTTCATAGTCTTACTATTGTCAGTGGCAATCAAACAAAGCACTAGAATACGACAATAGCTAAACCATGTGTTAAACCTCGAAAAAATAAAAAATAACGTTTTTGGAGATATACAAATATAGGTTACGGCGGGTTACGATCTGTAAAACTTAGGTTAAAGTACAGCTTGACCATAAAGAGTTGATAAAAATTGAGGGCGCCACTTTCTATGTAAACACGTCAAAATCACGAATAATTTGGCAACACTTACTAAATTTTGTACTGAAAAATTTTAGTTCCATTTTATTTAATTTCAACTCTTTATGGTCAAACTGTATCTATAATTTCGTAATAAATAACTATATCACAACGGCAAACGGTAACTTTTTTCGTAATTTAAATGTATTACG
The DNA here is from genome assembly GCA_928269145.1 of Agriphila tristella. Lineage (NCBI taxonomy): Eukaryota > Metazoa > Arthropoda > Insecta > Lepidoptera > Crambidae > Agriphila > Agriphila tristella. The sequence continues at coordinate 17,503,783 of OV743443.1, forward strand.
GGCTACGTGGCTATACCTCCTGCTGAACACACGCAGCATGCTCGTAATGCGCCCCACACCTAGGGCTATTACTCTTTTTAATCGTTTTTAAATTGATGTCCAAGATGCCGACATCCATACTGACCCTATTAGATATATTTATTGTAAATCATTTTTTTACCTTAGTAAATTAAGTACTTATTTCTACTGACTGTCCTACGAATGGACAACATTGTTGTCACCCTAATGAAAGAAAAGTAAAATATCTTTGACGTCATTCAAGGTTATTTTTTCGTTCTTCAAGCCCCAAATGGTGATGCAAAGTCCAGTGTTATATATAAGGTTCTTGTATATGACTCTATAAGATAAATATGAAATAAAATGTAATGTTAGGCCTAATTTAACTTTGAGCGGAAGAAAGAAAGATTTGGATGATAAATTTACGTTTATCCTAATAATCGTAAATTATTCATCCAAATCTTTCCTTCTTCAAAAAAAATCTGCTGTGATTATGGTCATCCTACGATATGTAGATAATATTTATAGCTTGTTATGTGTCGAAAATAAATACAGATTTGTACATATTATATTCCTTATATAGAAATAAAAAATTCGTAATTGAGATGGAATTATAATTAACTTCTGAAATATTTCCGAATGAGATCGGAAACAATCCTTGAAATCTGCTAAAATTCAGATTTCTAAGAAGAAAAAATTGAACGCGGAAAATACTTTAAAATACACTTACCTGTGAAATATAATGTTTAAATTTGGTTTCGAAACACTTTTGCAATTTTGTACAATGCAACACTTGGTTTATAACGCGAATTTTATTTAAATAATTTTATACTTTTGTTCATAAACGTGAGATGCGGTAGAAAATCGTTGACATTAGTGACATGTCAAATCAAAGACAATTCCGTTAGTGATGCCACATTATGTTTATTTGGTAACTTATGAAATATGGAGAAATTACTGTTAAACGTAAAATATTGTAATAACAAAATGGTCTCATCTATCCTATAAATAATGACTTTGGCATGTACTAATAAATTTTAACATCATGTAACTATTTTAAAGTGGGCCGATATTTACAGTTATTTATAAAATCTAATTAACCTTTGTACATGACTTGGGTAAATTGACTAGGGATTGGGATATTTTGTACTTAGCATGGCAATTTCAGTCACAGTGTGAGAGGGATAAACAAACTCTGCAAAGGTGAATGACCTCTTCCCCAACCATTTTTCAGTAGTACAATATCCAGTGTCATAGAATATGAATATAAGATTATTGATGTGTTTATTCACATCCCTTTCTTTCGTAGATAAAATTCAAATAACGATATCTCGCTCTGTCATTGACACGTTAAATAGTAACGAGACACTTTGTAAACATAAGATATCGATAAAGTTGAAATTATGCAATATAAGTTATAAGTAGGTACATCGAAATAAATATACAAGAGAGGCACACCCCACTACCACGCGCCACAAAAAGCGTGTAACTTTTTGACCGCGTAGGACGAAGCTTTGAAACCACTAAACATTTTTTAAGTTAACATATAATTATGTGATAATGTGACTCAGTTACACACGTCTCAAAAACAATACCAGCGGCGCCAAGATTAGACAAAGACCACTACAAAATTAGACAAAGATCGACATGCAATTTTTTTAGAAAATATGTGTTGCCTATCATGTGAAATTTTACCCCAAAATAATCAATGAAAACAAGAAAATTTTTGTAAGACCGCTATAGATGAAAGTATTTTATAACAAAAGCTATATGGCGGCAAACTTTTTGTTTTTTCAATTTTTGGTACTGTTTTGACAAGAAAACAGCAACGCAATGTTGAAAATATTAAAAAAATCCAAGATGGCGGCCAAATTTTTTGTTTGTGGGGCCGATTTCGATGAAACTCGGTTTTTGGTACTATTTTGACAAGAAAACAGCAACGCTCTGTAAAAAATATAAAAAATTCAAGATGGCGGCCAACTTTTTTGTTTGAGGGTCGATTTAGATAAATCTCCGTTTTCTGTACTATTTTGACACGAAAATAACAACGCAATGTTGAAAATATTAAAAAAATCCAAGGTGGCGGCCAAATTTTTTGTTTGTGGGGCCGATTTCGATGAAACTCGGTTTTTGGTACTATTTTGACAAAAAACAGCAACGCTATGTAAAAAATAAAAAAAACCAAGATAGCGGCCAACTTCTTTGTTTTTGGGCCGATTTCGATGAAACTTAGTATTTGGTATTATTTTTAACATTGCGTTGTTATTTCCGTGTCAAAATAGTACTAAAAACAGAGTTTCACCGAAATCGTTATTTTTATATTTTCACCATTGCCTTATTTTCGTGTCAAACTACTCGTAGTTCCAAAAACCGAGTTTTATCTAAATCGGCCCTCAAACAAAAAAGTTGTACGCCATCTTGGATTTTTAATATTTTCAACATTGTTTTGTTATTTTCTTGTCAAAATAGTTCCAAAAACTGAGTGTCATCAAAATCGGCCCACAAACAAAAAAGTTGCCCGCCATCTTGGATCCTACTAATATTATAAATGTGAAAGTTTGTGGGTTTGGATGTTTGGATGTTTGTTCCTCAATCACACATAAACTACTGAACGGATTTGGTTGAAATTTGGCACACAGATAGTAGATAGCCTAGATTAAAACATAGAATACTTTTTATCCCGATATTCTCACGGGAACGGGAACCACGCGGGTAAAATCGTGGGCAGCCGCTAGTATTTTAATATTTCTAACATTGCGTTGTTATTTTTGTGTCAAAATAGTACCAAAAACCGAGTTTAATCAAAATCGGTCCTTAAACAAAAAAGTTTGGCGCCATCTTGTTTTTTTTTTATTTTCAACATAGCTTTACTGTTTTCGTGTCAAAATAGTACTAAAAACCGAGATTCATCTAAATCGTTATTTTTATATTTTCACCATTACGTTATTTTCGTGTCAAACTACTCGTAGTTCCAAAAACCGAGTTTTATCTAAATCGGCCCTCAAACAAAAAGTTGGCCGCCATCTTGGATTTTTTATATTTTCAACATTGTGTTGTTATTTTCTTGTCAAAATAGTACCAAAACTGAGTTTCATCGAAATCGGCCCACATACAAAAAAGTTGGCCGCCATCTTGGATATTTTAATATTTCCAACATTGCGTGTCAAAATAGTACCAAAAAACCGAGTGTTATCGAAATCGGTCCTCAAACAAAAAAGTTTGGCGCCATCTTGTTTTTTTTATTTTCAACATAGCTTTACTGTTTTTTTTGTCAAAATAGTACCAGAAACCGAGTTTCATCGAAATCGGTCCACAAACAAAAACGTTGACCGCCATATAGCTTTTGTTTTAAAATACTTTCATCTATAGAGGCCTTACGCAATTTTATCCCGATAGGTGGCGTCTTGTCGTTGGTACCGAGCCGCCTTAAAGAAACTGTCAAAACATATGGGAATCTCTTGGAGTATTGCACTTTTTAATTTTATACTGAGAAAATGCCGCAAAAAATATAAAAAAAATATGCTTTTTCCTCGATTTTCTCCTTTGCTGAGCCTGAGAAACATTATAAATCAAAATGAATGTTTCATGAATTTGATGAAGCTTCGCCAAAATAAAACAACATTTGAATTATAACAGCTTTGTTCTTTAATATTTCAACCTCAGCAGTTTCTAACATATTTATAACTTGGATGAATTTGATAGGTATATAAAATATGGAATAAGCCCAATATTGGGGCCAAACAGAGAATTAATAGAATTTTATATGCCAGAGTCATTCAAGAAACTTAGAATAATAAAATAAATATGATAAAACGGTTCGTGTAATTTTGGATGGTACAGAAATTCCAGTACAGAAACCTGAAATTACTATTGCACAGAAGGCATCATCAGGCAACTATAAACAGGGATATTCACACTCAGTTGCTTTGTTAAAATTTAAATCATATGCTTCTAATCTGAAATAAAAAGATTACTTGTAAATCTTACACGAAATTTAAAGAAATGTAATGCTTGTTAGCAATTTTTTGTAAGTTGCTATAAACTTTCTTGCCTGTTGTTTTGGCTTTTCTTTTCCGTAATTCTTCTTTTATATGAGCTAAAGTTAGCATAGAATACATTGTTATTCCGCAAAACTGAAAAAAATACAATCTAAGAAAGTAAAATCACGTAATACACAGTCAAGACAATATAAGCTCAAACCTTGGACGAATTAGCCACTGGACACGAAACGCAAGAAAAATGTATGAAATCACGTTCAACCAATTTTTGCGGGGCGAGGGGGGATTACACTTGTCAAATAATGACAATAGTGCTTAAAGAAGTCGATATTTTTTTATCGACACTGTAAAGAGTGAATGAATGAATGAACCTAATGAGTTTATTGAATTCATGTGTTTGATTAATATTGAAGCGGACTTAATTTGTAATATTTATTACTACTTTATATTTGAAATAATTGTTTTCGTTTACTTATTAATAACCTAACATTAAAGATGATTACACTGCATCGAAATTGTTCTTTCATAATTTTTAAGCGGACTTAATTTGTAATATTTATTACTACTTTATATATGAAATAATTGTTTTCGTTTACTTATTAATAACCTAACATTAAAGATGATTACACTGCATCGAAATTGTTCTTTCATAATTTTTATAGGATATTGGTAAATTATTTCATGACTTTTACTCTGTGGAATTCTTAAATGAAAAACTGGTAAAAATGCACTCACAAATTCATAGAAACCATAATAAATGGTTTACAATAGGTGTTTAGTTAGGATATTGTGCGATAATCACGAGTATGGGTAAGGCCGTAGATTTTGCCACTTAGTAACATAATATGTTAATAATGCTTCTATGTTACGGTAACGTATAAGTAACATGAAAGTACACGAAAGTATGAAAAAATACCGTTAAATTAACGTTACCGGTTGTAGGGGCGGAGATGGTATATTCAGGTGATGAACTAATTTAAATTAAATAAAACGGGAATCAAATAAAAGCATGTTCCCACTGCTGGGGCACAGGCCTTACTTAGGGGTGGATGGGACATATCCATAACCCATCATGCAGACCCGACGGGAATTGGTGGATGTTAACATGGACGCGACCAATGGCTTAACGTGCCTTCCGAAGCACGGAGGAACTCGAGTTGTCAGGAGTCACACGTTGTCAGGGGTACAGAGAAGGACATAGGATACCTTTCATTCCGAATAAAGTACTCTTAGTAAATAATAACACTAATTTCATTAGCAAACATTTTTAAGATAAATGTTTGGTTAAGTTAACATTATTTTGGTGAACTTAGTTAACTTTTAGTATGAAGTACCTAGCTGAAACGTTTGGTTGGTGTGTGTTGTGTACTTACAAATTTAGGCAAATTCAATGTCGGGACAGAATCTTTATTCAATTTTTTTTGTTTTAACGTATTAACATTGTAGCATTCTGTTTGAAAATGTATGCTGCATATACGGTGGTGAAAGTGAAAGTGAAATTTCTTTTTCGTACTGGATCAACTGGGAATCTGCAAAATTATTTTCAATTCATACCCATTTCTATTAAAATTAAAGATGCTTATAATTTTTTTATAAAACTTAAATTAAAATCCTTCACTTTACAATCACATCGATACTATTTATCGATATTTGTAACAGCCCCTTACTAATAAAAAATGACAAGCAAATGAATGAGTGACTGATATAATCCAACCAAATTAAATGCAACATTTATGAAGCATTTACTTTACCAATGAGTACTTTTTTAAAATGACGTGTTATATTTTGTTTACATACCAAATTTTATTTATTTTACGAAGAAATAGCTACTATAATAGGTTGAAAATGTACTTACGCGTGAAAAGAAACATTTCTTGATTTTCCACTAGTATTTTTGCAGTACAATACGGAGCATTTGCCCATTTTTTCTATCAATGTTTCGCCTCGAGCTCTCGCGTAACACTGACACCGCGATATCGTTTACTGAGGCTATCGGTCACAGTAAGTGGCTAAGGGGTAAAGGCGAATATGGCTGTCATTTCGCGTCCAGTGGTTAATTCGTCCAAGGCTCAAACTGACAATTGTTCCAAAGACTGAGCGCCATCTGTAATTCACTTTGCCTTCGCCTCCCCAGCCGACCTCCTCCCGCACCCCGCCAATTTATAAAGTCTGTGACTTGAACTAAGTAAAATGTTATAAGCATAGACTTAGGAAATTTTTCGCTATGCTCAAGTAGACGGACAAAGGTGCGAATGAGAAACCGATTATTACGGCTTATGTGATGTGCGAGAAAGAGTAAAAAAAACTGACAGCTGAACCTGGTTTGACTTCATTTATCATCGTTTATCACCTTGGTGAAAAGCGTCAACAAGATTATTTTGTAATTTTGATCGCGATCGGTTCGGTTTGGCTCTCAAAGCTATATAAATCAATAATGGTGTCGGGTTCTGTACTGGATTGTAATGTTACTTACGACAATAACCCAAATAAACACTCATTTCACAGGTAAATATGATTGTACTATTACCATTTTCATAATTCATATTTTAGTTGAATATATTCCCAAACACACTAAGTTATATACTAATATGATGCTATTAAACGCCTATTTCCTAAATAAAGGCTGATTTCTAAACATTATGTGTTAGATAAAAAAATATTATGTCCGTGAACTTGAGAAAATAAGGCGTAGATATTGATCAAAAATTATCGATATCGATACTCATGTCGATGATTTCCAATATAACTTTGTTTGCTTTGTGAACACTGATAGTTTTATTTAAAGCTGCTTGTAACCGACAGTTTTCAAATGGTAAATTATACCAACTTAAGTACTAATTTAACAATTATTTTCAGGTTTTCTGTAAATCCAGTGATTAAATTAAACTGGATAAATGTCATAAATAAATAAGCAGGGAGCCTCAAAGGAGACCTTAAGAAATTATTTAAATAAAATTGTTCAAAATCTTGTTTGTGTTTTATTTATTAGAGCAATAATACATTATGGTTATCGACAACCTAAAATGGACTCGGTGCATCTCTAAATTCACGCACACGTTTACATATTTACAAACACTGGCTCATCTCACTTTTGGTTTCGCAGCCAAGTGAACTCTGTTCGTCTATTCCAGTGGATATTAAGTTTATGGTTATAAGTTAGTAATTATTTTTATTTGGAACAGATTCCAAAGTTGAATGACTAATGTCAATAGTTGACTGCTCAATAAAAGCAGTTGTTTTACTAGCCAGATTATTGGCTAAATGTTTAAAATAAAAAGATAGCGATAATGCTATTTGTCTCCTAAAAGAACTAGGCAGATAGAACGATTATTGGCTAAATGTTTAAAATAAAAAGATAGCGATAATGCTATTTGTCTCCTAAAAGAACTAGGCAGATAGAACTTTTGTCAAGTAAAAACTATTAAATAATTTATTGATGTCAATTATTATGTGTTGAACACGGATTGAATACGGTAGCTGTTCACTATTATGAAATGCTACCGTATTCAATGTTACGTTCAACTGATACCTAAAGTTATTTTCCATTTCTGACACACTATTGCAATAAGGGAATGAGAATAAAATCACTTTTTTTACTTTTAAATACAATAAGGAATTACAATAAGCTATCATTTGGTGTTTGTTCACATAACCCCTATTTCTTATCAAAATTATCAAATTAGTTATTGAACGCATAATAGTATTTACAAGTTTACTTTTTGTAGAATTGTCATACATTTCCGACAGGTGACCTTACGCTCGGTAAAATTTTATACCTCGGCATTATTGTTTTTGTTTTAGCTGCTTTTTTACCAAAATGTTTCTTACATGCGGTAGTGAGACTAGTGATCACGATGAAATCATGATAATCGAACGACAAAGAAGAATATTAAGAAAAAATGATTTCTTTTGATGGGTGTGACTGATTTCACATTTAATGAGAAGTTTAGGGTAAGCAAGGCAATTCTATAGATTATGTTAAAGTTCTAAGAACTTTTAAATCTATCCTTGTTATTACGAATCTTCAACAAAAATTAACAAATTTATGTAATTTGTAAATTTCTTACATAATTGTAAGGTTTATTGAACATAGCACTTGTCATACAACTTAACAAATGTCACTTATTCACAAAGTCGGATTGTAAGTATTATTGAATATGGCACAGTCGGAGAAGTATCTTGTCGGAACAGAAATTGGCACTGGAAAAATTTAAGGAATTTAATTACTAGATTAAATTACAAAAAGGTAAATTAATATTATCACTTCAAACATCGGTGTCTCAATAAATACGCACGCGGCCAAGTTTTAGGAGTTACAGTGTGTTGAGGCACAGAATAGCTATGGTTGAGGCACGGAAATAGTTGAGGTTAGGTCGGACAATCAGAATTTTTTGCAATAGGTACTTGTCAGTAGGTAGGTACTATGAAAACAATAACAAGTGGTTTTGATGAAGTGAATGTAAATTATTTTACGGACAATAAAATAGTAATTGGTAAGTAACAAGTGGTAGTACCGTATATCGTAAATTACATTCCTGCGTAGTAAATTCTGTAGTAATTTTGTAGAAATGGATAGCAAATGTAACAAAAACTGCCACTTTTAGCAGTTTTTAACGCGTTTTTATTAGGTAGCTTTCTCGTTTGTGTGTTCGTTCGTTCGTTCGTTTCTCTGCAAAGTTTATGAACGATTTTGTACTAGCTTTCCGATGAGCAAGAAAATTTAAACTTTTAACATAGGTCAGAACTGGAAGGCAATGCAATATTATGGTGTCATTGAGCTGATCTGATGGTGGATCCATAAGAAGGCCACAGGATCTCTATGATGACACCATTTGTCTTGACGAGTACTTTAATGGGAGACGAGGTCCAGGGTCTGATGATGAAGCTGAAAGGCCATGCCATAGGAACTCAATATTGAAACCGTGCAACCCCATCAAATTTGAGCTCGTTTGAATCGTCTTGACGAGTTTTTTTATTGGGAAATAGTTTCCAGGGTCTGATGATGGAGCTGGAAGAAGGGCACAAGAACTCTTTAAAAAAACCACGCTACCCCATCGAGATTGGGCTCGTTTGAATCGTCTTGCGAGTACTTTGTTGGGAAATAGTGTCCGAGGATCTGATGATGGAGCCGGAAGAAGGCCATAGGAACTCTATAATAAAACCACGCTACCCCATCGAGTTTGGGCTTGTTTGAATCGTCTTGACGAGTGCGAGTGCGAGAGTAGGAGATGGAATATTTTTAGTCTTAGCCCATTGACTAAAAAGCATAAAATAATAATTTACTGAAAAAAAACTGTTTTAAAAAACGTCTTTAAAACGGACTAAATTATTACAAAAAAAATCGGACTAAAAACATTAAAACGGACCAGTAAAAACAGACTAAAAAGTAAAAAATAAATTCTTCTGTAAATATTTATAACCCTAATGCTAAAGACAATATGGATGATAAATTTTACAAAATGCGCCTCACGTTTTTAGGTTTAAAATTTCTGTAGGTACGTAAGTATAAGGTTATAAATATTTACAGAAGTATTTCTGTATGGTGTCAATTGGTGTCCACCTTGATAACTTCTTGCCATAAAAGTTTATGGTAATCTTCAATTAACATTTTCTTAGATGAGATATAAAAATTAAATAAGGAAAAGTATATGTGGTTTCTGAAAGAAAATAATTTTAAGTTGTAGAAAAAAGTAAAATAATTGTTAAAGAGAAAACTAAATGTTAAAGAGTTTGACAACTATTAGTTAAAGTGATGTAAATTAAGCGTTTGTATAGATAGTCATTGTTTTTTTTAAATTTACCAGAAATGAACAAAAAAACATTGTTTCATATCGCTAAAAATCACTAAGTATTACTGGTTAGTAAGTTTTGGAAAACCCAAAAGTAGATATTTAAATGGTTTTTATCGACTGTATGCACAGGATATTTTTTTTTGTTCTTTTTTAAAGGGTAATAAAATAAATTAGAAGATAATGAGTTTTTGAATGAGCAGTTTTCTGACAGCTGGGAATTTTAGATTATTTTTATGTTGTTAGATGGCGTTATTCAACTAGGTAGGTTTTTTTTTATTTTTCCTAGCAGCTGAGTATAAAGGTCAAACCGCACTACAGCGGAGCGGCGCGGCCGAATATTATTTCTATTGATTGCAATTTGCAATGATGCAAACCGCACTATAGCGGAGAGGCGCGGCGCGTACCGGCGCGGCGCGGCGCGTACCGGCGCGGCGCTGCAGAGTTGGGTGCAAAAGAATATTTTGTCGCGCCGCTCCGCGCCGCTCCGCTACCGCTAGTGCGGTATAGCTCGCGGCGGCGCGGCGCGGCCAAATATTCTTCATAATCGAGCTTCAGTCTACAGAGGTTATTTGGAAATATATATTTCTACTGATATTTCAGTGTACAAATTTTGATCATTTTTCAAAGTGGTATTTTACGTGATCATTTCATAGATCACCATAATCATAACTCATCATAAATAAATAAAAAAAATATTTAAGGATGTGTTGCTAAATCGTTCCTTGAAACTTCCTTCTAGGGAACGCGTGACCGAGCGTTCCCTTTTCGTTCGTGCGTCCAACTTCAATGAAATCTTGCCACGTTTGGCATTTTGCGCCGCGCCGCGCCGCTCCACTGCCGCGATAGTGCGTTTAGGAGAGGCCGCGCCGCTCCGCTGCAGTGCCGCGCCGCGCAGCGCCGCTCCGCTGTGCGGTTTGACCTTAACCATGGTATAACACTGAATTATCGACTCGATACTGGCAAAAGTTACTCCCTGAAGAGGAGTAGATTGCCATAACCATGCCATAACAAAAATAAGAAGAAGAAAATTAAGTGTCAAATTGACAAAATCTTTTGCTTTTTTCTTAAAAAGTTACGTACTTAGTTGAACAACGACATCTAGCCGTCTTTTAGGTACTACTTTTTTTCTTAAACTGCCTTTTAAAAAGCGCTCATTATAGAAAACTCATCCATGTGAAATCGTTGGTGCTTTTAAGTGTACCTGATGATTATGTGTTAATAAGTTCTTGCAATAACCTGACGTTTTATGATCATTAATTATGATTAATTTAACGCCAGTTAACTTTTTGTCCCTTCTTATACAGGGTACGTTCTACTGCACTTAGGGAAATGCATGGAAACTTCAGAATATCAATATCCCCTAGCCGAACTCTATTATTATGGCAAAAAAATGGAATTGCGTGTTACTAACTACGTTTATGATAGAGCTACAAAGTGGATAGAAGAATCACAGAAAAGAATATCAGATACTATTTGGAAGTTCAACGAAAATAAAAGAGGATAAAAAATACTTCTTCTAGGGTGCCAATCCGAAGAAATCCGGTTTTCCAAAACATGCATTGCGTTGCAAAAACCGGGTTGTTTTGGAAAACCGGATTTTCGGTCGGGTTTTTCATTTTTTTTAATAAAAATCGATAAAAAAATTAAAAATAATACATTTTATTTATTTTCTTTTGTAGGTAGGTACTAAATATTTGAATTTAATTAGGCAAATTAAGACTCATAAATAAAGGGACTGTCTGTACGTTATCTTATACCTTTAAACGAGCAATGGGCATGATGACATTTTTTTTTATTTTATGTTACATAATTACCTCTAAAAAAAACGAAACATTGGTAAAAGAATTATTTCGCTAGCATGAAAACTGCCCGAGATATCACAGTTTGAAATGCACAAAATTGGACTCACCCGAAAACGCTCCATACTAACGGCTACTCAGTTATGACGTCATGCTTGAGTAGGTAGTTTGTATGCAACGCGTAAGAAATTTATTCGGCAGCTATTATAAAATATTGTGTTTATCAAAATGGACTTTGCTATAAATTTTACTGACTAATAATTAAAGGTATTATTTATTCTAATGGGGGTTTTAGGGGGTAAACAATCGATCTAGATTTGTCTTATGTTTGGGGAAACGCGTGTTTTCGAGTTTTCATGCGTTTTTCTTTCGACGCAGAATATGGTCGCTAATTTCGTCCTGCCGGCCACTGTCCGTCTGATCCAGCGGCGTCCGGCGCAGACGGCAAGAATCAAGTGTTACGGGTTCGAATCAAGCTTCAACGCTTCCTTGAAAGCGATTGCGATAGATTTTGAAATAAGACAATAAAAAGGCTGATTCCGTCTGTATGTTATATCGGTTATGTATAGGTTATGTTTCGCGGAGAAAGTAGTGTCAGTGAAGTGCAAATTATGTACTACAAGTAAGTTATTGCATTTTTTTAATAACTAGAGTCTGCCCGCGGCTCCGCCCGCGTGGACGAAACCATACTATGGCAAACAATTTATTCTTTCAAAACCACAGTGATAACACTAAATAGCTGTTTATGCTCTGAAAAGATTTTAATGCATAAATTGTTATTTACATAATTAATAATGTACAGGTTACAGAATAGTAACATAGTGTTTAGAGATTATTTACAAATAAGTAACAATTAATTTTCAGAAAATGAACAGTTTAGTTCCTACAGTACATGACCTCTACCATAGACGCAATTCTCCACCAAGCCTTGGTCCTTCCTACCTTCTCGGCGTATACGGACTAAATCTTGGGAGAGTGCTTTCCCCGTTTGCTTTTTTATAACTCCCCACAAATTCTTTTCCGTCCTTTCTTTTTGGCTATCTCATTACTATCCCCCATCTGGATCTAGGCTCCACAAAACGGTACTTCGCGTCGTGCTAATCTCTAAAATAATTCAGACCTATTCATACGATTCTGATGGTGTGCCAGATGCGCGCAAACTCGTGCAGTACTTCCCAGTTTTCACGGCAACAGATGGGGTTGTGGTTATTAACGGGTCCAGTTTCTGGGTCTTGGTCTAATTCAGCATAATGCGTCTAGCTTCGTCGTATACAGCAAACAATCTCACAGTGCGTGATCTTGGCTAGCTTGGTTATTCCGGTGTCACACTTCCGAAGTCGCTGCCTGATACACCCATGTCCGGTCAGTAGTTGAGAGACTAAGCAGCTTCCTTGGTATAAATTCTGAGCGAACGGAATCGAATTCTCCATTTGGACGCAGATATTCACGAAACCTTGCCGAAACAGTTCATATAGCGCTTTCGCCGATAATTTGCGCATCGTAACTTCTTATCGTATTTATACACAGTTGAAATTATTAATTTTTAATTGACACTGATGGCAATATTTAATCGACGAAATAAAAACGTGATTTCTCTCTCATATTTTATATTATTAAAATAATAATTTTGCATGCTCTAATGACAATCACATGACAATTGAGATGACAATCAGAGAAAATCAACAGGTTATAAGGTTATAAGACTTATAAGTCAGTCAGTGGTAACTAAGCAACCCTGCGAAAATAATATTACTTATATTATTACGAAAATTTGCGATTTTATATTGCTTAATAATTCAAAATTTCTACACCCAATGTCTTATTTTCTTGGGTTTTTCGCGATTCCCGGCATCAAGGAATCGAATTACACACAAATTCCCGAGAAATATTGTGCCGTTTAAGAGAAACGTGTCAAAACAGTTTTGTAGAGCGCCATCTCGCTTTTTGTCTCGTTCTGGTTTAACGATTTTATATATTAGATTGTTAGTGATTTTATTACAAAATGAACACAGAAAATATATAAGCCCAGTTAAATTGTTATAAAAAAGGTAAAATGCCTAACAAGAGGTCGGTTTATTCGTCATTTTTGGATATGTTATACAAGTGACAAAAATGTCTTAATAAAAAATCCAAGTTTGTAACCTTTAAACACCAAACGTTTTGACGTATTTTCAGTTATCGTTAAATAAATCCTAAAACATGCAATTTACAACAAGATGTCTTCTAGAGGAATTAACTAGACTAAATTGTAGCTTACAACTCAGTTTTTTAACACGTTTTTATTAGGTTGCTTTCTCGTTTGTGTGTTTGTTTGTTTGTTTGTTTCTCCACAAAGTTTGCGAACGATTTTATATTAGCTTCCCGATGAGCTAGAGACTTGAAACTTTGAACAAAGGTCAGAACTAGAAGGCAATTCAATATTATGGTGTCATTGAGCTGATCTGATGATGAAACCGGAAGAAGGCCACAGGAACTCTATGATGAAACCATACAACCCCATCGTGGTTGGACTCGTTAGAATCGTCTTGATGAGTACTTTAATGGGAGACGAGGTCCAGCTGGAAGGCCATGCCATAGGAACTCAATATTGGAACCATGCAACCACATCAAATTTGGGCTCGTTTGAATCGTCTTGACGAGTTCATTCTTAGGAAATAGTTTCCAGGCTCTGATGATGGAGCCGGAAGAAGGACACAGGAACTCTTTAATAAAACCATGTTACCCCATCGAGTTTGGACTCATTTGAATCGTCTTGACGAGTACTTTATTGGGAAATAGTTTCCAGGGTCTAATGATTGAGCCGGAAGAAGGCCACTGGGACTCTGTAATAAAACCATGCAACCCCATCTAGTTTGGGCTCGTTTGAATCGTCTTGACGAGTGCTCTGATAAGAGATGGTATATTTTTGGTCTTAGCTCGTTAACTAAAAAACAGAAAATAAAAATTTACTGAAAAAAACTTTTTTAAAAACACGTTTTTAAAACGGACTAAATTATTACAACAAAAAATCTACAGCACATAAAGAGATAGTGAATAGGTGGAATCCAATAATTAGTAACGGGCTGAATAAAGAGACCAAGACTGAGTTATTGAAAAAACATATACCAGTTGAAAACATCAATATGACACCACCAAAACTTAAGCTGCTCGCTGCAGCCGTTCCAGAGGGCACTCGTAAAAGAGACCTGATTATTTCTGCACGTCAAAGACAGGTGGGAGCTGCTTTAGCAGCACTTGGTAAATCTTTAGATCTCTTCCTAAAAGACGGGAATAAAATAGATATTGCTCGTAATGTCAATGATGCAGCAAAGATACTGTGTGAAACCATTTACATGGACACTAAAAGCAGAAGAGCTTTAATATCTACAGCCATAAATAAAGACATGAAAGATTGTCTTACTGAAGAAGCAGACAGCTTACTCTTTGGGAAAAATCTGATAGAGAAGATTAAAACTACTAAAGCCGTACAAAGATCTGTCAAAGACCTGAAAACTACTGCAGGTGTCATACCCAACAAGGATCAAAAAAATCCCAAGACTTTAAACTGGAAGGGTCCTCGTCCAAATACCCGGTATACGACGGGAAGAAGACCAAACCAACCGGTATTCAAACCAAAAGTCAAGGAAGACAAGAAGAGACAACCCTTCCGGAACAACACAAACAATTACCACCGGCGGCGCTAGAGGCCCAGGTAGGCAGACTTCCCTTTTTTGTAAATAATTGGAAGAAAATTACCGATGACAGTACAGTATTGAATTGGGTATCTGGATATCAAATTCCATTTAACGAGATACCTTTTCAGAATTCTCAACCAATGAATGATTCATTCTCCTCAACTGAATTTAATCAAATTAAAATAGAAATAAATAATCTTTTACAGTTAAATGTCATAGAAAAATGTGATGAAAGAAAAAATAATTTTTGCTCTTCTATTTTTCTCATACAAAAACCAAATGGGAATTTCAGATTCATACTCAACTTGAAAAAATTAAATAATTTTATTACAGCAGATCATTTTAAATTAGAAGACTATCGCACAGTGGTTAAATTAATTAATAAAGAATATTACATGGCAACTATAGATTAAAAAGATGCGTATTATATGTGTAGCATTGACCCGAACTACAGAAAGTATCTTTCTTTTATTTTTAATGGACAAATGTACAAATTTAATATTCTCCCCTTTGGTCTTTGTACTGCGCCATATATCTTTACCAAAATATTAAAGCCGGTGATAGCAAAACTAAGAAGTGAAGGTTTACAATCGGTGCAGTACCTTGATGACTGGCTCTGTTTGGGAAAGACATATAAAGAATGTCTAGATAATGTAAATAAAACCAGATTACTTCTTACACAATTAGGCTTTATAATTAATGAAAAGAAATGTCAATTAATTCCTTCAAAAGAGTTCAAATTCCTTGATCTAATTTTCAACACAAATACAATGACAATCCATATAGATTATGAAAAAAGAACTAAATGTTTAAAACTTGTTAAAAAATTACTGACTAGCTTCAGATTCTCTATTAGATTCCTAGCTAAAGTTGTTGGATCCTTAGTATCAGTGTGCCCAGCTATTCAATATGGTCTGCTTTATACAAAACAATTAGAAAGACTTAAATATTTATCTCTACATAAATATAATGATGACTACGAGGCTCTGATAACCTTGCCTAGCAGTTGTATTCCAGACTTACAATGGTGGTTAAAAAACTTACCAAATTCCACTGCTCCTATAAGAAAAAATAACTTTAAGTTAGAAATTAGCACAGATGCCTCTCTTTCAGGCTGGGGAGCTGCTTGCGGCACACTAACTGCCAACGGCCCTTGGATGCTAGAGGAATCACAACTACACATTAATGTTCTTGAACTTAAAGCTGCATTATTTGGACTTAAGAGTTTTGCCAATCATCTTTCATATTGTGACATTGTTATGAAAACTGACAATACCACCGCTATTGCCTACATCAATAGATATGGTGGAGTACAGTACCCTCATTTACATGAGATAGCAAAAACCATTTGGCAATGGTGTGAGGAACGTAAAATATTCATTTATGCATCTTACATTAATACAAAAGATAACATAATTGCAGACTCAGAATCAAGAAAAGTGTTAAGTCATGGGTAATGGGAATTAAATGACATTTATTATACAAAAATAGTTAGAACATTTGGTGACCCAGATATTGACTTGTTTGCTACAAGAACTAACTCTAAATGCTCAAAGTATGTTTCATGGCACCCAGATCCTTCAGCCTATAGAGTTGATGCCTTCACTTTGTCTTGGCAGGATATATTTTTCTATGCTTTTCCCCCATTCTCAATGATATTAAAATGTGTTGAAAAAATTATAACAGATGAAGCTATAGGAATACTTGTGGTACCCTACTGGGAAACTCAACCTTGGTTCCCTATATACAAAAAACTGTTAGTAACAGACCCAGTCATCTTTGAACCAAATTTTAATCTACTTATATTATGTAATTCCAGCTCACCGCACCCTCTTCATCAAAACCTCTCATTGATGGCAGGAAAATTGTCAGGCAGGCGTTCTTAGACTCTGGTATCGACGAACGTGCGGCAGAAATCATGCTCTCCTCTTACAGATCACCCCCCAATAGATACCGCATCAAGGCAACAGACGCGCACAACACATACTTGCTTTAGCTAGCATAAACGGGCATTTTTGTATGGAATCACGACTACACTCTCGACCAAATCTAACCCTAAGTACGTCCGAGTTTATTACAATTTCGAGAATAGTTTTGTAACCAAAATATATTTTAAATGGCTTTTTGTGCAGTGAAATAGTGTAGAATGTCTGCTATGACGTAAAGTTATCAAAAATATGGCATAACATTTCACCGGTAAAAAATCTGCACAGAAAGTTATGCTAGCTAAAGCAAGTATGTATTGTGCGCGTCAGTTGGCTTGTATGCGGTATCTATTGGGAGGTGATCTGTGTCTCCTCTGTATCAAGTAACACTTTGAAACAATATTTTAATGATCAAACGAACTTACCCTAAGTGAAGTTCGATCCTAATTATCCCTTCTTCGTCGAAGAGATTTAATTTGTTACAAAGTAGTAGCTCTGCTACTCGTTCGCACTCTGTCGCACGTAGTTCAGCGCCCAAGCGGGAAAGAGAAAGCAATAGCCTTCCCCTCCCCGCCTCCGACCATCGCTGCCCGCCGCCGCGTCAACCTCATTCAGTTTGGAGTAGTAAGGAAAAACATTGATATCCCCATCTATTACAGGGATACGGTTGTTGAACAAACAACTAGCAAGGGGGGGCTGGGACTTTAAATCTCTTCGACGAAGAAGGGATAATTAGGATCGAACTTCACTTAGGGTAAGTTCGTTTGATCATTAAATTATCCCTTCTTCGTCTCTGAGATTTAATTTGTTACAAAGTAGGATGTTTAGAGAAGATATCAATGTTATTAGAGGAAAGCCTTGTTTGTTTATATAAATAAACAAGGGTTAAGTGAACACACATTAAATTATTTTTAATAGTTAAATAAGATGAAATCAAGTCAGTGCTCCTGCAACTGCAACACTAAAAAAAAAGTAGTTTTACTATAATGTCGGTTCTGTGACATTAGAGCCCCATGCCTGGAAACACGCAAATATTGTCGATTGTCCAGTCCAAACAGCAGATTGCAAAAAGCATCCACAGAAAATCCGGCACACAGACTAGTAAGTGCACAAATTTTTCATCACGAATGGCAGCAACTTGGCCGCCGCGCCGATGTGACCACATGTAACACAACATGATAAACAGGTAATGAGATAAATAAAATGGGTATAACATTCCTCCATTATAAATTTTGCCGAATGTTTGTGACGAGGCAGCATTGATATGTATTTTTTTGGGGTTTGTATTAGTTCATATGGGCGACAATATTTAAGATATTTATATAAATAAACATAAATACTTTTATTACAGAAATAAAAACTTAAAGAATGGAAAGTTCAGTAAGTTTTTTCTAATATTTTTCATTATTTATTCATCTTAATATAAAAATAGCATTGTGAATGCAAAAATCTAAAAGTTTAAAATGGAAAGTTCAACAAGTTGAGACTTACAGAAGATGTGATTAAACATCTGTCATTTAAATTTTAAATAATAAATTATTTCGTCAAATCTTACTGTGTTACCTCAGATAATATAATACAATGATCTGAGTTGCTTAATTGAGTTAAGTACATGATCTGTATTCATTTACTTGTAGCCAAGGCTAACAAGGTGACCAATGGGTGCTTAATTGTTCAAAATGTAAGTTATTTGGGAGTAACTTTAACAAGTAATCTTAAACTATTGTGAGATCCATCGTTATAGTGTAACAAACATATCTATATATTTTTTTTTTAGGTTATCATTGCCGGTGATATAGATTTAAAAAAAATTGGGAGATATCTGAGCAATGATTGTTTAGTGGGATTCATTTAGAAAACAGTTGTTTCGAAAACCTATTAAATCATTAATTAGTATATAATAAGATATTATTTATTGGCAATAGTTCCAATAAAAATAAAGATTTGCTTGCAGTATTATTCAAATACTGAGGCAAGATATCAATAAACACTTCTAACGCTTGACTAAGGAACGTTTGCCTTATAATATGCAGCCAGAGAAAACTGAGAGCGAGGATGATGTTTCTTTCTGCGAACAGATGAAAATAAATTAACGCTTGATGTGACTCTTACCATCGCTATTTCTTTAACAGCAAGTTGATTAAGGTTTCAACGAGGGAATGGAGTTGCCTGCCACAAGTATATTATTATGTTTACTGAGTAGCTTCAATAATATAAGTGTATTTAATGTATTGTGTAATTGCAGAAAATAAAAAACCTTTTTTTTTTTTCATTTCATTGAGAAACCATGGCCATAATAGCTATTAAGTCATTTGGCTTTGTCATAAACAATAAAGTTATTCTTTTAAAATAAGTGAGGAAAAAGAATGCTGGGGAGGCGTTATTACGCCTATTGTTGATCATACCACTGCCATTTCTCGGCGAGCAATTTAGCAATTTGATTTAATTGCAAGCAATGAACACCACTAATTCGATTCATTTATGAAATGGCAGTGGTGTTATTAATATACAACAAAAAACTTCAGTATAGGCACCTGCAGACAGACGGCGTGATGCGCGTCCCAGCTGTAGCCAGCGCAGCCGCAGTGGTAGGCGCCACCCATCGGGTAACAGACCATCAGTGCTAGTATACGCACGGTATGCAAAGGATTTTATACCAAAAAAGCAGATCCAGGTCATTAATGAGCAGCAATTTTTCCTCGTTTGTGCAAAATCTTATATTGTCTCACTTTGACCGGCTGCTGCACAGCCCATTGTCAAAGCAACGGAGAAAGTATTGAAAACTATTCGTTTATCATATTGGTCTAAGTATCAGGAAAAGATATTTTTTTTTTTTACCATACAATACAAAGTTAAAAGGGTCCATAGTACGATATAAAAAGTAATTATTATATCAATCATTTTAATATAGTTAAACATTTATGCTCAATTTGTACAAGCCTTAAGCTTGTACAATATTACAATTTTAAGTGTTATAATAGTAATGCTACCGCAGTACAAACTGCTGTAATAGTTCCTAAGTATCTGACAAAGTCAATAAAATGTATTTTATTTGATTTTAATAGCTTCATCTAAAAATATTTTGTTTGTCCTTATTTGTCAATATACTACTAATTTTAGAAATTCAATACAAGGCCACAGAATTTACATGTTTGGCTGGGAGTAATAGTACTTTCTTGATAGTTAATGAGGATCTTAAATATTTAAATCATTGTTTTCATAGTTTCTAATACTTGTAAATTTGAGAAATTTTGGTAATTAATACCCAGACATAAGTGTCATCTTAATAGGTCATTGAAGCCTGAAAATTAATGGTTAAAATTATTGGTTTAAAACATTTAGTAAAGATGATGATTATGTGTAGTGCTGTGCAAAAGCCAAAGAATAAGACCCAAAACTCATGAAGTTTATTGTCTAAATAACATCCTTACTAATATTAAAAATGCAAAAGTCCTTTTGTTTGTTTGTTTGTTACACCTTCACATCTTAACTACTGAATAGATCATCATTAAATTTTTATACATGTTGTCTGGGTTACAGAGAAGGACATACGGTACCTTTAATCCCGAAAGGAA
This sequence comes from Agriphila tristella, assembly GCA_928269145.1. Taxonomy (NCBI): domain Eukaryota; kingdom Metazoa; phylum Arthropoda; class Insecta; order Lepidoptera; family Crambidae; genus Agriphila; species Agriphila tristella. The sequence goes on from OV743443.1 coordinate 17,524,543, forward strand.
AATATTGTTCCCGAGGGACAGCAAGAAAGATTACCATGCAGGCGAAGCCGTGGGCGGCCGCTAGTCTTCAATGCTTTTTGCGCTGTGTGTAAAAGCAACTGTTCTCAAAGACTAATAGTTGTGCCATGACATTATCAGGACACAGGTTATGAGTTTATTGTTGTTCTAGCATCCCCCATAAAATGTTCAGAAAGTACCCACATGTTCTATTTTCTTTTGATAAGAAAATAAAATATGTATATTTGTTTATTTTCTAATTTAACTAACTGAATACTTAGGATTAGTATTGGAAAGCACATAATGGTCGTTTGTGATAGATTTTACTCGAATCGAGAACGTATTTTAGCTGACCAGCTAAAAATACAGACAAGGTACAGACCTTTTGTTCTGATCCAGTAGCGCGACGGTGCCGACGGTGGTGATTACAGGTAGCCCTTGGAGCTGGAAGCTGCAGGTAGGTGCCGCAAGGCTGATGAAACACGTTAAACTGGCCCTGCTGGTTGCTGTCCGTCACCTCGGCCCAATTGCTTGTGTTCCAAGATATGGTTATGGTTGTTGTGGCAGACCCCAAGTTTAGAGAGGACTGAGCAGTAGGTGTCGTCGCGCTGACGGTCTTTAAAGACACTATACGAACGATTTTCAGTAGTGGCATAATACATGATAATCGCATGATTCATTTTCAACGAATCGGCGATGAGTTTGCCAATAATATATATTTTTTAAACTTTACTGATCTTAAGGGCACCTTTAACACTTGTGGGAGTGTATTTTGATGTTCAACATCATTGCTGATTTTTTCACGAAGAAGAACAAAATAAGAAGGAATCAGAATTTTGTTTTATAATGTTGTTCGAGAAAACCGAAAACATATAAAAGTACTTGGTACATAGCTGTATCAGTGACAACAATTTTGATGTTTTACTAAAAAGGTTATTAGGCCTTCAACTTTGATAGCAAATATTTTATTAATATTTGTAAAATAACGGTTAGTCTCGTATTAACACATAAAAGTATCTCGTAGTGACTTTAAGTAAATAATCTACAGTTTACGTCAGCAAATCTAGGTATATATTTTTTTATAAAATTACGGCTAATATCTTGTATTAGCTCAAAATAGTATCACTGGTCAATATCACGTATTGACTCGGGAAAAAATATCTTATAAAAGCAAGTATGTCGTATTGACTCAAAGCAAATATTTCGCAGTTAACACCAGCAAATCTATTCATATTTTGTAAAATATGAAGCGGTTAATAATGATTAAACGAACTTACCTGTAAGTTGAGTTCAATCATAATATATGAAGGATTCGTCCGAAGACATTAACTCACAAAAGCATGTCGTATCGACTCGAGGCAAGTATTCGGCAGTTTATTGTAAAATGATGGTTAATATCTCGTATTAACTCATAAAAGTATCACTGGTCAATATCTCGTATTGACTCGGGAAAAAAAATTCACTGGTCAATATCTCGTATTGACTCGGGAAAAAAGTACCATTGGTCAATATCTCGTATTGACTCGAGGCAAATATAAGGCAGTTTGCCTTTGTGAATAACTTGCATACTTTTCATCACTAAGAGAAAAGATAATTGTGAGTCTACCTTCAACATTCGTATCACTTGCATAGTGACGGTATTTTACCGTTTCTCACGAATTAATTCACGTCTATAATTCCACTGATTTTAAGACTATAGTTAAACAAAAAAGTAACATTTTTGTGACTACGTGCGTCTTGCGCGCGCGCGCAACAAAGAATGAGGTTGACGCGGCGGCGGGCAGCGATGGTTGGAGGCGGGGAGGGGAAGGCTATTGCTTTCTCTTTCCTGCTTGGGCGCTGAACTACGTGCGACAGAGTGCGAACGAGTAGCAGAGCTACTACTTTGTAACAAATTAAATCTCAGAGACGAAGAAGGGATAATTACCTACTATAACTGCTTGGTTTTCATACTGAACTGCCAAACAATTAAATGGTACCAAAACATCCATTAACGAAATCATTACTTATCTCACTATTAAATTTGATGAAGGTGCATCTTACAGTACTCTCAGTTGCATTAGATCCTCCTTGTCCTTAGTGATAGGACCACAAGTAGGAACAGATGAAAAATTAAAAGATTATTTAAAGGTTTTTTCCGTCTACGTCTAAGTAGGCCAAAATATAATTTTACATGGGATGTGTCCATTGTTTTGAACTTTCTAGAATCAAATTATTTAGTCTTAAATAGCCTGGAGGAATGTTCCTTTACCACTCACCTGTTCTGCAAAAAATATCCGGGGATGGTCATCTGATCCGCCTTTGCGCCGCGAGCGCGCGCTTTACGTCAGGTTGCTTTTGAGCACTTTTTTCACCACCGTGGAGTGTTTATTTATGTTCCGACTGTTCTGATAAGTTCTTAGGCCTATTCACAAGAATGTTTTTCAATTCGGTGCGTGTTAATAAATTCGTATTTATTAACACGCACCGAATTGAAAAACATTCTTCTAATAACGCTCAAACCGTTTGAGCGTTCAAACCGTAGGCATAGGAAATTTTTCGCTCTTTGTTCAGATTATCACAAAATTTAAATCGGTAACATATAGATATTTTATGCTCTTTAGAATGAAAAATAGTTGCTTAATATTATTAAAAGTTTATTTAAACATTGCTCCATAGCAAAAACAAAAAATATCGTAAATTGAAAATTGTTAGAGAATTCTCTAAAAAAATCTAGGTAAAGTTTTGATTTAATCGCTTACTATGTTTACTGTTTCTATTTTATACAAAAAATAGACCTTTACACTAAAACTAGACTGTATTATGAATATTCTGACATGAGATTTATTACATTTAAGTAAAATAGCACTTTAAAATATGATCTGGAAACGAGCACCAATTTTTGACAGTGTGCGTAGTCATATTCATTCTGTTTTTTACCAGTGTTGTTAGTATGTGTGCGTGTCTGGTTATGTATGCTTTTGTGAAGAATACTATCTAACCAAGCCATTTCATACGATTATGTTCCTTAAATGTAAGGATTATAGTGTAAAATATCATAAAATTTTAAACCCTATCCACTCTCGGATAAATCTTCTCCGAAAGTCAATTTAGTATTTTCGGATATTTTTTAACCGAGGATCAATAAGGGATTTTTTAAGGGTTGTAATACCGTTTGTAACGAGTCTTGCCCTACTTGAATGAAAACAAAAATGAGTAAGTAATTTAAGAAACTTTTATTATTTAAAAAAAAAACATTTTGTCCTTTTACACTTCTAGCGAATTATAAAGTATTAAAAAAATAAAAATAAACTGTTTTTTGGGGTTATCACCAAAATTAATACATTCAGCCGCCATTTAGCAAATTTAACCTCTTCAAAATCAGCCTGTTACAATTTGCGAATAAAAAAACACGATATCCATGTACTTCCATACAAAACAAATCGCTCCCCGTAAACCGTGAGACGACCTACCCTTAAGAAAAACACACTTTGACACCTGGTACAAATTTATCCGACCATTACAATTCGAACCTCGCTCACTTTTAAAACTGCAATCATTTAAAAATCGTCTGCAATTTGGCAGATTTTATGCTTGGGATGGGTTCTTAAGATAACAAAACAACATTGAACACATTATTTTCTTTAGTTTATTGTCCATAAACTACGAACAAAACTACTTTTGAGACGTGGCCAGTGGGGAACAGACGGGCACTTCGATTTTGATAGCTGAAAAAACCACGTAAATGCTTAGATTTTCGCAAAATTTTACCACCCACCCGCAGTCAACGATATGTTAAAACAAGTTTATATGCGTCATGCGCCAACATCATGCAATTTAAAACAGCGACAGGTACTGCAGTGCAGATACAGACATTGACATTATGTCGAGAGAGGGACAAAAAACCGCCTTCAAAAAACCTGAAAACAAAAACAGCTTAAAAATTAAATACCTCTAAAAAGCAAGAAATAATATTCGAATCATTCGTTACACATATCAATATTAATAAAACACGTCTAATGAAGTCGGGTGGGGCTGGAGGACAACTTAATTTTTTTCTAAAAGCCCCACCTGACTTCATTAGACGTGTTTTATTAATATTGATATGTGTAACGAATGATTCGAATATTATTTCTTGCTTTTTAGAGGTATTTAATTTTTAAGCTGTTTTTGTTTTCAGGTTTTTTGAAGGCGGTTTTTCTTTTTTTTTAAAACGCTTTTTTATTTTCAACTTTTTAGTGGTAGGTATGTAAGCGCAGCGTGTAAATATTTTTTAACTTTATATTGTAACATTTTCAATGGTAAAATGCCCAGAACTCAATTTCCAAATTTAGGCTGTTTGTTTTTGAGGAGTTCCGTTGTGTCTTCGTAGTCCAAGTCTAGTCCAGAACGTTGCATCGCAAACCATGATTTGGTTTGTTTTGGATCGCCATAAACTTACCAAAACCTAAATCACTTTACATATACTATTTGACTTTGAGGAGTTCCCTTGTGTATCTTCGAAGTCCAATAACGATGAAATTAAATTGTGACTACTCTTGACCTTTTCACATAAAAAAAAGAATCATCTAAATCGGTTCATAAACAAAGATGTTATGTCCGAAATTCCATAAAAACTCGTGCGATGGCGAGCTAAATAATTGATATTTTTCAGGATTATGAGAAAACTACTGGCCAGATCTCTGAAAAAATTTTATGGGACCACACACAAACTATGTTCTTTGAGATAAAAAAAGAATTGTACAAATCGGGTAACAACTGACGAAGCTATGTTAAAACATACATAAAAAAAAATAAAAAAAAAAACCGTCGACTTGAGAACCTCCTCCTTTTTTGAAGTCGGTTAAAAAATGAACGCCACCATACGGAATACTTGTCGTTAGAAAGAGATAAACAGACATCATAAGTTTCGTCTGATACGCTGCATGCTCATTGGCGCGATCATGGGAGTGACAGTCGCAATGACAGTAATATGGCCGATTAGAGTAATACAAAATACGAAAATACATTTTACGGTTAAATAAAGTACTTACGTGTGAAATGAAACATTTTTCCAATCTCTGACTGTTGCTGTATAATTTGCACATCGTTTAAAGACGCAGGAAGGCATTTTTGATAAGGATGTCACGGTTTTTTAGTGTCTGACTGACGAGAGTGGTGTATGTTTACGTGTCACGTGCCTGTGCCTGACTAATTGAAAGTCGGGCAATTACCTGACTTTCGTCCTGCCATTGTGGAGCGCGGGTAACGTATCTAAACTTGTTTTAACATATCGTTGCCCGCAGTATGTTTATTTATGAAATTGAAGAGTACAAAAGGTATTTGTTATTACAGTAAATATCACCAAATAAATAAATAAAAATTTACCAAAGGTGTACCGTATCTAGTCGTCTACAAAGTCCACTTTCAACTGTCAGTAACTCGTACACAAATGACTGCACAAAGAAGTAATATATGAACGAAATGACCGTCAGATAGTAAAAAAGAGACAGGAACATTAAATTAAGCGCACAGTTTAATGCGTTTGAACGAGACAACACTTTTTTTTTGAAAAAAGAAATATATGAGGCTTACTTCCGCAAACAATATATGCAAGATGCACCGCCCGCCCGCCCGCAATAATATGCACATGCACACCACAAAATATCAGTGCACAATACCTGCATTTAGCAAGACAGCAACACACCTTGCACCTTCACCAATTAGGCTACTCTACACGTGTTTCGCCCCAACCCGGGGCATCCTCAGGAGTTAGATCGTGCGTAAACCAACACCGAATGAGCAACATTGCCCTCCGACACCGTATTTATTCTCTTCCTCCCCACTCCGCACCGAGTGACTGACAGCGTTTGAAGAATGTTGCCAGTTTCAAATAAAAAGGAAAAAGGAAGGAAAAATTATTTTAATTTAAATTGTGTACAAATAAATTGATATACATTAAATAATGTGTTTTATTAATAAGATATTTAATTTTAAGAATTATTATTATTTGAGAAAATACGCAGCAATGGCGAGGAAGAGACGTCAAGTTGATTGTTAAGTATGGTTCCATCAACATTGTGTTTGATAATTTCTAGGTTTTCCAACACGTTCAGTCGTAGACCTTTACTACAAGTATGTAAAACCTCATAGGAATGGCCATCAAATAGTTGATGTCCGGTATTTAATAAATGTTTCGCGAAATGTGATCGTTCCGGGTGGCCATTCCTATAGGCAGAAATATGTTCTTTATAACGTATATCGAAACTACGGCCAGTTTGACCAACGTATACTGAATTACATTGGTTACATGTTAACTTATATATCCCCGACTTCCTGCCAACCTCCGTTTTTTCCTTGCCATTGCAAATAGCACGCCGGACGGTATTAGTAGTACGAAAAGCCACGTGAACGTCGTTATTTTTTAAGATTTTTGATATTTTATCTGATATTTTACCTACGTAAGCCATACTTGACTGATAATTTTGAATAACGCGCTCACGTGGCACCGCATATAAAAGCCCAGTCACCTGTTTGTTGATTTTACTCCTAACCATGTTATCTATCATCCGCCGATCATAACCATTTGCAATGGCAATATTATAAATTGTATTTAACTCTCTACTATAGGCTTGGCCTGATAACGGTACCGTCATTAGACGATTAATATATGAATGAAAAGCAGCTAATTTATGTTGCCAAGGATGACAAGAAGTTGCGGGGATAACTACATCAGTATGTGTGGGTTTTCTATATATTTGAAAGTTATGGCGACAATGCTCCCGTGAGATAGTTAAATCCAAGAAATTTAACGAATTATTAACCTCAATTTCTAATTTGAATTTGATTTTTGGGTGTAAACTATTTAAATATTGAAAAAATGATTCTAACTCTTGTTTAGTACCTGTCCAGCATATAATAATATCGTCAACATAACGATAATAATAAAGAATGTTATTATTGCCCACTATGTACCTATTCTCAAAATTGTCCATGAAGATCTCCGCCATCAAAGGTGATAACGGAGAACCCATGGCTAGCCCCTCTTCTTGTTTGTAAAACCCACCATTAAACTTAAAATAATTTTGTTGCATGCAAATATGTGTTAAGTTAATTATTTCATCTGCCTCCCCTGGATGAAGACCGCGGCGTTCTAAAATATTTGATAGTATATCTAAACTTTCTTGGTAAGGAACGTTTGTGAACAAACTCTCCACATCCAAGGAAAGCAGAAACGAGTTAGAAGGCAAAACAACATTCTTTATTTTCTCAATTAAATCTGATGTATTTTGAATACTATACTTAGGTGAGAAAGATGATTTATCTTTTATAATATTATTTAATCTTTTAGCCAACTCATATGCTGGACATCCTATATATGAAACAACAGGTCGCACGGGAACATTGTCTTTATGTATTTTAGGTAAACCATACAACACAGGGGCCTGTGGATTCATTGGGGCGATATAGCGAGATGAATACTCGTTTGGAAAAATAAATTTTGAATTACTAATATTTTCTTTGACCTCTGTGTTGTACTTTGTGGTTGGGTCCGAGCGCAAAGGAGTAAAGTCACCGCTGTTAATTACTTCCTGAACTTTATTTATATACTCTGATTGGTTTAAAATAACAATACTATTTCCTTTGTCTGCTTTTGTTACAACTAAATGATTATCATTGATTTTATTTTGCAACGACTTTACAGCTCGCAGCTCGGGCCCACCACAGTTAGAAGGTTGTATTTTCTTTAATTGATTAGTTACCAAACCCTTCACCAAGTTATCCTTCTTATTCATAATAACCGCCACCTCTGAGTCCACCGCCAAACCCTCCACCAATGACTTAGTTATTTTAGGGGTTATGTTATATTTGAGGCCTTTTTCCAAAAGCGAAGTCTCGCTTTGGGAAAACTGCACGTTAGTTAGGTTTTCTACCCGGGGATAAAAAGATGTTTGACCACCACCAGCATTATTGTTACTAATTCTACCCCGACTACCCCCATTATTGGTACCAAGTTGAATTTCCCTTAACCTTCGTAACTTGTTGGATTGATTAATATACTTGTTATATACAGCCTGTGATGCGAAATCTCTGGCCTTTTGGTCTAAAAGATCGAATTCGATATTGTGTAAACTATGAGTCAATTCTGTATGTAAAATTTTAATATGTAATTTTAAATTATCCCTAACAAGGAACCAACGGCGAGATTCCGCATCTAACCAGACCTTTTGGGCTTTACGTATGGCCAAACTAGCCGCGGGACTGGTCGTGTTGGAACGGATGTTGATATAATTTGGAATTAGATTTTGGCGTTTACACTGTTGATTGAACCACACATTTTGTGCCGCCACCCGATGCTGTGTAGTTAATTTAATATATAAACGTGCCTGTACAGCTATGCTTGCCGATTGTAAGTATTTGATTGAATCAGGCGTCACTTGGCGGAAGTCCCAAACCATTTTGAAAAAAGAAATATATGTAGCTTACTTCCGCATACATCTTGCATATATTGTTTGCGGAAGTAAGCTACATATATTTCTTTTTTCAAAATGGTTTGGGACTTCCGCCAAGTGACGCCTGATTCAATCAAATACTTACAATCGGCAAGCATAGCTGTACAGGCACGTTTATATATTAAATTAACTACACAGCATCGGGTGGCGGCACAAAATGTGTGGTTCAATCAACAGTGTAAACGCCAAAATCTAATTCCAAATTATATCAACATCCGTTCCAACACGACCAGTCCCGCGGCTAGTTTGGCCATACGTAAAGCCCAAAAGGTCTGGTTAGATGCGGAATCTCGCCGTTGGTTCCTTGTTAGGGATAATTTAAAATTACATATTAAAATTTTACATACAGAATTGACTCATAGTTTACACAATATCGAATTCGATCTTTTAGACCAAAAGGCCAGAGATTTCGCATCACAGGCTGTATATAACAAGTATATTAATCAATCCAACAAGTTACGAAGGTTAAGGGAAATTCAACTTGGTACCAATAATGGGGGTAGTCGGGGTAGAATTAGTAACAATAATGCTGGTGGTGGTCAAACATCTTTTTATCCCCGGGTAGAAAACCTAACTAACGTGCAGTTTTCCCAAAGCGAGACTTCGCTTTTGGAAAAAGGCCTCAAATATAACATAACCCCTAAAATAACTAAGTCATTGGTGGAGGGTTTGGCGGTGGACTCAGAGGTGGCGGTTATTATGAATAAGAAGGATAACTTGGTGAAGGGTTTGGTAACTAATCAATTAAAGAAAATACAACCTTCTAACTGTGGTGGGCCCGAGCTGCGAGCTGTAAAGTCGTTGCAAAATAAAATCAATGATAATCATTTAGTTGTAACAAAAGCAGACAAAGGAAATAGTATTGTTATTTTAAACCAATCAGAGTATATAAATAAAGTTCAGGAAGTAATTAACAGCGGTGACTTTACTCCTTTGCGCTCGGACCCAACCACAAAGTACAACACAGAGGTCAAAGAAAATATTAGTAATTCAAAATTTATTTTTCCAAACGAGTATTCATCTCGCTATATCGCCCCAATGAATCCACAGGCCCCTGTGTTGTATGGTTTACCTAAAATACATAAAGACAATGTTCCCGTGCGACCTGTTGTTTCATATATAGGATGTCCAGCATATGAGTTGGCTAAAAGATTAAATAATATTATAAAAGATAAATCATCTTTCTCACCTAAGTATAGTATTCAAAATACATCAGATTTAATTGAGAAAATAAAGAATGTTGTTTTGCCTTCTAACTCGTTTCTGCTTTCCTTGGATGTGGAGAGTTTGTTCACAAACGTTCCTTACCAAGAAAGTTTAGATATACTATCAAATATTTTAGAACGCCGCGGTCTTCATCCAGGGGAGGCAGATGAAATAATTAACTTAACACATATTTGCATGCAACAAAATTATTTTAAGTTTAATGGTGGGTTTTACAAACAAGAAGAGGGGCTAGCCATGGGTTCTCCGTTATCACCTTTGATGGCGGAGATCTTCATGGACAATTTTGAGAATAGGTACATAGTGGGCAATAATAACATTCTTTATTATTATCGTTATGTTGACGATATTATTATATGCTGGACAGGTACTAAACAAGAGTTAGAATCATTTTTTCAATATTTAAATAGTTTACACCCAAAAATCAAATTCAAATTAGAAATTGAGGTTAATAATTCGTTAAATTTCTTGGATTTAACTATCTCACGGGAGCATTGTCGCCATAACTTTCAAATATATAGAAAACCCACACATACTGATGTAGTTATCCCCGCAACTTCTTGTCATCCTTGGCAACATAAATTAGCTGCTTTTCATTCATATATTAATCGTCTAATGACGGTACCGTTATCAGGCCAAGCCTATAGTAGAGAGTTAAATACAATTTATAATATTGCCATTGCAAATGGTTATGATCGGCGGATGATAGATAACATGGTTAGGAGTAAAATCAACAAACAGGTGACTGGGCTTTTATATGCGGTGCCACGTGAGCGCGTTATTCAAAATTATCAGTCAAGTATGGCTTACGTAGGTAAAATATCAGATAAAATATCAAAAATCTTAAAAAATAACGACGTTCACGTGGCTTTTCGTACTACTAATACCGTCCGGCGTGCTATTTGCAATGGCAAGGAAAAAACGGAGGTTGGCAGGAAGTCGGGGATATATAAGTTAACATGTAACCAATGTAATTCAGTATACGTTGGTCAAACTGGCCGTAGTTTCGATATACGTTATAAAGAACATATTTCTGCCTATAGGAATGGCCACCCGGAACGATCACATTTCGCGAAACATTTATTAAATACCGGACATCAACTATTTGATGGCCATTCCTATGAGGTTTTACATACTTGTAGTAAAGGTCTACGACTGAACGTGTTGGAAAACCTAGAAATTATCAAACACAATGTTGATGGAACCATACTTAACAATCAACTTGACGTCTCTTCCTCGCCATTGCTGCGTATTTTCTCAAATAATAATAATTCTTAAAATTAAATATCTTATTAATAAAACACATTATTTAATGTATATCAATTTATTTGTACACAATTTAAATTAAAATAATTTTTCCTTCCTTTTTCCTTTTTATTTGAAACTGGCAACATTCTTCAAACGCTGTCAGTCACTCGGTGCGGAGTGGGGAGGAAGAGAATAAATACGGTGTCGGAGGGCAATGTTGCTCATTCGGTGTTGGTTTACGCACGATCTAACTCCTGAGGATGCCCCGGGTTGGGGCGAAACACGTGTAGAGTAGCCTAATTGGTGAAGGTGCAAGGTGTGTTGCTGTCTTGCTAAATGCAGGTATTGTGCACTGATATTTTGTGGTGTGCATGTGCATATTATTGCGGGCGGGCGGGCGGTGCATCTTGCATATATTGTTTGCGGAAGTAAGCTACATATATTTCTTTTTTCAAAATGGTTTGGGACTTCCGCCAAGTGACGCCTGATTCAATCAAATACTTACAATCGGCAAGCATAGCTGTACAGGCACGTTTATATATTAAATTAACTACACAGCATCGGGTGGCGGCACAAAATGTGTGGTTCAATCAACAGTGTAAACGCCAAAATCTAATTCCAAATTATATCAACATCCGTTCCAACACGACCAGTCCCGCGGCTAGTTTGGCCATACGTAAAGCCCAAAAGGTCTGGTTAGATGCGGAATCTCGCCGTTGGTTCCTTGTTAGGGATAATTTAAAATTACATATTAAAATTTTACATACAGAATTGACTCATAGTTTACACAATATCGAATTCGATCTTTTAGACCAAAAGGCCAGAGATTTCGCATCACAGGCTGTATATAACAAGTATATTAATCAATCCAACAAGTTACGAAGGTTAAGGGAAATTCAACTTGGTACCAATAATGGGGGTAGTCGGGGTAGAATTAGTAACAATAATGCTGGTGGTGGTCAAACATCTTTTTATCCCCGGGTAGAAAACCTAACTAACGTGCAGTTTTCCCAAAGCGAGACTTCGCTTTTGGAAAAAGGCCTCAAATATAACATAACCCCTAAAATAACTAAGTCATTGGTGGAGGGTTTGGCGGTGGACTCAGAGGTGGCGGTTATTATGAATAAGAAGGATAACTTGGTGAAGGGTTTGGTAACTAATCAATTAAAGAAAATACAACCTTCTAACTGTGGTGGGCCCGAGCTGCGAGCTGTAAAGTCGTTGCAAAATAAAATCAATGATAATCATTTAGTTGTAACAAAAGCAGACAAAGGAAATAGTATTGTTATTTTAAACCAATCAGAGTATATAAATAAAGTTCAGGAAGTAATTAACAGCGGTGACTTTACTCCTTTGCGCTCGGACCCAACCACAAAGTACAACACAGAGGTCAAAGAAAATATTAGTAATTCAAAATTTATTTTTCCAAACGAGTATTCATCTCGCTATATCGCCCCAATGAATCCACAGGCCCCTGTGTTGTATGGTTTACCTAAAATACATAAAGACAATGTTCCCGTGCGACCTGTTGTTTCATATATAGGATGTCCAGCATATGAGTTGGCTAAAAGATTAAATAATATTATAAAAGATAAATCATCTTTCTCACCTAAGTATAGTATTCAAAATACATCAGATTTAATTGAGAAAATAAAGAATGTTGTTTTGCCTTCTAACTCGTTTCTGCTTTCCTTGGATGTGGAGAGTTTGTTCACAAACGTTCCTTACCAAGAAAGTTTAGATATACTATCAAATATTTTAGAACGCCGCGGTCTTCATCCAGGGGAGGCAGATGAAATAATTAACTTAACACATATTTGCATGCAACAAAATTATTTTAAGTTTAATGGTGGGTTTTACAAACAAGAAGAGGGGCTAGCCATGGGTTCTCCGTTATCACCTTTGATGGCGGAGATCTTCATGGACAATTTTGAGAATAGGTACATAGTGGGCAATAATAACATTCTTTATTATTATCGTTATGTTGACGATATTATTATATGCTGGACAGGTACTAAACAAGAGTTAGAATCATTTTTTCAATATTTAAATAGTTTACACCCAAAAATCAAATTCAAATTAGAAATTGAGGTTAATAATTCGTTAAATTTCTTGGATTTAACTATCTCACGGGAGCATTGTCGCCATAACTTTCAAATATATAGAAAACCCACACATACTGATGTAGTTATCCCCGCAACTTCTTGTCATCCTTGGCAACATAAATTAGCTGCTTTTCATTCATATATTAATCGTCTAATGACGGTACCGTTATCAGGCCAAGCCTATAGTAGAGAGTTAAATACAATTTATAATATTGCCATTGCAAATGGTTATGATCGGCGGATGATAGATAACATGGTTAGGAGTAAAATCAACAAACAGGTGACTGGGCTTTTATATGCGGTGCCACGTGAGCGCGTTATTCAAAATTATCAGTCAAGTATGGCTTACGTAGGTAAAATATCAGATAAAATATCAAAAATCTTAAAAAATAACGACGTTCACGTGGCTTTTCGTACTACTAATACCGTCCGGCGTGCTATTTGCAATGGCAAGGAAAAAACGGAGGTTGGCAGGAAGTCGGGGATATATAAGTTAACATGTAACCAATGTAATTCAGTATACGTTGGTCAAACTGGCCGTAGTTTCGATATACGTTATAAAGAACATATTTCTGCCTATAGGAATGGCCACCCGGAACGATCACATTTCGCGAAACATTTATTAAATACCGGACATCAACTATTTGATGGCCATTCCTATGAGGTTTTACATACTTGTAGTAAAGGTCTACGACTGAACGTGTTGGAAAACCTAGAAATTATCAAACACAATGTTGATGGAACCATACTTAACAATCAACTTGACGTCTCTTCCTCGCCATTGCTGCGTATTTTCTCAAATAATAATAATTCTTAAAATTAAATATCTTATTAATAAAACACATTATTTAATGTATATCAATTTATTTGTACACAATTTAAATTAAAATAATTTTTCCTTCCTTTTTCCTTTTTATTTGAAACTGGCAACATTCTTCAAACGCTGTCAGTCACTCGGTGCGGAGTGGGGAGGAAGAGAATAAATACGGTGTCGGAGGGCAATGTTGCTCATTCGGTGTTGGTTTACGCACGATCTAACTCCTGAGGATGCCCCGGGTTGGGGCGAAACACGTGTAGAGTAGCCTAATTGGTGAAGGTGCAAGGTGTGTTGCTGTCTTGCTAAATGCAGGTATTGTGCACTGATATTTTGTGGTGTGCATGTGCATATTATTGCGGGCGGGCGGGCGGTGCATCTTGCATATATTGTTTGCGGAAGTAAGCTACATATATTTCTTTTTTCAAAATGGTTTGGGACTTCCGCCAAGTGACGCCTGATTCAATCAAATACGAGACAACACTTTTTTGACGGTCAGTCGTTATGGATAAATTATATCCGTGAATCACGTCTCGATTGCAGCGTTTTGGCAAGAATTGACCGCCGATCATGTGAGTGGTTAAAGACGGCAACATTACTAGCTTTAGCTACAGGCCAACGGATATACAAACCTTGGCATCTATAGTTATTGACCAAATAATAACATTAGACAACAAAATTATTATTAAAATAAATAAATTGATTAAAACATCAGCACATAATAAAAACCAACCTGTGTTACAGCTCGTTCCCAGTTGTCGGGTGTCGGATCCGGATTTTAATCGGGTGTCGGAGCGCCTGTTCACACTTGTCGGTTTCAACCCATTTCGATCGGGCCGACCGATCGAAATGGGTTGTGGTGCCATTTTCACTCTGTGCTAGGCGACTGTACACGATGGAAGTAAAAATAAATTCTTCGTAAATATGGTTTTATTAAAGAGTGTGACTTTCTTCCGGTGCCATCATCAGACCCTGGAAACTATTTCCCAACAAAGTACTCGTCAAGACGATTCAAACAAACCCAAACTCGATGGGGTTGCATGGTTTTATTATAAAGTTCCTATGGCCTTCCTCCGGCTCTATCATCAGATCCTCGGACACTATTTCCCATTAAAGTACTCGTCAATACGATTCAAACGAGCCGAAACTCCATGGGGTTGCATGGTTTTATTACAGAGTTCCAGTTGCCTTTTTCCGGCTCCATCATCAGACACTGGACACTATTTCCCAACAAAGTACTCGTCAAGACGATTTAAACGAGCCCAATCTCGATGGGGTAGCATGGTTTTATTAAAAAGTTCCTGTGTCCTTCTTCCGGCTCCATCATCAGACCCTGGAAACTATATCCCAACAAAAAAACGTGTCAAGACGATTTAAACAAGCCCAAATTTCATAGGATTGCACGGTTTCAATATCGAGTTCCTATGGCATGGCCTTTCAGCTTCATCATCAGACCCTGGACCTCATCTCCCATTAGAGTACTTGTCTTGACTAGTTCCTATGGCCTTCTTCATCATCATCCGGCTTCATCATCAGATCAGCTCAATGACACCATAATATTGCATTGCCTTCTAGTTCTGACTTAATGTTCAAAGTTTCAAGTCTCTAGCTCATCGGGAAGCTAGTATAAAATCGTTCGCAAACTTTGTGGAGAAACAAACAAACAAACACACAAACGAGAAAGCAACCTAATAAAAAGTTGTTAAAATTATTTCTGCGCATATTTTAACGCTCAAGATCCGCGCCGAGGCCAGCGGGGAGAAGGTTGTCGGACCCGACATCCGACAAATGTGAACAGCGTCATAAGAACTCATAGGCGAGCGAGATCCGACACGATTTTTTTCCGGGCGACGGGGGCTGGCAAAACACCCGATATTTTTTGTCGGCTCCGACACAAAATCGGTGTCCGACAAGTGTGAATAGCTACATATAAAATGTTCTGCCACTGGAACATCCGATTAAAATCCGGATCCGACACCCGACAAGTGGGAACGAGCGGTTAGTGTTACCCTTTTTTGTTGATAAACCAAACATTTGCCCAGCAAAAAACTTGATTAATTATCTTAGTATAACAAAGTTAGAAAATGCTCAAATTTATTAATATCTTTTAAAAAACCACATCAGGCTGTGGGAATCAGCACAATCAGCCGATGGATCAAATCAACTTTGGCTGCTAGTGGCATTGACATGTCAGTCTTCTCTACTCACAGCACTAGACATGCCTCTACATCTGCCGCTTTTTTGAAAGGTGTCAATATTGATGAAATACGCAGAACAGCTGATTGGTCTGACTCCTCCACAACGTTTGCCAGATTCTATAACCGTCCAGTTATTTGTAATAACAGCTCATTTGCTGAGTCGATTATATCTGGAGTTCAAAGATGATTATACTTAATTTTATATAACTGTTAATTATAAATGAATATAATAATGAGTATTGTACGAGTTGTATAGGGTAAAAAATAATATAGTTATTTTTGTTTAAATTAAGAATTTTAATATTAGTACTAAATTAAGGTTTTTTCATAAGACTGTAATTTGTGTGATAAAACATAACCCATATCTCTTATATTATTATAAGTACATTTTAATAGTGATTTACTTATGTAAAAGAAAGATTATTAAGGTTTGAGACTGATTACTAGTAAGTAAAATTATTGAATTATTATTAATTTTTTGTTACATTATAACTGCAAGCGTTGTCAGTTTTTAAATGATTATTAAACGATCTGATTCTACAACTGGACCTTAAACATCTAACAAGTAGTGAAATCATATCATAAGAGGGTGGGACAATGAGTACATAATTGTATATACCGAGGAACTGGGAGACGTAATGACATTTCAGTTGTTGTTATGGAAGTATATTTAATTATCTTAACTATGGGTTTATATATTATAATTATCATGCCTTATCGCATACAGATCAGTATCGGCAGTACAGACGTTATCTCATTTCCTACTAGGTACGTGCAGTAGATAAGTATGTGCTTAGCCGGCACAGTACTCCCCCCTTTTTAAAGAAAAACAATAAAACTTAAATAATAATAAAACGAAAAACACTTAATATACGAATAAAACATACATAATCATTGAATACAAAATAAATTACTTAATTAATATCACTAGAAACATTGACCTACAAAATGTTTGTTTTGCTAACTGCGCGAGACTTGAAAAATGCTGACGTCTGTTTTGATGCTCGATGTGTACGGGTTAGTGCACTCTTATGTAATGGTTAACCTAGGTCAGGAACAGGTGGGTAATTCTTAATCTGCAATTTCGAATCGAACTACTGGTTTCACCATTCTTCCTGATCTTGTAACAAACGTGATTTTTTCTTTGGTATTAGGTATTACATTATCTGTGGTATTCGGTACGTTTTCGCAGTCGCTATTCAGTAGGAATGCTGGTTTTAATCCATCTATCGATATCATGCTCTCTCTGCCTCTTATTTTAATTATAAATGCCTTGTTCATTCGCTTAATAACTGGGAAAGGCCCTTCATAATAATATGGTGGGCATAAGCTTTTTTGTAGCCTATCGCAACGAACAAAGACATGAGAACTTTTATTAAGTTCCGGATGCACGAATATTGACTGTCTGTGCCCCTGGCGTTTCGGAACCGATGTCATTTTTGTAATACTTTCTAGAATGCTTCTCATGAACTCTTCGTAAGTGTTATACTTGCTGGATTGTTCAAAAAATTCACCGGGTAGTCTCATAGGCGTACCATACACCATTTCAGCGGCGCTATAGCCTGTGTCATCGCGAAAACAGTTTCTCAGTCCAAAAAGTACTGAGGGAATTTCCTTTACCCAGTTATCGTTAGCGTTTCTTGCCATGAGTGCTGCTTTTAACGTTCTGTGAAATCTTTCTACCATTCCATTTGCTTGAGGATGATAAGGTGTGGTTCTGATTTTGTGTACTCCCAAAAATTTTGAAAGTGCTTCGAAAGTTGCTGATTCGAATTGACGACCTTGGTCAGTAGTGATGCGAATCGGACAACCCAATCTCGTTATCCATCCTTCATAAATGGTCCGAGCGATCGTCTCTGCGGTTATATCTTCCACTGGAAAAGCTTCAGGCCATGACGTACAACGATCCACTATTGTTACCAGGTATCGTTTTCCTTGTGACGTAGGTAATTTTCCGACAATGTCGATATGTATATGATCAAACCGCTGCGCGGGCAAAAAGCTTCCTAGTGGTGAAACTGTGTGCCTATGAAGGCACACGCAGGCACAGGCAGGCAAGTTTTACACCAGTTGTTAATATCTTTATTCATCGCAGCCCAAATGTATTTTTGCGTTATCATTTTTCGAGTCGTACGTGTGCCAGGGTGACTCAGTCCATGGATTATGTCGAAAACTTGTTTCCGAATGGTAAGTAAGGGCGCGTTTTCCCCGTAGATGTGTCGCATAATATTGAAGTGCTTGACCCTGGTAACTTGACCTTCTCAAACTGCAATCTTGCATTTCTTTTCAACTGCGATAGTTCCGCGTCATTGTATTGGCATTTTGCTATCTCTTCGTAACTGATGGGTGATGGAGTGTCGATCTGCTCGATTGTACGTGATAATGTGTCGGCGACAATATTGTCACGTCCGCTAATGTGTTGGATATTAGTGCAATATTGAGATATGTAATCTAACTGACGCACTCTACGTGGGGTATCGTTAACTGATGGCTTCTTGGAAAAAGCGTAAGTTAGTGGACGATGGTCCGTAAAAATAGTAAACTCTCTTCCTTCGATTAATCGCTGGAAGTGCCGTACTGCCATGTAGATGCCCAGTAATTCTCTATCGAACGTTGAGTATTTTCTCTGAGCGTCGCTTAATTTTTGCGAGAAAAAACCTAGTGGTTTCCAGGAATGCCTTACTCTCTGTTGTAAAACCGCGCCGACGCAGGTCGCACTGGCGTCAGTCATAATCGCTAGTTCGGCATTACGCGATGGGTGAACGATTAGTACAGCGTTTTTAATGTCCTCTTTGCACTTTTCATAAGCCTTTTCGGCCTCTGCTGTCCAAGGAATGGGCGTATTATTGTTCTTTTTTGAGTCCTTCAGGTACTCGTTGAGAATACTTTGATATTCGGCGGCACGTAGTAGATTGCTTCTGTAAAAAATTATCATCCCTAAAAATCTTCTCAATTCCTTTACTGTTTTTGGTTTAGGGAATTCATCGATTGCTTTATATTTTTCCTCAGTTGGGCGTATTTCCTGGCTCGTTATATGATAACCTAGGAAATCCAATTCGCTCTGGAGGAATTTGCATTTTTCTAAATTTATAGTTATCCCATTTTCATGTAGCCTTTGAAAAACCGTTTCTAGTTGCTGAAGTGCGGTTGTTTCATCTGGAGCGCTTAACAAAATATCATCACAGAAGACGAATGCGAAGTCCAGGTCCCGAAATATGGAGTCCATGAATCGTTTAAATGTATGACCGGAATTACGTAGGCCAAAAGGCATTCTTGGAAATTCGGATATTATAATTGCAGTTTTTTCTACTTCTTCCACGGGTATGCAAAAATATGCCTTACGGATATCAATTTTGCTGAATATTTTTCCGTTTTCCAAAAGGTATGTGAAATCGTTCAACCGTGGCAAAGGGTACTTATCAGGTACTGTGACCTTATTCAGCATGCGATAATCTCCACATGGCCTCCATTCTCCATTTTTCTTTTTAACCATGTGCAGTGGGCTTGCCCATGGGCTGTCGGAAGGACGACAAATTCCTAGCTCCATCATATTCTGAAATTCCTTCTTCGCAATATGATATTTATCCCGCGGAAGTGGTCTTGCTCGTGCGGATACTGGGTGCCCTTTTGTGATGATGTGGTGTCTGACGTTATGTTTGGGCATCCTTGCTAAAGATGACGGACGAGTAATGTCCTCGTATTTTTCTAGAATTTGCTTAACTTGCGGTTTAATTCTCACGTCAATTGAACGAATACTGTGATGATTCGATTTGCTTAAGTCTGCCGAAGTTGTGAGTTCTGTTACTCTGTCAATAATTTTCTTTCTTGACATATCTACTAATAATTTGTAGTGCTCCAAAAAATCGGCTCCAATTATAGGCTGGGACACGTCAGCGACTATAAATGTCCATAAAAAGTTCCGGCGCAATCCCAAGTTGAGATTAAGAGTTTTCTCGCCGTACGTATTTATTTTCGAGCCATTCGCGGCATAAAGCTTATACTGCTGATTAGGCGTTATTGTCTTTCTGTGAGGCTTGCATATAACTGAAATATTTGCTCCCGTGTCGATCAAAAACCTCATACCACTTTTTCGGTCGGTAACAATGAGGCGGTTAGACGGGTGAATAGTACAGAGGCCCGCCGTAGTCTGTGCATATTTTAGTTTCCCTGGTTCTGTGGGATACTTCCTTTCTTCCAATCACATGGCTTAACGCATTTGTGTGAATTTTCTCGGAATTTCTGATGATAATAACAATATTTTCTGTCTCAACTGCGCGACCTTGACCTCTGCCTGGGCTGGAAATATAGCTGATGCGAGCTGCGTCGAACATGATTGCGTTCATGAAATAAAACAATTTTTAACGGATACTAGCGCGGTTTTATTGAAAGTTCTTTGGTAATTAGTTGGTATTTATTCAAACCAAATACCAACTAATTACCAAAGAACTTTCAATAAAACCGCGCTAGTATCCGTTAAAAATTGTTTAATTTCATGTCTAGTGAGCGCGTAAGCTTGAGAAGTGAATATGATTGCGTTCGTGCTTCATAGCGCACATTTCTAACTGCATTTCTTTCAGTTATTTTAAAATTGTATTCATCGCTTCGCTTCCGTTGTCGTTGGCCTTGACCGCCGATACTTCATTGATTTTGATGTTTTCCATCATTTTGTCCGCGAGTTGACTAATTACATTTAAGTCCGATGTTTCCGAGATGGTTAGGACAGTAGTGATTTGGACCGGGAGTAACCTGAGCCATAGGACTCGTATGGTTTCATTCCCGATTATCCCGCGCCCTAATTCTTGCATTCGGCGCAGGAGATGTGACGGCTTTTGATCTCCCAGTTCCATCTCGGTTAAGAGTTTCTGAAGTCGTTGCTGCTCGGATTCTTCAAAGCAATTAATTAGGCGGTCTTTAATGGCCGTGTACTTTCCTGCCGGTGGAGGTGTGGTGATTAAATCGCTGACCAGGATAATTTCGTCCTTGGTTAATTTTGAGATGACAATGCTGTATTTGTACTCGTAGCCTTGTTTCTGAGGTGTGAGTACTGCTTCCAGCTGCGAAAACCAAAGGCGAGGTTGGTCCTTCCAAAATTCTGGAATTCTTGATGCGACGGTTGTGGCGGCCACTTCGTGAGATTCAGCGTGGGATGTGTTCGCTTTGCAGGGTGAGGTTTGCGTCTGTGACATGATGATTCCTTTTCTTCAATTTTTGGTTTCGCACGGTTGTACGTATTATGTGCAGAAGGTTACTGCTCTCTGTCGGGGTCACCAAATATACCGAGGAACTGGGAGACGTAATGACATTTCAGTTGTTGTTTTGGAAGTATATTTAATTATCTTAACTATGGGTTTATATATTATAATTATCATGCCTTATCGCATACAGATCAGTATCGGCAGTACACACGTTATCTCATTTCCTACTAGGTACGTGCAGTAGATAAGTATGTGCTTAGCCGGCACATTGTACAATCAAACAAACTTACCAAGTGATGTTCGATTGAAATTATGTACTCGTTGTCTCGCCCGAAGATGATAAATCCCTCCCACACTTACAGGTACGTGTACCTATACCCTACAGTTGCAGAATCATCATCAGCTACCTACAGGGCGTGAGTGACCTAAACTTTAAACTTAATGACAGCCAGAAGCGCGGGACGTTTGACAGACAGCACAAGTGCGTTCAAGATTTTCGATGCGTTCGGTATCGTCATTTTATTCCTTTCCAAACGCTTTGATTTATTATTCTTTTAACTATGTGGCGTCAGTCAGTACAAGAAACGGTACTAACAAGTAGTGAAATCATATCATCTTCGGGCGAGACAACGAGTACATAATTTCAATCGAACATCACTTGGTAAGTTTGTTTGATTGTACAAATATTAACTATCGAAAATGGTCAAAATTAAATACTCGTAAATATGTACAGTCACGAGCAATAAAGTAAACAATAATTTGTTCTAAATAAATCTAACCATCAAACTGTCTCAAAACTAGGTATTCATTAGTTTCACATTAATGCCAACGATACAAAATCAGTAAAATTTTTACACCTTCAAAGTCATTTTTAAATATCTGTGACAATTCCTTTTACATTGTCATATCTTTTTCTCTCTCTTATTGCCTTTTGGCTTAAGAAACAGTAAGTAATAAATAAACTCATGCGAATGACTCACCTTAATGACAACTCAAGGGAAAATAAATAAACACTTAATGTACAGTCAACAGCAAATTATAGTTTTATTTAAATATGGTTGATTCTATACAATAATAAACATCAAACGTTGTAATCGCAGATCTGCAAATTTACACGGTGATTTGACACGAAGAAAAACGAAGCTATGAATCTAATCTTTTTCCCAAGGGGTTATTTTAAAAGGTTAAACTTAAAACTACTCGCAGAGCGTTATGTGGGTAAGGGTTGCCTGCCCTAGGATATCAGGATGTGGTAATTATCTAACATAAATCTAGCTCGTAGGTTGTACTCGGAGGCCTAAGTACGGATAGCTGGATTCTTCTACTTCGGTTAGTTTAGGGGTTAAAAAGATTTGAGAGTTAACTGGTACCTATTAGAATATCTCGCAGCGAGTCTGTTTAGTAGAGAAACGCTTCGATGGCTGCTTTCTATTAATTATGCCTCGGAGCCGTGGGTGAGAAACCAAAGTCCGGTTTATTTCAACTTATTCCGCTCAACTGGGGTTGAATGGGCGACAGAGCAGTGGTTGAACTCGTGGCTGGATACGTACGCCACTCTTCACCTGGAATGGTGTGCACAAAAACCATAATTTAACAACGTCGGTCTTAAATGGACTACCACTTTTTACTACTCATTTCCTCGGACCCAATCCCGAGTGATATTCCATGACGGGGGGACCCTGCAGCGTATGGTAGAACTGAGGAAAATCTATTCTTGTATGTTCATTCTGACAATAAATATTACTGATCCCTGACTTTTCTGTTAAACTATCCCCTTCACAGCAGACTAATGTACAGAATTGAGATGTAGAAACATACCCTAGCTCTCAACTTACAAAGTCTCTTTTCGCATGAAAAGAACTGAAATTGAAAGTAATAAATATATAGACAACCCTTGAAGTAAATACTAGATAATGGATAGCAATAAATTTTGATATACCTGCGGCTCCTTGTTAACAATATATTTTATATGGTTTAGAATCCGGTCAATCAGTATTCCTCCTTCGATCGGATATCACGACACGAATTAGAACTCTTCTCGGCGGCTTTTATTAGCCAAAACCCTCTGTAAATAACGAATATGATGATAAAAATAAATTTCAAATTCTCACACTGCCAACAGCTGAATGTCTAGGAAATCACAAATAGGTACCTTGGCGAAATTCTATTGTGCCGAAAATTACAATGAATAGCTGCAAGAAATTATTTAAATCAGGAACAATTACGAATTCAATAACTTTAACAGCGATATAAAATCAAATTCTTTCCAACCGAAAAATTTTGTATGATATGATTCACAGCTGATATTTCGCAATTCATCCATCCCCGGTGCGTTCCAAGTGGTCAACCATCACGACGCATTCCGACTTCCTACACACAGGGCCGGCGATAGCTCATCGATGAGCGTGGACTGGACTGACATCGCGCCGCCGAAAGCGACGTCAACAGGATCGGACTTCCCGAAAACACGGTCAAACAACCTACGACATTACGGACAAAAAAAAATACCATTTCAGTTCAAAAGCAGGCCTTAAACAGGACTGCTTAAGGCCTGCTTTCACACTAACCTTTGAGATCTAGTATGAAAGGTAAACAATTGAATAAAAATCCTTGCGATAAGGGCTCATCGCAAAGGCCCCTGAAGTGGGCGAAGGACGACCATAAGAAATACGATCTTAATCTTTCTTTTTTTTTTAAGTCGATGCCGCGAATTTTCAAAACGGACTTTTTACGGAAATAAGGAAAAAAACATGAGGCATACTGCCAAAAAATAAATTTTATCATTAATGGAAACAAACTACCAAAGAACTTCCCCTTTAAGGGAAATCGACAAAACAGCAAAAAAACCACGCTACAACATGTATAAAAATGTATACATGTAATAGACCTTTCTCAAGAGTCCTTACGAATCGTCTCGCTCGCAAGTTCGACGACTTCCAACCTCCCGAACAAGTCGGGTTCCGAAAAGGCTTCAGCACCATAGACCACATACATACGCTGCGGCAGGCCATACAGAAGACCGAGAAGTATAATCTGCCACTTTGCTTGGCGTTCGTGCATTATGAGAAAGCCTTTGATTCGATTGAAACCTGGGCGGTGCTGCAGTCTCTCCAAAGGTGCCAAGTGGACTACAGGTATACGACGAGGTGTTGAGGTATTTATACAAAAATGCCACCATGGCGGTCCGAGTACAGAACTAGAGAATAAATCCTATCCAACTGCAGCGACGTGTGAGACAGGGAGATGTTAATTCTCCGAAACTGTTCACAGCTGCGTTGGAGGACATCTTTAAACTCTTAGACTGGAAAGGACTCGGCATCAACATTAATGGCCAGTACCTAACACACCTTCGTTTTGCCGATGATATAGTTCTTATGGCTGAGACCTTGGAGGAGCTGAACACAATGCTCGAAGATCTCCGTAGTGCTTCCCAAAGAGTGGGTCTTAAAATGAAAATGGATAAGATGAAAATAATGTCGAATGCCCATGTTGTGCCCACTCCAGTTCATGTTGGGAACACTACACTTGAAGTTGTTGACCATTATGTATACCTAGGATAGGCAGTCCAGTTGGGTAGGTCCAACTTTGAGAAAGAGATCGCTCGTCGAATCCAACTCGGACGGGCAGCATCCGGGAAGCTCCGAAAAATCTTCGTGTCCGATTTACCTCACTGTCTCAAGACGAAAGTCTATGACCAGTGTGTGTTGCCAGTGAAGACTTACGGCAGTGAAACATGGTCACTAACTATGGGTCTCATAAGGAAGCTCAAGGTCACCCAGCGTGCAATGGAGAGAGCCATGCTCGGCGTTTCCCTGCGTGATCGAATCAGAAATGAGGAGATCCGAAGGTGAACTAAAATAACCGACATCGCTCGAAGAATTGCTCAGCTAAAGTGGCAGTGGGCTGGACACACAGCGAGAAGAACCGATGACCGTTGGGGCAGAAAGGTTCTTGAATGGTGACCGCGCACAGGACGGCGCTCCGTGGGTAGGCTCCCGACAAGGTGGACCGACGATCTGGTGAAGGTTGCCGAAAGCCACTGGATGTGGGAAGCGCGTGACCGATCGTCGTGTAAATCCTTGAGGGAGGCCTATACCCAGCAGTGGGTGTCGTGCGGCTGATATGATGATGACTTGGCCGAAATGCTCTGGCTTTTGGAGTAATTTTTTTTACTCCAAAAGCCAGAGCGTTTTGGCCAAGTACCTGGCCGATATCAACAGGCTTTTGTTATGTCGCATCTTGTTCAACGACTGAACACGGAACCAAATTAGTTACTGTCTAACTTGGACGCGGGATATCAAAACCTCCAGTAGTAAAACATTCAGATTACATATTGAAATATCATGTAAAACTGCTTAACGTACTATAAAACTAATACAGTTTTTCACAAACTTACCAACAATAAGTAATTTTTATGGTTTGTTTAAACGACTTACCAACTAGAAGTAATTTTATGGTTTCAAATCAAATCAAATCGTTTTATTTGCAGAATATAGGTACCTAGTTACAATAATTGGTGTTGTATTACAAAATTTGAGAGCTGTATTCTTACCCAATGAGTGTGCAAAATTAATAATTACATAGAAAAAGTCAAACAATGTCAAAAAATGTCAAAAAATGTCAAAAGCCAAACATCATGAAAAAGTATCGATTAAAAATGTCACATAATAATAATAAAACATTACAATCAATTTAAATGTCAATGTCACATAGGTATTCGGTCAACGTATAATAGCTTTTATTTATCAAAAAATCTTTAAGTGCCAATTTATATTTAATTATATTATTAAT
The DNA here is from genome assembly GCA_928269145.1 of Agriphila tristella. NCBI lineage: Eukaryota > Metazoa > Arthropoda > Insecta > Lepidoptera > Crambidae > Agriphila > Agriphila tristella. The sequence goes on from OV743443.1 coordinate 17,550,586, forward strand.
CTGTTTTATATCTTTCGGCAACTTATTGTATATTTTTGGAGCAATACCATAAATATTGTTTCTAAAGAGCGCAGTTTTATGTGGTATTTGACACAGCTTATCATTATGACTCTTCGATGAAAATTTAATAAATAAGTTTAAATTCGACTTAACAAATACACACACTTCGAATATATATAAACATGGTACTGTCAAAATTTTTAACTGTTTGAAGTAAGGGCAACAGGAGTCGGTAGGACGAAGTCTACATATTGCACGAACACACTTTTTTTGCGCTTTAAAGACTCTTTCTTTGTTGGTCGAGTTTCCCCAAAAAAGTATGCCATACCTTAATATCGCTGCAACGTAGCCATGATACGCCGTCATTAACGCAAATTGATTCGCAATCTTGTTTAGCATGTATAACGCATAAGAAAATTTACTTAACTTTTCACAGACGTAATCAGTATGGGTTTCCCAGTTCATGTTACTGTCAATATAAATGCCTAGAAACTTATTAGTATCAACTTCTTCTACTTGTTTGCCTGAATGTTGTATCTTGACATCAACAATTTTCTTAGATTCTCTTTGTCTAAAAGTCATCATTTTTGTTTTATCTATATTAACAACTAATTTATTATTTCGAAGCCATGTAATAATTTTGTCAAGATCAGTATTTATTGCATTTTCATTATCCCTTTCGTGCTATCATCCGCAAACATCACCATCGGGCGCTGTATAGACTTTGGCAGGTCATTTATATAAATAAGAAATAATAATGGACCCAAAACGCTACCTTGTGGGACACCACAAACCGTTTCCCTCGACCGTGATGTATATGTCTTTTCAAATCTAGTACGGCAGCAAAACTTCACAATTTGTGTTATATTTCGTCTGTCAGTGAGATAGGATTTTATGAGCTCAAGAACATTTCCCCGCACTCCATATTTATGTAATTTATCTAATAATATTTTGTGATCGACTAAATCAAATGCCTTGGTCATATCCATGTATAGGCCCATAAATTCACAAATTCAAATACTGCCATATTAATGTTTTTATTTTTACGGAAACCTTGTTGTTCTTTAGCTAGCAAATTATTAGTTTCAAAGTAAGCATAAAGCGATTTGTATATGGCTTTTTCAAATACTTTTGCAAAAACTGATTCAAGGGCAATGGGTCTATAGTTCGCTATGTTCTCTCTATCACCTTTTTCAAAAAGAGGTTTTATGACGGTGACTTTTAAACTGTCTGGGAACATGCCGGTTTCAATACATAAATTTATAATATGGGCAATTATCGGGGATACAATGTCATTCACATGTTTTAAAATTCTTGTATTAATTTCATCATAGCCAGTACTATTAGTAGATTTAAGTGATTTTATTATATTAAAAATATCCTGCGGAATTACCGGTGTCATAAATAATGAATTGCTACTATTATATGTCAAAGTTTTGTCTAGTCTAAATCTTATGTTTTCTGATGTCAATGAAAGATCAATAAAAAAGTCATTAAAATGCTCGGCAATGCGGTTTGGATCACTAATTGTATTGCCACTTACTTTTATTTGTTTTATATCTTCCATGGGAAAATTTCTTTTTGATCTGTTTATAATTTGCCACGTTGCCCTTTATTTATTAACGGAGTTATTTATAAAGTAGCTGTTTTGTGACCTTTGAGTTAATTGTACAATTTTATTAAAGCGTTTAGTATAATTTTTCAACTGAGTTTTCTTTAACTCATTAGGCTTTCGCCTGTACTTATGCAGTAGATCTCGTTTTCGTTTACTGCACGTTTTTATTCCTTTGGTCACCCATTTTGGTTTAATAGCCGTATGTATTTTAATAACTCTTATTGGGAAGCAGAGATCATAAAATAATTTGAAAGTTTCATAAAAACATTTAAAGGCTGTATTTGGATTGTTAGTTTCATAAACATCATTAAAACTAAGATTCATAATACTCTCTCGAATTTTTTTAATATTGTCCATACCATAGTCACGCCGCTTGACATACCAGAAAGGGAATTTGCAAGTTTTCTTAACTGGACATTTAAAAATCTGTGCATTATGGTCCGATAAAGTCAATTCGGTCGTTTCGCCTTTACCGTTACGTTTAACGTTATGAATGAAGTTATCCAGACATGTACCACTAGATGGGCGTGTAGGTGTCTTATTGCTAATATTTAAATTATAACTTTTTATTACGTCAGTAAAATCTCTAGTCAATTTATCATTCGTCAAAATATCTATATTAAAGTCACCACATATAATAATTTTGTATTTATCTTTAGAACAATATTTATGTAAAATGTCATCAAATTTATGAAGGAAAATATTTATCTTATTTACATTTCGTCGAGGAGGTCTATATATACAGATAATTATAATCTTATGGTCGACTAATTGTAAACCACAACATTCCACTACCCCAGAAATACTAATTTCAGCAACGTCTTTTAGTTCTTTATAATTATGGATATGTTTAATTAATATGCATGACCCACCGTACCTGTTTGACCTACAAAAGCAAGCACCAATTACATAACCAGGTAGGTAAAGTTGCTCCTTATCATTTCCTATCATGTTATGTTCCGTAATACAAACTATGTCAATATCCCTACCAGAGTCAGCCATTTCAGATAGGCCAACACACAGCCTGTCCGATTTTCCAATCAGGCCATCAATGTTCTGGTGTAAAAAGTAAATGTAATCAAACACGAAAAAGATTATTTGTATTATCATTACTAGTTTGTTCTGCTCCTTGAGACAAAGTATTTCCGCCAATCTGATTAAAAGATAAATTATTTGCATCATTAAAGTCTGTTTGAGTGCATTTACTTTCACATTTAGTTGGACGATCAAGATTAACATAAGTTACAACATTACGATTTTTCAATTTTATCTGAAAGTCCAAACGTAACAACTCTCTAAGCAACCAGCGACATAGGTTGATTGTGCAATAGAAACCTTTTGGAATAGTATTAGTAACATACATTATGTCGACAAACGATACATTATTATGCTTACTACACAGATGTCTAAGTTCACTATTTAATTTGTCTACGTAAATATTGTTATTATAAGGCACCTCAGTCATGATTACATTTGTATTAGTGATCGAACAGAGCATATCATTTACAGAACTTTGAGAAATATAAGGATTACATTCATTAGTCCCACCTATTATACCTAATTACAAAATCATTTTTAGTCAATTTCAATATTTCATTGAGAGCCGGTTTTAAAATTTCACTTAACTTAGCATTAGATTTCCAAAAAGATAATACTTGATATTCTGCTCCAAGAAGATTTTGTAATATTTTTCTGACATTTCTTCCCTGTTGATCTGCTAAAACAAGCACTTTCTTCTTTTTCTTGACATCTTTTAAATTTTTTATTTCATGTGATGTTTTTTCTTCTTCCAAATTTTGCAGAACTTTCTCGACGGTAACTTCATGACGAACAGACTGATTACTCAAATTAACTGGATCAATTTCGTAACATTTTATGTTTTCTGGTATTTTCATAGAACGTTTCGGTGTCGCATTAAGATTTCTACATATATTTCTACAGTTAGTTAATGGTGATATTCTAGACAATCTCATTTTTAAATTCATTATCTTCTTATTCTGTGGTGTTAAAAATTGTTTGCATTGTGGCGTGGAATCATTCACTAATGTATTTAAAGTTTCTATCACCATTTCCTTGTTTTTCAATATTTCTTTTAGTGTACTAATTTCACTGTTTAGATTTTCAACTTCATTGTCGGCAATCTTTAATTTTTCTTTAGTGACTTCTAATTCCAGTTTAAAGTCATTCATAAAAATATTATCGTTATTTATAGTATCACTTTGAATGCTCATCATTGTTGCGTCAAATAATGTTGAATTTGCGACATCGACTTCGTCATGAATGTATGAAGATAAGTCATGTTCAGAGTGTGATCGAGTAATTTTATTGCGTAATGTCACATTTGGATCCATTTTGTGTATTAAAATTTAAAAATGTCAAAAAATAAAATAAATCCAATAAAAAAAAAAACGTCAAAAAACATCAAAGACGTTTGGTAGGATCGAACTCGTGCCGCCTGATGTAAGAACGTCGCCGTGCGCCTTTAGTTTTATACACGCAACCTCTGCGCTGTACGGTGACTTGAAGTACTCGCCAAAAATATGTATTACTACGCTCAAATAGTTTGAATCATTAAGCAGTCGTTACAGATGAGTCATGTATTGTTCAAATTCACTGAGTCACTGTCATGTTTTGCACTTTTTGGTAATTTTGTCGATTGAATTGTACTTTTTGTCACTGTTTATGTTAAATTGACACTTTTTATGGCAGTTTCGTTGTTTTTTTATCTATTAATAACTCGTTATTTTGTCACGAAACACAAAATGTTTTGTTTTTATATTTCACTTTATATTTGTAAAAGGAATTAAAATAAAACATCATGAGCAATTAAAAGTTCTAGTTTTAATTGTATCTATATATAATCAGTTTTGGTATTTAACAAGAATTCCAAAGCATACAATTACTCGATATCATGGGAAAGTACTACTATTACCAATTTAAACAGTATTCAAAACAATAATACACTAATACCTGACCTTAAACAGTGGTATCTCTCCAGCAGGAATAGCGTATCACGACATCAAAGTCTTCTGGTATTACGACTTTACTTATCAACTTTATTGAAGACACTTATCACCGTTCAACCTTTCACTGTGACGACTTGAGCACGACTGAGCGCGCCTCCACCGTGTCACCGCATATTTAAACGTTATGCGTGGCGTGGTAGGGGCGAGCGTGGCGTGGTAGGGGCGACTGCAGTCACCTGATTACTACAACTACCGTTTAAGTACTTTTAATGGAATAAACACACAAATTTAGTTGTACTACATGGTTCATCACGAATAATAATTAAAGTAATTTATACAGTAACCTTACAGTCGGCCATCCTGCTAGAGCGAGTCCCATCGCGTAAAACAATATCTTTTATAACTCTGAGTACATCCATTCAATAAGTCATAAAATATTATTAAATAAAAACGTCATTTTATTACAAGAAAAATAGCAGCCTTCCAACAAAATATTTCGCATTTTTGCGAAAGTCATAATTAGTATTTAATTACATTACAAATATTTGTTGCATGACACAAAGCGTAATTACGTTTTTATTTATACATAAGTAGGTATTCAGAAAACATCCCGTAAGAGAAATGGTATGTATATAAAGTGACATTTATTTGTCTACAATTAACGTAATTATATTACTTAACTTAATTTAATTAACATTAAAATTTTACAATTCAATACAACTCTGTTTACATCAATAAAAATATAGTCGTATGGCATTTTATCTGAGCACGTTATAAACACGAGCAATAGCTTGTTTAACGATAGATTATCAACATCAAAATTCATTAATATAATTACAAGATACTTTAGAAATTAAAAATGGATGTATACCTTAAATAAATTGCTAATGAGTTAATATTTCATTGCACCGAATTATAAAGATTGCAAACTTAGAAATATTTTTTTTTATCATTAGCTATTGCAACTTATTTTATTTACTTTAGAATAATTAGTTACGTGTAAGCATTTCAATATTTGTCTCCAATACAAACTTAGTTTAGAAAAATACCTACTAACAATCAACAAAAAGTCATCAAAACGCTATAAAAGGCTCATCATTGAAATAGAAAATTGAAGTAATCGTTTCTGTAAATATGTATATATATTACTAAATACTAAATTGAATGTAATATCTTTCTCATACCATTTGTAAAGCTTGAAATACTTTTATAATTTTAATACCATATTAATAAAAAAAAGCGCACGCGGCGGCGCTATTGCTATGGGCAGCATTAATTGCATGGATTAGACGTTTCAATAAAAATTTGGCCTGAGATAACTTTGGGGTGCACCCAGTGCTCCAATTAGTGTAACACAGTGACAGAAAAAGAATATTTCAGCGACACATGTCATAAACTATTATGATATCCAATAATCTATTCATCAATATGGAAAAAGTCTTCTTACTTTTAAGTAGTTATTGTACCTACATAATACTTGTACTATTATGTATTTCGTGACACAACTCAGTAAGAGTAAAATTTGTTACTTCTTGAACTAATAAAAAATAGATTCCTACATTACAGCAAGGTTAAAAAACTTTTTATTTTATTTACAAAGTATTCTGAAGGTCTTTTAAACTAGTAATGGTTTTAAATTTACCCTTACTAATTTAACCAGGTTAACCTTTTGTTTAGTTATATACATTAGCATACTTCCCTATACAAGGGATATGTAAATGTAATATGTACTAAAGAGGAGTTTAGATGTCGTAGAAGTGACTCCACTGTACATACAGTACGTTATGTGGAGGTACCTTCCTCGAATATAACTGCATATTTTAAAAACTCGATCAGAATAAACACTAAGAGCCGATTTCACCGCTTAAATTGAACGCGCTCAATTCGAGTTAACCTCAGCTCACGCGCTTCAACTTTTGAACTTGGTTTCAGTTTCTGAACGGCCGATTTACGACGGTTAGCGTATAATTGAACTTATCTATGGTTTGAACACGTTCAAAAACTGTCTGTCATCTGTCTGCCATGATGTCTTCTTCTTCTTCTTTTTTTGTTTTGGCAATCTACTTTCCTCTTGGAAGTAATTTTTGCCAGTGTCAAATGTTGAATAGTTCAGTGGTAGATAATATTGTTTCATTGCCATGATTGTGGAGTAGGTATGTACGGTGTACATGGGAGAATTGATTATTGCATAGAAAGAAATAAGTAGTGGAAAGAAATATTCTTTTCGTATTTGAATAAAAAAAAGATGAATAGAGCCTTAGCTAGTGCCAATTCTCTATTCAGCTTTTTTCTATTCACCTTTTTTCCTCAACCACCTTTCTTAATTTGCCATCATCAGATCAGGGGCCGTATTATGACCTCTTATTTCCTGGCAGTTTTCTGACTGGTTATCAATCTATCTCCTTTATTTGCTATACAGCGAGAAAGAGATGTAACTATAGCAATTCATAAACCTGGCAAGTTTTAAGAGGTTGTAATACCCCCCCTGAGCCCGTTTAATCCTGGGCGGAGAACCAGATCTTCAAATTTACCTCGTTTGTATGAAAATAGGCCTGTGTGGTGTGATTTTTCTGCTCTCGAGTTTATTATGTTTTGAATTACGAGCGGCGCCTTTAAAAACAGTAATTAAACACCCATTATAATAATAAGCGTTCAAAACATTATGAATCCAATGCCTAATTATGTTTTATAGGCACCGTAAATCAAAACATAATAGAATATTGTAAAGTACACGTACTTACCTATGACCTACCTAACTTTTACTATTATGCTAGTAGATATCCCGTTAACTACGTACCTAGTTCTTCTACATACAACTAATAATAATAAAGAAAAAACGGAAAACAATTTATTTCACTGATTTATTACCTACCATGTCAAAAATTCACAATTCACAAGTTTCACGACACTTACTTAAATAACATGTATTCAGTACCTACAACCCTAGGTACTTAAATTATTATATCCACAATCCGTTCGAAATAAACAATTGAGCAAAATATCACTGCGGAAAATAAAAATACTGCATAAAACTCAAAAATATCAGATAAACATTGTTTTAAAATTGACAAACTGACAAAAACAAATTCCATAGAGAAATTTGACAAAAATCAAAGGGATTATAAGTCAGTGTTTCCACTACCAAGTTTTAGTTTTACCCTAAATAATTTCGATCATTTCAAAATTAAAAATTATACTTGGGCCAGAAAGAATTTTAATAGAACTAATATTTTTAAGTACAAAAGATAGTCAATGTGATTTTGAAGTGTTGACCTATGCAAAAGAAAGTTGTTATAAATTATTGAAAAATAATAAAAATTGTAAGTTATTGAAAAATAAAGTGGCGACCTTTTTTTGTCAACTCTTTACAAGCTGTTTATTGTTCTAAATTTAAAAAGACCGCCGTAAACTTGACATCAAATTTTTCATTACTTACTTTTGTTTTTGACGTTCTTGACAACTGACCCTGAAATTTATTTTTTGCGTAGGTAATGAATGAATAAGTGCGTAGCCTATTTCTTTAAATTCACTGAGTAGGTATGTTTCACAGGGTTCACACCACGAGTGAATGTGGTTTGCGCCACAAAGAATATCATGATCTGTATTTTTTTTCCCATTTATGAAGGGAAAATTTCTTTAATTGCAATACTTTGAACGCAACTTCATTCTTTGTCAAAGCTGAACTACGGTTATCAAAATGAAGACGGTGAAACCGGTGCAACGTAGACCGCGATCAAAACGAATTTATGAACTCGCTTAAGTAAAACCAAGTTCAATTTAACTCGGTTAACGGTGAAATCGGCACTAAGTAATAAATGATTTTAGTAATCAGTATTTTGGTAATCTTACTTCCCATAGCGGGCACACAGAGTCCAAATACAAATCATATTATGTATTATCAATCAACGTACAAAAGTAATTAGCTTTAATCCCACACAAGCACCACCCTTACTATCTATCTGTTTTAAGTTTTTTCCAGTACCTACGGTGCCCAATATAATGTGTTCTAAAAGCAGATTGAATTGTCCCACTAAGTTAGTAGTTACTTCATTCTATCGCGACCCTCAGACACGAGGAACAAGAAAAATCATGATAAAAGGTTTTTTTTTTCTTATTTATATTATTTCATTTTAGTGAGGAGCACTGTCATCCCCAGGGCCGTGCGTTAGTCTACAGATTTACTTAAATGTTTTGTGAAAAGTTTCACCTAGTTTATGGATCGCCTTGAATTTCTCAAATAGAAAAGGCAGGGTAAATTACCCAATTATTGGTATTTAGAGTAATAATCCGATATAAAAAAAATTGCTTATTGATTTTAGTAGCTCTATTTGAAATAAATATAACACGCAATACACAATACAGATACTCTCTTTTTTGTATTTTGTATGTATGTCGTTTGAAGCTATTGCATATGGATAAATAAATAGACCCATAGTCTATTCATTGGTACCCTTCAACCTATTATTGGCATGTACCGATCAAATTACTGGTACACCTTACGCCAATAATAATTTAATAGGCAACAGTTAATAAAATTATAGGTATTATTCTCAGTACCTTTATTAAGATATTGGCATGCTTTCACCAATTACTGGTACAACTTAGAAGTCTTATTTTCGACTATTGGAATGGGGCCAATTTTTTTAAGCCTTATAGAATCCCGTCTAAGTTGCTACGGGTGAGCCGATTTTTTCTAATAGTTTTCATTATTTATTCACCTTATAGAATACTTCATTATTTCCATTGTTTGATTAAAAAAAATACATTAAATGATCTTGAAAATAAGGTTCTAAATTCTCATTAAATATTAAGATATACACTTTTTAAATATTAAGATAGTATGCCAAAACATTATAATTGAGTTTTTTTTCCATAATAAGGTAACACAGTTTATCGAATAATATTCTTATTTTTTTTTATGTTAAGTTTGGAGTGCCAACAAATATAAGGGTGTAATAACAGGTCAAGTCACCCCTACATGATTGACGCGAGAACATTATGTTTTTGATTAATTTAAAATTGGAATAATGCGGTATCGGAGATAAAATGCAACGAATACGAAATTAATTATTTGTCTAGAAATTGATTTCATTTCATTTTTTCATTTCAAAATTATTTATTTCATATTATAAACAATATTGTAACAAGTACTAAGATAATACACGTACATTGGTTAATTTAAAGATACTTTATTAGGCTTAACTTACCACCTACGAAAGCTTTAGAAATATGTTATTCCACTTTAGTTTTATTATCTTGAAATATTAACACACAGTATTTAAATGGCACTATTCGCAGACAAAAAAATATACAAAACATTTTTAAGTGATTTGCTTATTGCATATCAGATTACGAAATAAAAAGCACAATAGTTTTGTTTATCAATAACATATTTGTAGGAATGTGAAGGAAGAATTAGAATTAATATTAAGTATAGTAAAATTACTGTTGCATTATTGTGTATTATTAATATAGTTTTATTTTAAGATTTATATGTAATTATTTCTTTTATTTATTGTTTGTTCATTTTTTTCTTATCAAATTGGATCAATTATTGTTATCTGAAATAAATGAATTTTATTATTTTTCTTTTACTACCGGTAAACTTCAGTAGAGTAGGTCATTGCTCACCATGGCCATTTAAAAATATAAACGCTCAACACACCATTATAAATGGCATCACATTCTATGTCTTACTAATTACTCATTAAATGACTTGGCAACAGATGCATGAGCTAATCATAGTGTAGTAAAATTAATAAGAATAATATTTGAAATTGAATTACTACTTTATTAAAAGAACGGTAGGTATAGCCATAATTGGCAATAATACATGGCTGGACTCATTGGACTCAATTAGTTGCAGTAAATACATTTAAAGAGGATTTACATTCAGCATACTTAATTATTTGCTCTTTATTGTACTCACAGAAGAGTTGCAGAGGAGTTATTAAATAATCATTGTAAGGAGAAGTAGATTTATCTTTCAGATAGCTTTCTTGCAGGTTCCAGCAAACCCAGGACATGTTAGGGATTTTTGAAGTAAGTATGGATAAGTTATGTACTGCAAATATCTAGAGTACCTATGTTTATATTGATTTTAGTGTGCGTTCATCGCATCTATATCTATCATTTTAACTAAGAAAAATAATATAAACAAAACAGTAAAATAATACTAAATAAAACATGATTGTTTAGTGGTAGATTAGAAATAACGATGATAAAACATTCTGATGATTTAGAAATGATAATAATAATTATAATATAGAAAACTTGTTAAAAACTACATTACGGATGTTCGCAATAATTTTACTTGCTTGCCAAACAATAGGGCTAAGAACAGTTATTAAAAAAATAAATTTAAGTGGAACAAAATTAAGAGAACTTGAATGAGTTGCATGTTCAAAAACCAAATACTTAAACAGTTTTTTTTTCACGCTACATACTTAATGTAGTAGTTTGATACGAACTTATTTAGACTATGTACATCTAACATAGCAAACGTTTAAATAATATAAACCGGTGGGTTATTAATTAAGATTAAGTTTAGTCGAATATCGCTCAATTACTCGCATTAATATTATTTTCATAAAGATTGCTATCAGATTCAAGCCTCGTACGTACTAAAGTCAACCCTACTCTAGATGATTTTATTACTTAGTTAGGTATTTACTTCTTACAACAGACAATGTATAAACATATATGATATAATTGCATTCACTTGATAATGCTCTGATAAATTTTGAAAAATAAGATATTGAGAAGCAAGCTTCATGTCAAAGAAAAGTTATAGTCTACCCAAGACTTTCTTTATCTTCGAATTATTTATATTATTCTCTTTAAGTATTTGCGTAAATTATACACACTTTTGCTTTATTTAATAATCAATAAAACTAACTTAAATTAAGGTTATCAACTCAATCTATTGCAATTCTTTTCAAATAAGTATATTAATCGATGAAGTCTGTCTCAAGCGTAAGTTTCGACTCTTGATATCGTATAAACCAGCACGAATGCTTGCGACTTTGGCTGACTTTCAAGCGCCCGCTTCCTTACTCAAGATATTGCCATCTGAATATTTTACTAGTTGTTACTACGGACGCCTTACGCTTTCACAGCTGCGTCTTAAATTATACAATTTTGAACAAAGATTACACAGTATTACTTAATTTATCGATCCCAAAATGTATGAATAATATAAATATGATAACCAATAATAGACCTATAGTCTCGAAATATAATATAAAAAACGTAGCTAGCTCTCTAGTTATTCTTAATAACAGTTTTTTTTAATAAGAATTAGTTTATTCGTTATTAATTGAAAATGTGATAATTTCGATAATTCTTACTATGAAAATTCCTTCTAGCGGTGTACGGCCTCTTAAGGATGATGCCTTACGTTCTCACAGCTGTATCTTGAAATATATAAACAGCTTATATATGACACACCGAGCGCTTGCGGCTTTGCCCGAATATGTCGGGCTCCCTTCCGCTCCCTCACTCGTGTCGCAAAATATTACGGTTCGAAATTGCGTTTGACGCTTTACGCACTTATAGCAGCATCTTAATTATATAAACAGCGAAAGTAAATAAGACATACCGAGCGCTTGCGGCTTTGCCCGACTATGTCAGGCTCCCTTCCGCTCCCTCACTCGTGTCACTATTACAATTTGAAATTTCGTGTAACCACCACAGTGGACGCTCAACAGCATCAGTTGGATTGGAGTTCAAATTGTTGCTACGAGTCTTGCGCTCAACTTCCAATTTGCGATATGCATTTTTCATTGCTGAAACTTGCACAAAATTTTATGTAATTAATCACTATTAGTCACCCAATAAATATAGAATAGTCTTATTATATTTAATTAACTGGGCAACTGAATTGTTAAATATGATTGTAGGTACAGAATCCGTAATCTATGCTCAATATGTTACGTGATCTTATTTGTATTCAATGCAAAGAGACAGCAGGGATGGAAAAATACTAAATTGATCTTAAATGAACAGTTATTTTCCAACTTTAATTGTAATATTGGTAACTAGCGGCCGCCCGCGGTTTCACCCGCGTGGTTTCCGTTCCCGTAGGAATATCGGGATAATACGTGTTTTATGTTTTAATCTAGGTTATTTACTATCTGTAGGCTAAATTTTAACCAAATCCGTTCTGTAGTTTTTGCGTGATTGAGGAACAAACATCCAAACATCCAAAACCACAAACTTTCGCATTTATAATATTAGTAGGATATTATAGTAGAATATTAAAATCATATCAGTATCAACAAAACGTTTCATGAAAAACTAAACCCGTATTAGAGAATACTATCTTAGAAAGAGAGAGAGTAAAAAAAAATGCTACGTAATCCGCCTCTGAGCAGGAGGCTGAATAGTTATAGATAAATAGCACACAAAAAAAAACTTAAGAGTTACTGAAATGAAAATTTATTAAAATTTATGATATCTATAAATAATTTCTCCCTCTAGTTATCATCATAGTATGCTTACGTGGAATTCTCAATTTTATTTATTTTGTGCGGGCAGGATAAGCGAGAATTCTAAGGAAATCTCGTTTATCCCACTTCTGAAGTTAAAAGGAATTAAAATAAAACATCATGAGCAATTAAAAGTTCTAGTTTTAATTGTATCTATGTATAATCAGTTTTGGTATTTAACAAGAATTCCAAAGCATACAATTACTCGATATCATGGGAAAGTACTACTATTACCAATTTAAACAGTATTCAATACAATAATACACTAATACCTGACCTTAAGCAGTGGTATCTCTCCAGCAGGAATAGCGTATCACGACATCAAAGTCTTCTGGTATTACGACTTTACTTATCAACTTTATTGAAGACACTTATTTCACCGTTCAACCTTTCACTGTGACGACTTGAGCACGACTGAGCGCGCCTCCACCGTGTCACCGCATATTTAAACGTTATGCGTGGCGTGGTAGGGGCGAGCGTGGCGTGGTAGGGGCGACTGCAGTCACCTGATTACTACAACTACCGTTTAAGTACTTTTAATGGAATAAACACACAAATTTAGTTGTACTACATGGTTCATCACGAATAATAATTAAAGTAATTTATACAATATATACAATAAGGTTACCCTTACATTTGTGGTTTTTCTTCGTTTTCAATAATACTACTGGTTAAACACGTCACTATTTACACTTGTTGTACTTTTTATCACATAAATATTAATTATTTGATTTTAAATATTAGAAAAACTACGGAGCCGATCATCAGATCGCCACGATCACGTGGCGAAAGCAGTGCCCTCTCCGAAAGCAGCGCCCTCTGTTTGTTTACATTACTAAGTTTTAAGGCGCGGTTTGTTTAAATTAGGTACTAAGTTTTAACTAGAATCCACAACCGGCGCGTCGAACACACCAAATATATTTTTTTCATACTATCTAGGCCGTCTATTTGAAGATTTGACTATTATTATGGAATTCGGATGCACCTAAGATTATAAACGTTTGTGAATATAAGTCAAACATCGCATGTAGTTCTTATAATATTCGAACAAAAAGGAAGTGTCCAATCACTAGTCGTGTCCAACAACTAGTAGGTTACCCTATATTTATT